>OY759266.1:3373525-3383525 GCA_963662155.1 Lamellibrachia columna | reverse complement strand
GGAGCCACCGTGGGGTAAGACGCCCCCTTCGTATTTCCAACATTATACCGCTTGCTGCCTGTCTCTGGTGGATGAATGCAGTGCTGCCACCCAGTGGATATCCTGCCAAACAACACATGACGATGAAATAGGCAGTTAGAAAAAAAAAATCTGCGTTTACATTTTGCATGGCTAATGTAGATATTGTATATTTTCAATGTTGTGTTGAAGCACGCATATCACTTTTAACACTGTGCAACCTGTTTTATATTTATCTTTAGTGTGTACAGTTCCATTTATTGTTACAAAATATAGACATTAATTCGTATTTGCGCGGGAATTAAGAGATGTCTACAACATGTCTACGGGGGCAAGACACTCCCTTACAGTGTGGGGCCCCCGGAGGTAAGATGCTTTGCCCCCACTATATATTTGGTCAATTTATAGTTGTAATTTGGAAGTGGGAAATGTTTTTACTTTGATAAAACAAAAACTACGGGTTTTCAATTAAAATGTACCATTTCGTTAGATTGTATATAATATTTCGGAGTACATCGTATTACTTAATATTGTGCATATTACGCAATACGCTTTATCCTCGGTTATAAAAGTACCACGTCGTAAGAACTACATCCATTAAGTTCTTATTGTTTCATAATCAACTGGAATTCATCACACACAAGTTCAACTCTATGAACGTGAATCAGTAAAAAGGAAGGGGAAGCTAAACGGAAAGACAATGACAGTTAAACGAAGGACAGAACGAAAGAAAAGACGCAGTGAAGAAACAAAAGAGAAGACGCGTCAGCATGAACAAGGAAGAGGAAGCAGGGCCGTATGTCATGTGCGACGAACCCTTCGTGAACTGTAGACCTCGGGAGGCGTGGGCACGGTTTCAGTTGTACATTGACTACACGCCAGGAGTGCGTTGTTTTTTCTGCCCTAACAACGAATCCGAGAGTAACTAAAATTTAATGATGCATGTTTGATATATGTCTGGGTAAAATAAAACACAGTGTTTTCTTTACATTTAGCAGTAGTTTGTTTCATTCCAGTATTCGTATTTCATACGATGGAGAAAGACTGTTATTGTTATGGGACAAGATGCCCTCGTGGGAATGGACAAATCAGTTTAATTAGCGATAACATTCTTTGGTGTTATCAATCCTCACTAATGTTTTGATATTACATGCTACAACCACACAACAATCGTGTGCCAGCACAAATACCTAAAAACAATACGTTTATGAATAACTGAAGCCATTTTGTCCACTCTACCCTACGTCTATCACGGTCATTTCTTTTAGGGTTTATGTATATGTTGATGACAGCAAGTGTGAGTTTCGCACTTAAATATTAAAAGGAATATTCACAATCATACAAATGCATATCCATGTAGGGGAGAGTGCGGAGAAATGAAACGGGACACCACTACTTATTTATACAATTTTCAGCCAATCAGATTCAAGTTTGCATCTTTTTGTGTGCTGCCATAAGGATGGTAGGATCATTCCATGAGTTTCATTAGGACGGTAGGATCATTCCACGTGCTGTAATAAGGATGGTAGGATCATTCCATGTGCTATTATAAGGATGGTAGGGTCATTCAACGTGCTGTCATAAGGATGGTAGGGTCATTCAACGTGCTGTCATAAGGATGGTAGGATCATTTCAGTAAGTTCCATTAATAAATGCTGTTTTTGTCTCAAACAGTATTTTCTCACACCTCTGAACTATGTACCAAATATACTTTTTGAGTAGTAGAGTAGGGTGAGGCAAAGCGTACCCCTTAGGGGGCAAATACGATTTGGTCTACTTATTTTCATCTAAGGCGGAATCGGTTAACGCAGTTACATATACACACCTCTTAACGAAATAGTACGAGAATTACAGAACCTAACTAAAAACAATTGCTGCAAAAACGCATTTTAGTTGCAGTCTGTCGCAAATTTCGTCATGACAGGTTATATGTTATTATGAAGAACTTCTAGCTATAACCTATCCGATAACCAATAAGTTATAAACTCTATAACCTATCCGATAACCAATAACCTATAACCGTTCCCGAATCCTTCACAAAATATGCTTCGCACACAACGCGCAAGATGGAATTTGATACATATAACAGTGGTGGCATGTGTTATGGATTGGATACCAATTCATAAGATGAACGAAGAATCATAATGTTTAACATCGGTGGTCCTGAGCTACTGTTGCTGTAAGCAGTGTGGTAATGCTATTTATATCATTTGTAATGTTATTTATATGTTGATGCTTTCCGTTTTTTCCCTGTAGTCCTGGGTGAGGCTGGCACCGATACCTCTTTATCCCTGTAGTCCGGGGTGAGGCTGGCACCGATACCTCTTTATCCCTGTAGTCCGGGGTTTATAGTTTATTACTTAAATTACAGTTAACTCTCCAATTAAATTACATTAACCTCACACATTTCTCAGCAGGTCAATTAACTTAAATTAAATTAACCTCCCAAATATTTCAGTTATTTTAAATTAACATCTTCTCTCTTCTTTCTTGCCCCTCCCTGGAAAAATTCGGCACTTTGTTGAAATATTATGATTGACAGGTTGTCGAACGGAAATGTAGAACAGGTGGAAATGGGAAGGGCATTGACGTATTACGGGTGTATAGAGCACCGTCACGACCCACAACTGACGCAAGTCGCTGTCGCTTTTTGTGACACGTTGTAAATGACTCAGAACTATTTGCCACCGAAACAACTACGCACAAACATTTAATGTTTTTTATTGAAGTGAACGCCGACATTCTAAATATATCGATGTCCGTTCCTGTGACTGCGCGTAAAGAGACACGTCATATGTCATCATCAGATTAGGTGCGGACTACATTTGAAGTCTTTGGAATTTTTGGGAAATATGATATATTGCCTCGTAGTTTTGAAATAAATGGCTTAGAACAGGATAATTTACATGTGTCAACTCCACAGCAAGAAAACGGCGCACGAGTCGACGAATGTAGTTACATCAAGACCAATGCACCGGGACAAATTGTTTTGAACAAGGAAACATTCTCTTCCCGTTCACAACCAAACATGACAGGTGTGTGGATATTGTCTAACCCTCCCACCCAGGGTCTAACACTCCCATCCAGGGTCTAAACCTCCCACCCAGGGTCTAACCCTCCCACACCCACTTGTTCTTTTTGTGTGAGTCACCATTTGTGTGAGTCAACCTCCCACCTCCCACTTACGAGTGAGTGTGACAGAGGTCTCAACCTCCGATGTCCCTCCTGTTTTTGGGTGGCAACTTCCTACCATTTGTAAGGCCAACCGCCCACTTATTGCCATAGCCTTCGAGAATGATTTCCTACGTCTTTCGCCCGGCTACCACACCACAAAACTGACATGATTCACATCTACATTCATGAATTTTAAAGTGTTATGTTCTATGTTTAGATGAATGTCTTGTTATTGTAAAATTATATATATATATATATATATATATATATATATATATATATATATATATATATATATATATATATATATATATATATATATATATATATATATACACACACACACACACACACACAATAATTTTCTATTTTATAATATCTTGTTATTGTAAAATAGAAATGAGGGATTTATATATATATATATATATATATATATATATAATAGAAAATGTATTGTAAAATAGAAATGAGAGATGTATATATGTATATATATATATATATATATATATATATATATATATATATATATATACATATATACACCTCTCATTTCTATTTTACAATAACTTTTCTATTATATATATATATATATATATATATATATATATATATATATATATATATATATATATATATATAAATCCCTCATTTCTATTTTACAATAACAAGATATTGTAAAATAGAAAATTATTGTATATATATATATATATATATATATATATATGTATACATATATATATACATATATATATATATATATACATATATATATATATATATATATATAATTTCTATTTTACAATAACAAGACATTCATCTAAACTTAGAATATAACACTTTAAAATATATATATATTTGCTGGGTAAATGGCCTTTGCCGGGTAATGAAGATACATGCCTTATATCATTACTTTGCATTAATGCAAACAGAAGCACGCGCACGCCGACGCACACGCGCGCACGGACACACATGCCGACGTGCACCCACGCACGCACACACACGTCGACGCACACGCACGCCCACTTATTAGGTACGTATAAAGGCTAAGGATGGTCGCCAGTGCGAAACCGGTTTGGGCCATTCGCCACCGTCTCTAGTGCAACTATAACAATTTAGACGTATATTTCTGTTCATTCACAAATAAATCTCTTACGTAAATGACATGACGTTGATTGGTAATGAAACACCATTACTTACCACTGCTGTTAAATACCACTGCTGTTAAATACCACGTGTGACGGATTTCTACAGGAATAACTACCTGGAAACTGATATTGCACAATAGGCCCTATCTTGCACCCACCGAAGTCTTTTTTGCCTTCGCTTGTTAAATTATAAAGAAAAATCTACATACACGTTCTTGGTAATGGTCCAAGAGACCACACAATAATTCCATTAAACGGATGTCTCTCTGTTTGGTTTGTTTGTTTGGCGTCCAGGCATGAACGGTCCCTAGTCCTGCCTTGCAGCGCGATTGGTCTAAATCATCAATGACGACCATCAAGGAAGCGATTTATTACAGATAAAAGACCCAGTGCCATCGAATCGACCACCAGTTCGCTCTAATCGACATTTCGTCAACGTCACCGAAGCTTTCTCAAGTCAGCGACGTTTCCTTCAAGACTTCCTCGTCGTCATTCAACATGAAGATAGTAGCGCTGTCGATCGTCTTTGCTGCGTGCATTGCCCTGACTGACGCCAATGGACGAGGCATGTACATGGGCATGTATCCGCGAGTTGGTAAGTGGCAACTGCTCAACTTGAGGTATCACTGATCGGCAGAAATATTACGTCAACGTGTAAGAAATCACGATCGACGGTGGCGATCGGTCGTTCGGGTGCACATATTTTAAAATGTCAAATGATATTTGCCATACTTATAAATATTTTAGAAAAGCTTCACATCGACATGGACATAATCTCCCGGATAAGGGTAACTAATATTTTTTTAAAGATTTCATTGAAGAAAACTAGACTATATATATATATATATATATATATATATATATATATATATATATATATATATATATATATATATATATATATATATATATATATATATATATATATATAATATTATATAGTAACATGAATTAAAAGGTTATACGTTATCGACTTGCACAATAAAATAAATCTTACTTCCAATGTGCGCTAAGATTTGAGCTGAGCCTTGATTAACTCAGACCGTCATACAACGACACATAATGCCTTCAGGTGACACAAACTGTCATTCAGGTGACACATACCTTCATGTAAGACGTTAATGTGACACAGTACGTCATTTAACAACGAGGACCCTCAAATGGCAAATCCGTATCGTCACGACAGGTAGCCGTGCTGCAACAGGTAGCCGTGCCGTGACAGGTAGCCGTGCTGCAACAGGTAGCCGTGCCGTGACAGGTAGCCGTGCCATGACAGGTAGAGTTGGTACATCGGTTCGGTGATTAATTTTCTTCGAGTTGATAGAAAAATATTTATAAAAAATTATTATTGTTCGATACAGTGTATTGTTTTGTCGGCAGGTGGCAGGCGCTGTGCGAACGACTGCAGCCACTTGCCACCAGGGAACCACCCGTCATGTCTCGGCTGCGATATTTACGTTACTTGTTTTAACGGAAATATGTTCCCGGACCGCAAGTGTGCTACTGGTCTTGAGTGGGACAACGACAAGAAGACATGCAATTGGCCAGCACATTCCACCTGTCACAAGGTAAGTTTGTGTCTCATTTCAACTGAGCGTTGCCGTTTGTCTTATAATACCTCGAACATTGTTGCTACATCACTCGTAGGGGTATTTGGCACCGCGCGCCTTCCCTGCACGCGAAACTGTTGGAAAATCGCTGGTAAGGCATAGAGGCCTGTCTACACGACCTATTACCAGCCCAATTAGTCGGCCGACACTGTGTCGCGAGGTATTGCGGTGCAAGAATTTGTCGTGTAAATACACCACGAGACCGATTAGCGAGGCCAATTTGTGGCTACTATTGTGTTGTTCGAATTGGAGCTGCGTCCAATTCCATCTACTGTCGGTCGTTGAAGCAGTGGACATTCGGCGACCGACAGCTGGTGAACTAGCTGGTGAACTAGCTAGTGAACTAGCTGGTGAACTAGCTGGTGAACTAGCTGGTGAACTAGCTGATGCTTTGAATATGTATTTCTACGTTGAGATGTTAGAAAATTTAAGTTCATAAAATTAACACGTTAATTTCCCAAATAGGTGAACCAATCGATGTAGCTTGAGCAGTGAGCCTGTCATTACACGACGCTGCAGGCTATGTCTGTTTTTGTAGGAACCCATTAGTAGGGAATGTTAGGGACGTAACTGTATCCAAACCGGATAAAGAATACTTCGACTGCGACACTGAGTATCTAAAGTGCATCTCGACATTGTACTGTTTGTGAATACAAGCAGTGCCATTGCGCTTCGGTTCAGTGCGGACAAACGATAATGTCGGTGAAGGATGTTGGTCGCGTGCATGTCATTTGCAATAAATACAGTCATCCACGACGTTATTTTCAACTCGTTCTCATTATCTGATTTCAGAACATTTAGGTGCGTGCGTGTTGATAAAGAAGCCAAGCGAAGACGTGTTGATAAAGAAGCCAAGCGAAGACGTGCGGCAATATGAACAAGCGACAATTCCGGGGCGACTATGATTCAGATCTACACATCATATATTACAAGAGTGTTACTCTTACAGCGGCTCTCTCTCTCTCTCTCTCTCTCTCTCTCTCTCTCTCTCTCTCTCTCTCTCTCTCTCTCTCTCTCTCTCTCTCTCTCTCTCTCTCTCTCTCTCTCTCTCTCTCTCTCTCTCTCCCTCTCCCTGTGTCTCTGTCTATCTGTCTCTGTCAGTCTGTCTGTCTGTCTGTCTGTCTGTCTGTCTGTATCTGTCTGTCTGTATGTATGTCTGTCTGTCTCTCTCTCTCTCTCTCTCTCTCTCTCTCTCTCTCTCTCTCTCTCTCTCTCTCTCTCCCTCTCTCTCGCTTCGTTTTTGTTTGTAATAATTTAGTAGAGCGGCAGCTGTACTACTATTCATTAAACTCATGTGTGACAAATATCTATATTATGTTTCGTTGCGTTCTTGTAATGTAGGTAGTCAGTGTTCGAAATGACTCTTGGGAGGTCTCCTAAGCATATTGGTTTAACCCCCCAAAAAATAATCTTCATAAAAAACTTATTTTCAGGCTCTGTAAGTCTGGAAGTCGCTCTGGATAAGAGCAGCTGCTAAACGACTAAATTGTAAATTGTGGTCAGACCATTGTTACTGGAGTAGTGCGCTTGCAGACATAGAGCTCTGTAATTCTGAGAAGTAAACTGTGCTCAACTAAACACTCACTGGTGGTATTACTGCAGACACCCAACAGATGGCGCCCTTAACCACAGAACACACACTCATCAATGATATAAGTGGAATGATTTAAGATGTTTTTGAGATTAGCAGTAGAGTTAGCTGAATGAATTAGCTAAACTACCAACACAATGATGTCGAGTCCTGCGAAATCCGTCGAGTCCTGTGAAAGCCGTCGTGTTCTAGCACAGACGAACCAGAGTAGCCTCACACGCAGCAACAGGTGCAACAGCGGAAGGAAGGGTAATTACAGTACAGGTACAACGATAAAATACATTTTTCTTTCTTATGGGAGGTCCCTCGTGCCTTATGAGGGGGACGGGTCCCCAGACTTCCCTCATTTAGAACACTGTAGGTAGTGAAGACCAATATTAATTACATTAGGCCTTGAGCTAAATTTTGCTTAAACTCTCATCTTTTAAGTCTATGTTGCGACCGACACGCCGCCTCGTTCACACATACGCATACGCACACGCATATACATATATATATATATATATATATATATATATATATATATATATATATATATATATATATATATATATATATATATATATATATATATATATATATATATATATATATATATATATATATATATATATATATATATATATATATATATATATATATATATATATATATATATATATATATATATATATATATATATATATATATATATATATATATATATATATATACTATATATATATATATATATATATATATATATATATATATATATATATATATATATATATATATATATATATATATATAATGTCTACTTTACATCTCTATGGTTCCAACGCACAGCAATGCGAAAAATTACGTACAATTGTTCGCTACTATAACTGCCAACATTTCGACGTTTTGATTCCAAGAACCATGACATATTTATGTGATAATGTCCTGAACTTGTAAATATTGTTACCTCGACAGTCACTTACGAACTACGAAATTATCCCGTTAGGAGGATGGGTATTTGTGCTAGTTCCACTACCAACAAGACGACAGTTCGGATTAGATTTGAAGTCTGGGAAATATAATATATTGTCTCGTACTTGAGAAATAAATGGTTTAGAACTGGAATAATTATTTAACTTGCGCGACAGTTTTCACATGCACACCTACACGTGTCAACTCCACAGCAAGAAAATGGCGCACGAGTCGACGAATGTAGCTACATCAAGACCAATTCTACAAGACAAATTGTTTTGAACAAGGAAACATTCTCTTCCCGTTCACAACCAAACAGGACGGATGTGTGGCAGGGGGCTAACCATACCAACCCTCTTGTTTTTTTTTTTGGAGGGGCACCGTTCCACCATTTGTGTGAGTCAACCTCCCACTTACGAGTGAGTGTGACAGGGGTCTCAACCTCCGATGTCTCTCCTGTTTTGGGGGGCAACTTCCTACCATTTGTAAGGCCAACCGCCCACTTATTGCCATAGCCTACCAGCCTGATTTCCCACGTCTTTCGCCCGACTACCACACCACCAAACTGACCTGATTCTTAAAAATTCACTAGTGTTGATATGGCCTGATTCACATCAACATTCATGAATTTTAAAGTGTTATGTTCTATCTTTAGACGAATGTCTTGTAATTTTTAAATGGAAATAAAAAAGTTTTTCTTCAACAACGTTCTACCACAATGGGACATCGCGTAGACCATCCTTAGGGTTCACATGAGCATACATAAAAACCGGACGCTGCATTCAAAAGTTTACATGTTGCGCAAACACGCTTTAATGGAAATAATATATCTTGTTAGATTGTGTTTACCGATAACTATTTTGTTGAATCATTTGCTGGGTAAATGGCATTTGCCGGGTAATGAGGATCAATTCCTTATATCATTGCTTTACATTAATGCACACAGAAGCACGCGCACGCCAACAAACGCGCGCGCATGCACACACGCCGACGCACACGCACGCAGACAGGCGCGCAAGCACACACACACGCCGACGCACACGCACGCACACAGGCGCACAAGCACGCACACGCCGACGCACACGCACGCACACAGGCGCGCAAGCACACACACGCCTACTTACACCACCACAAGGTTAAGGATGGTCGCCAGTGAGAAACCGGTTTGGGTAATTCGTCATCCTGTCTAGCACAACTATAACAATTTAGACGTATATTTCTGTTCAATCACAAATAAATCTTTTACGTAAATGACATGACGTTGGTTGTTTATGAAACACCATTTCTACTTATCGTATAGGGCAGACCGGGGCTAGTTGTTACAATGTTCAGTTTAAGTAACTTTTTTTGTGAAAGGTGTGGTAGATGCATTATTTCTGTCAACGAATACATTGGATTTATTATTCGTGTTAATAAAATGTATCATACCATTGATATTCCATATTGTTGTTAGGTAAATATATGAAGTTTCCCAGGCGCTTGCTGTTACATCATACGGGGCACGTTGTTAC
>OY759266.1:3366025-3368525 GCA_963662155.1 Lamellibrachia columna | reverse complement strand
GACGGGTGAGAACTGTTGTGATAGGATGACCGATCAATCAATGCCCAAAGACAGCACAATCTTATATCCGGCCTTGTAAGCGAGCTGGGAAAGATAGTAAACTTTTCATTAGCACGACTATGATTGGTTACCCTGATTCTGGGTAATAAATGTAATTGACTCTCGAGTTAGCTCATCAAATAAGAGTAATTGTTCTAGTTGATACGAAGCATTCTGAAAAACTGCTTCCAAGATCACACAGCCTGTCTCTCAGCTGACTGAACGTGCTACGGTCAGAAAAGCACATGCAGTTGCCAATGACGACACCGGTGTCCAAAATGCAGAAAAAAACAGGTTCAAAAACAGTTTCGTTCCGCAGGCGATAAGTCGTCTCAACAAACGTTGATTTAAGTGCTCATCACGTGCAAGCCGATCGCTGAACAGTGTATGTGTGTGCGTGTTTACTTAGTTGAATATCTTAAGAATTTATTTTTATTACCCAAGTTACAGCAATTTAATAATAATGTATGTGATCGCATGCCTTAAACTGCACTAACTTATGTCTGTAATTGCAGCATGGTTATATTGTATAGACTACTTTCATGTATGTATTACTATTATTACTTTTATTAACTTATTTCATGTATGTACTACTTTTATTAACCATGTTTACCTAAAATTTTTTTTTTTTACCTCAGATGCTCAGCAAACAGAAGACAATTATCCAATGTTGTATTGGACAATAAACTCGTATCGTATCGTATCGTATCGTATCGTATCGTATCGTATCGTATCGTATCGTATCGTATCGTATCGTATCGTATCGTATCGTATCGTATCGTAAAGGTAAACAAGTACGTTCTTATGTAGCGCGGTATCCAGTCCGTAGGACCGCTCAAAGCGCTTTACACTTCACATCCTGGCAGGCCTGTTCATTCCAAGGTCATCTCAACTTCTCTGGAAAGCATTCAGCCACACTGAAATTGGTGAAGACTATTCGTTCACATTTCCACAACTGTCCGTATTGCCAGGTACTCGTTTATACAGCTGGGTGAACTGCGGCAACGTGGGGTGATCAAACTTGCCAAAGGTTCGAAGCGACCGCAGGGGAATTTGAAACCGGGTTCTCTCGATTGAGAGTCCGGCTTTCTAACCAGTATGCCATCGCGCCCCATCGTATCGTATGAATTAATAAATTTTTATTTTCAACAACAAAAACAGTAATAGGCAAACATCATAAAACAACATTTTGTAACTATAAAGTATCGTATCGCATTCGAACCAACTTTAAACATCGATTAAATTGACACCAGTCATACACAAAATAAAACAGATTTTCAAACTCTAACTTTTTAGTTGCAGGTTCGTTTTGTTTTGCATAAAACTAGAAACTTAGAAACTCATGTTCATCATCACACACGCACGCACACACGCATGCACGCACATACGCACGCACGCATACACACACTTCATACGTAACTTATTGAGACGACAAGGACCTATCGGATGCCCAGGGCAGTTGAATCATCAAATTCCACAAATTCCACACACATGTAGCACATATCAAACAGTCAAACTAAAACTCCTTCTTGGAGAAAAATTAATGATGTGGCGTAAAATGGTATTCAACAGTCGGGCCCGCGCTACGCCGACGTTTGAAGAAATGCAACAGCGCTGCATCGATATTGCAGCCTCGGTTGTTTGCCTATTTGTCATCGTGCCACCGTTGTCTCTGCGTCACTCGCTAGGTGGACAAACTATTGTTAACTCACATAAAATCACCGAGAATCTGCAGATGGGACACAGGAAATTGTTTGACGTCATTTGTTGACAAATGTCTCTATATACAACGATACAAACCCAAATTTCAGAACCCAGAATTGCATGTGTGGAATGTAACGAGCTTTCTAGTTGTAACTAACTGGGTCTAGTATAGACTGATGCCACCGTGTCATGGCACCAGTCTATACTATCTTAGTTACATATTTCATTGCTTTCCGGCGCAACCATGAATCAGAAAATTTGGTTGTGTGGAATCTATTGTCTGCGCATTGTTTTCGAATTTCGGGAATAGGTTGATCTTAATCAATTTCCACTGTTTTCGGGAATATGTTAATCTTAATCTTTCAGGTTAATACAGATTTCCAGACATGAGTTAGTTGATGACTCGCCAAGCCACGTTTTTTTCTGATCTTGACGTATTTGCGTGTGGAGGTTAGTCAGGATCCCGTATACTTGAAATATGGGACTTGTTCTAGTAAAAAGATTCCATCTCTGGGTTTCAGTGGGGGTCATGTTTTTGCTTGAAACTGATGTACTGCGTCTTTTTAGTGCTAATCCTGACTCATACCTTCTTTGCTTGTTCTTCCAGTGCCATTAAAACATTGTCTGTGCTTGATCAAAATTAATGTATTTGATAGAAGTGACATATAACCTGCAAAATATTTACATGTAACCGTAGCCTGAAACTTTCTGTGACAGTGTCGGTGTTGAATGGTTAATCCATATTCATTAGCCTTTT
>OY759266.1:3354638-3365825 GCA_963662155.1 Lamellibrachia columna | reverse complement strand
TTTTATTTTAATATTACCTATGACTCAACTTACCTAAATTTACCGTTCTACACGATTCTAATTCATGGTTTTCTAAACTCACACACGCACGCCCACATGCGCGCACGCCCCGCCCGCATGCCCGGCCCCACCCCTTAAGAAAAGACTGGCTACGGCCCTGATCAGGGAGAGAATGCTAGACAAAATCACAGTCAAACTGAACTTGCCATGACAGACTTCCAATCATTGATGCAATTTGTTGTCTTTTGTTCATTATGAGCACATATGGCAGTTGGACTGAAGACGGTTTGGAACGCGCCAATGTTTACCAATTTCTGCATGAATTACTACGCACACGTGCCTTGTGGTAAAAAAAATTGCAAAAAATCCTTCCGCCTATTGAAATCATCTAAAAGTCCTCAGTTACACTGTCAACAGGTTCTACCAGCAAACTTGCGAATATGCCTGCTCAAATGCAGTTATGTCAGATGATATGATTTTTTTTTTAATTACACATACCTAAAATTACTGTGCCCTACATTCGTCTGTAACACACCAGGAAGTGTAACTGAGGCATGACCCCTAAAATCACTTGCTCCCAACTAGAGTTTCATGTGGCTCCCTCTGACGGCTACGTTTTCATCTTTTCGAACGACAGTCGTGAATTTAGCAGGACCCCGTGCTTCTGAGGATCCTAGATTTTGATCCCGAAGCGTTAGACCGTTACATTTCCATGATATGAATTGGTCAGAATCCTTAGCTCTCGGGAGCATGACATGGTATATTATTAGTATAAACGCCTTTATCATCGCGTAAACCAACCACAAATGGCCTCCATGCACAGCGCCTCAAACCGATCGTAACCGGATAGCTGCGGTTTCCCATGAACATGGCTTGCGTATTCAGATCAATAAAACTTTAATGTCCATTTAAAAACGGAAAATTCCCCGGTTTTTCACAGATACAAAATGCGGTTACTATATCTGCGGTGACACGAATACGCACAAAGTGTATGCATATTCGGCAGAAAAAAACCCAAAATACAGGCGATTCACGTAGTTTTCTAGGGACGCCTTGGCTTCGCGTCAAGTAAAAAATTGCTTCGGCATTAAAAAGACAAATATACTAGTGACTTTTTTGCACTGTACTATTATTTGTTTTGAACAATTTGCCCCCCCCCCCCATAATGTTATTCGGCACTATATACTTTTATTAAATTTGACAAATTTGCCACCCTATACTGTTAATTGGCCTATACGTTTATGTGGCACTCGAGAGTAGTGTGCTCTGGTTCTGTTCTTGCTGTGGACTGCCAAACTATTCTGAGTGTCTATTCACCAGCAACATTAATACCTCAAACCACTACACAGTTCTTGAGTCTCTTCCAGACAGCATTGACTACACAAATATTTCTGATGATATGAACCCTACATTTGCACCAAATCCAGCTAATACGTCTACTCCTGACCGAGCAAAGATAAAAAGTAAACTTAAACTTAAGGCCATGCTGATAAACTGAAACAGCATCAAGAGCACCAACAAAGTATCCCAACTGAAGGCAACAATAAACTCAACAAACCCTCACATAATTCTTCTAGTTCAAACCAAAGTATCCCCACATACTCCTTTCTCACCACCAATTATGAAGCAATCCGAAAAGATCATAACATCCACGGTGGGGGTGTTTTGATAGCACTCCGAAATGACATTATAGCAAACCCCCAAACTAAACACAACTTGTGAAATTATTTGGACAAAAATACACTTTGTGCATAAAAAAGCTATCTATTTTGCATCCTACTACAGACCTCCAAATGACTACACAACATCTCTAGAAGCCTTACATGAATCTCTCTCTATTCTATACCTGTATATATCTGTCATCCTAGCTGGAGATCTAAACCTTCCTGTCATCGACTGGGAGAATTTGTGTGCAACAAACCAACAGACAGCTGCAAAACATAACAAACTAATTGAAATAGTTGGTGAATTTGGACTAGTTAATATGGTAAATGAACCCACCCAGCTAGATTCTGGAAATATATTAGACCTAGTACTTACATCAAACCCATCCCTAATGTCCACCATAAACACAGTGGCAGGCATGAGTGAATACGAAGCCATTCTCTTTAACATCAATATGAATCCTAACAGAAAAATCAAAACACCATTTGTTGTCTTTTGTTCATTATGAGCACATATGGCACTTGGACTGAAGACGGTTTGGAACGCGCCTAGACTGCTCTCCAAAACGGAGATGCAGCCTTATATGCCATCGCCAAGGCGTACGGGGTTCCGAAAGCGACGCTCAAGAGGCACCTCGACAGCGGCCACAAATACGCCAACAGCAGCAAGAAATTCTCCGGTCGCCCACAAACACTGCCACCTCGTCGTTTGTCGTTTGTGGTCAATGGTTAAACCACGGAAACCAGTTTGAATGGTACGAAATATGTGAACGAAAATGTAGCATACAACATACAGAAAACAATGGACAGTTTCTAAGACTAGGTTAGAGTGAGTCGTTGTTAAGATTTGGGAAGCGTTGTTTGTATTTATCTCCAAGCAGATCGCATGAAGAGGTGTAGAAGAATAATTGGTACATTTTTAAACATCATAATATTTGTGTAATTTACGATGATAGTTTCTCTGGCATACGACGTGGTATTTAATTTGGTTATGCCGTTTATATATGGTTGACGTGTTTTAAAACAACATGTTAATTAATGTTTTCAGCATTGCATTTGCTGTGAATTTACAGTTTATTTCAATTTTTTTTCGGGATTTCTCTTACACATTTGAAATTTGAAGTAATACATTTTGGTTGTACAGATTATTTTGGGCTGTGCAGAACTAAGATTGCTTACTTGCGGTGAAGGTCGGTGTGTAAGAATGTGCATAGGACTGCTGGAATAGGAATTAATAGTGTATTTACAAACACCACCTGTGCTTCATCGCCTCTATATATGATGGTAAACGTTCCTTATTCGTTGGCAGGGTTAGTTGCTTAAATCAGTCATTACATATCATGTAATACTGACGTGGCGGTAACAGAGATTTGTGTGATTATGAAGCAACTGCCTTGTACGTGTTGCTAGTTTTAGATACTTGAATCAAGACCCGGACCAGGCACGGCATGTTTGGTGTTAGAATCTGGCTCTCACCATTAGGAACTCGGACGATGACGTGTATGTTAGTCCCGTCTCATTAATTGAGAACCACTGAGGACGACATGCACCCTGGTAGAAAGGTCGGCTTGGCATGACGCCCTGATTAAGGCTGACTAGTTGACAAGATTAGTATCACCATCAGACTATGGTGAACACCCACGCACGCACGCACGCACGCACGCACGCACGCACGCACGCACACACGTAAGCACGCACGCCAAAATTATTTGCCTGACCATCAAAGTGACAAATGCTTCTTCAGCACATTACTGTCGTGCGCGAAATATATTGGCACCGAAACACTACAGGATCATTACATATAAGGCATAACACTTACAAACCCACACTTTATAACTTTTCTGCTTTTCTGACGCCGTTAATAAATTCCCAGAAATCTTGCTAATGCAGAATTTATCTGGGCTGGACAAAAACGTACATTGTGACGCCTTAGATTATTTATAAATTTATGTGAGCGTCGTTTTAAATAATGCTGGGTTTTTCCTTGTAAAGTATATAGTTCAGCTATGCGTAGGAGTACAGGGTTATTCCAGTGTATAACGTTTATGGATCTATATAAGGCCCAGGGCGAGCAAAACAGTATACAAATTATTCGTTTAACACGCACGCACGCACGCACGTAGGCTCGCACGCACCCACCCGCACGCACGCACGCACGCACGCACAAAAACACACACGCACGCACACATACCTAACACGCACTCATGCACACATACATAACGTGTCGGATTTTCAATAGTCTTCTGTCACGGGCTTTCAACAGATGTTCGTTGGCAAGATAAGTCTGCACGATTCACTAAGTTATAAATGAGTACCTTGCCATACACGGCGTTTGGGTTAATTTATCGAATAGTTTTCATGCAACTGAATCAACGTGGCTAAATATAACTCCAGATACTCGGGCGTTGTTCCAAATAGCGGGGTTAACAGCGCCTTTGATCGTCGTTGCGGTGGACGGTAAGGGTGTAATAAATAGTTCCGCCCTTCACTTGTGAGGGGCCCGGACAAATATATACATCGGTCAAGGCCTCCGGGTGCTAAATCATCACAGACAACCGCTGCACTAAATGTCACGGGTACACTAACCTATAACTTAACGTATGCGTGACGTCTTATGATAGCTGCAGCATCAGCACACCAGCGTTCTCTTTATTAATTATTTTACTTGCCGTGATGTATCTTACTCAGATAGCAATATCATGCCACAGGAAAACGCTCCAGAAACACAAGACATTTATTTCTATCTAACTGCAATTTTAATTGTTCTTAAAACAGTTATGCTTATTTAAGCATAATTACCTCTCAAGAAAGTTCGTTCTGAATATTTCAACTGCATCTCGCAGTCTTCTTCAGCAGACTGAAGTTACGGATGTGTCACATGACCAATGTCACATGACACAAGTTGGAATAGGACTGGTGGGAGCTCCTGGCCAACGTTGAAACATATCTCAGGAGGGTGGATTACACATAAATGAAAAATATTCTCGATAAGCCAATGGCTTTCTTGTCCACTTGCCATCTGGGCCTTGCCTTGGGTGGCAAACTTGTTACATCTTGTTGATATTCTCTAAATGCATTGCTTGCTTCTCTGACGATCTTACGGTACTGGAGCCTACACACCCACCAATAACACGCGGTGGCATTAGGTAAATTCTATGTATTATATATGTATATATATATATATATATATATATATGTATATATATGTGTGTATATATATATATATAAATATATATATGTGTGTGTGTGTGTGTGTGTGTGTGTGTGTGTGTGTGTGTGTGTGTGTGTGTGTGTGTGTGTGTGTGTGTGTGTGTGTGTGTGTTTGTGTGTTTGTTTGTGTGCGTGTTTGTGTGCGTGTGCGTGTTTGTGTTTGTGTGTGTGTATTTCTATGTGTTCTTAAAAGCTAGTTCTTTTTTTTGGGGGGTTCATCACTAAGTAAAAATCACTAAGTGGGTAGATAAAGGATAACCGACGTGAGATTGTAAATGAACCCACGTGGTAACTGGACAGCAACAGCAACTGCTACAGCTACAACTACAGCTACAGCTACTGCTACTACTACTATTATTGCTACTACTGCTGCTTCTACTACTGCTTCTACTATAGCTGCTGCTTCTGCTACTGCTGCTACTACTGCTGTTACTACTGCTTCTACTACAGCTGCTACTACTGCTTCTACTACTGCTGCTACTACAGCTGCTACTCGTGCTTATAGTGTTGCTGCTGCTGCTGCTTCTACGATTGGGTGGACGGAAAAAAGTAGCTTAGGGATTGGAAATTGCCCGACGCAGAAAATCTAATAATGAAAACAGAAAAAAAGAAGGCAACAAATCGTTTATTTCCGTACAACACATACTGCCAAGAATCTGCGCGATGCCTTTTTCTCGATCGACGATCGGTGATCTGCACGACTTAAGTCTCGGGTCGACATTGATGACCATTGGGGTGTTCCGCAAATAGAATTGCCGTGGTCACATCACCAACTCTGAAACCAACGTTTATGATACAACCAATGCGTGTTCCACGTTAACAATTGTAACAGTTATTCGTATTGCTTCCACACATTATATAAAGTGGTAAACTAACCCCAAACAACGTCAACGTGTTTCCAAATGTAGAAATGCATAACCGTAGCCAATTGCTACAGAACACAGCATGACTTTGGGAGTGTACGGGTAACGCCTGTCGTTCATCGCATGATTAACCACATTTAATAGACTTTATCGCATCGTATATGATTGTAAGATATAATCTGCTGCTTATAATTCCGTAGAAAATTAAACCCTTTGTGTGAACCAATCCTTCATAATGTTATGTTTGGGATAACACGAATAATTTTAAACAAGATTCAAACATAAAACGTAACACTATAGTTAATTTAAAAATACACAATTCCTACTGCTTTATGTCGTAGTCGTTCTTATGACGTCACTGGTTTACGTTGTAGTCGTTCTTATGACGTCACTGGTTTACGTTGTAGTCGTTCTTATGACGTCACTGCACAATTACTAGTAACTACACTAAGAACGTAGCATAGGTAAATAATTCACTAATGCTAGTTTTAACTTTTTTAGTTAATGTCACTCTTCTATCTTCAACAGTTCAAAATTTGGAAAATATGTCCTTTCCAGTTTGGTTTTGACTTTTCGTCGACGACAATTTTGTTAAACAAATGTCTTTTGTTATTTATATGTTTGAGGAATTCCAGGCGAAGTATCATAATACAACATCGAGTATAACAATACATTGCTACGTCACACTGCAGTGTCATTAGTCACATTAATCAAACAGTGGGAACTCGACAAATTAAGTTTATCTAAATTTTTATGTTAAAAGAAAGCAATTGTAGGAGCCATATGCGTGAACAATTAACTAATTACACTTTCCCTCTCTTTCACTTTATGTTTATCTTTCTGTTCGTTCACTTACTTCAGATCGCAAGGCACAGTATTCCGATCAGTCGGCGGTTCTTGCAGCAGTAGCGTGTCATACGGAGCCTCCATCGCATTCTGGGTGGGAAGAATATGTTTATGTAATATACAGGTCATGAATGTATGTATATATGTATGCACGTACATATGTATGTATACGTACGTACATATGTATGACAGCACTGGAAAAACAACACTGCGAATACTGTAAATATTGCGATACATCGTGGTGCAAAATATACAAAATTATGAAACATTGATATTTAACTTAACAGTGTATTCTCAATACCGGTGGAAGTTAATAGCATTGATATGTAATGTTTTACTAGTAGTTTACATGTAATTGCATCATCTTGCTTCTTAACACGTAACATTCATAAGCATATGTACATGGAACCACACAACAACAAAGCGAGTGGCAAGACCGGTTCACTTTCCAAACAGAGAGACAGACAGACAGACAGACATACAGACAGACAGACAGACAGACAGACAGAGAGAGAGAGAGAGAGAGAGAGAGAGAGAGAGAAGAGACAGAGAGACAGAGAGAGAGAGAAGAGAGAGAGAAGCGAGAGAAGAGACAAAGGGAGGGAGAGAGAAGGGGGAGAGAGAGAGAGAGAGAGAGAGAGAGAGAGAGAGAGAGAGAGAGAGTGGGGGATGGGAGGGAGAGAGGAGGGAGGAGGGAGGGAAGAAACTGAGGAAGGGATGGATGGTGGAAGGGAGATAGAATGAGCTAGGACCGGAACCGAGCCTCTGTTTGGACAGTGGTAACGGTCATGGTCGCTAAGCTACATTACTTACTTGTAGCACGTGTGACGGCGCCGCCACCAACCACAACGTCGCTTCACTCTGACCTTGACCCACTTAAGCTTGTGACACGGGGGCTGAGGTAGGATGGTGTGACATCCCCCACACAGCGCGTCTCGGACTGAAGGGAATATAGAACCGCATGATCCATGACTCAACAATTATTTAAATATAAAGTTTTGATAGCATGTCACAAAAAGTACGGAATTGCTGATACCAAAAACCACACGAGTTGTATGTTAATCTGGCATACTTCTCCAATATGAAGACACGCATCACTGCATTGTTAAAACCATAGCAGTACAGTAGATTTGAATTTCTACACTATTGGAACCATGTCCGGGAAGTAGTTATGAACAGCGTTAATTTAGCTGGCGAAATTACTACAATTTTGTTTTATTTTGAAACGATATGGTAGGATTGATTGAGAAAGGTCACCATATATATATATATATATATATATATATATATATATATATATATATATATATATATATATATATATATATATATATATATATATATAAGTAGTGACATCAGCAAACAGCAGCTTAAGCAGAAGGACTATCACATGCGGACATACAATGTCTTTTCTCTCGGTCAGTCACTTCTCCTTCTTCCTTCTCTACAGCCGGGCCATCGACGTTGGTTTCCGTGTCTCCCGCCTCCCTCCTCTCCCGGTCCAGTTCATATTCTTGGTCGTCGTCTACGTGTTCCGTCTCATCGTGTCCAGCCTCGCCGTGAACCACAGCTAGGAAGACCAGCAGGCAGCAGGCGACGAAGATGCCTTTCAACCGCATCGTCCACACTACGTGAGTGACCAGAGAAGGAGTCAGGACAAGTGGCGTATTTAGGGGGGAGGGGGGCATTGGGCCACCGTCCTTTTTTTCTTACAGTTTTTGGTGTGTGGGTGCGTGCGTGCGTGCGTGCGTGCGTGCGTACGTATATGTTTGTGAAATTGGAGACCACCTATATTAAATGCCCATATCAACATAACAAATTGTCACAGTAATAAATAGTTTATATATATATATATATATATTTATATATATATATTATATATATTATATATATATATATATATATATATATATATATATATATATATATATATATATATACTTATAACGTCTATGCTAACACTTGGTAAAGGCAACTTTTAATTCACGTATATCAACACACCAGCAATATCGACTAAACATTTGTGACTTTGCAAGCAACACCACACTGAACGAACTTGAAATAACATTCCTCTCTATCAAGACCAACCTTCGTGAAACGGTGACCGACGAAGCCTGTGATGTCGACGATGAACTCTCTGAAGAGGTGTAGAAGCAGACGAGGTGACGATAGCTGGTGTTCGCCGAACACATATTTATACACAACAAACATCTACCCACGTGACAATTCCGAGTAAGTGCATTGGTGAATTCAGTGGTATTTTGAGTCTGTAATCTGTTGGCAGTTGGCCAACTTTTAGAAATTAATTACTATGTTTTACCAACTTCGCGAAATTGATGGCCATGTTTATTACGCGGTTTAAAGTAGGTTATAATAAATCAGATATACACGGAGGGTCGTCTTCAGGTGAAAATATTGGTGCGTACTGAGGCAATGCGTAGTAAACGCATGCATTGCAAAATGGGACAATCTAGCCTTCTATGGAAGGCTCCAGGTATTGTGCCGGTATGCACCAAGCAGTCTGTTGCTCGATTGTCGTTTGTGTTGAGTGGTTAAACCGCGGAAACCAGTTTGGATGGTACGAAATATGTGATCGAAAATGTATCATACAACATACAGAAAACAATGCAGAGTTTCCAGAAGTGGTTTAGAGAGAGTCGTTGTTAAGATTGGGGTAACACTGTTTGTGTTCACCTCGATGCCGATAGCCTGATGAGGTGTAGAAGAATAACTGGTATGTTTTAAATGTCGTAATAATTGTGTAATTTATGTTGACAGTTTCTCCGGCATACGACGGAATATTCAATCTGGTTATGAGGTTTATATATGGTTGACGTTGACAACAATATGTTAATTACTGTTTTCAGCTTTACATTTGCTGTGAATTTAGAGTTTATTTCGTGTTTTGTCGCGGTTTCTCTTATACATTTGGTTTCATGAAATCTGAAGAAATGCCTTTGGTTGAACAGATTATTTCGGTTTGTGCAGAACAAATATTGTTTCTTTGTGGTGAAGATCGGTGTGTAGGAATGTGTACTGGATTGCTGGAATAAGAATTAATATTTTATTTACAAACCTCACCTGTGCTTCATCGCCTCTATATATGATGGTACATGTACCTTAATAGTTAGTGGGATTGGTTGCTTAAATAAATCATTACATATCTGACGTGGCCATAACAGAGATTGACGTGATTATGAAGCAACGGCTTTGTACGTGTTAGTTTTAGATACAGGGTTCAAGACCCGACTTGGCACGGCATGTTTGATGTTAGAATCTGGCTCTCAACATTAGGGACTCTGATGATGACGTCAGTATTGGTCCCGTCTCATTAATTGAGGATCACACATGACGACAAGTATCCTGGTAGATAGGTCGGTTTGGCATGACGTCCTGAAAAAAGCTGACTAGTTGGTAAGATTCGCAATACCAACAAACACGCACGCACGCACGCACGCACGCACGCACGCACGCACGCACGCACGCACGCACACATACGCACACAATCATGCTATCACGCTACCACGCTTCAAAAGAGCGAGGTTAACTTTGCAGCGCCTTTAGACGTTGTTGCCGTGGACGGTTGGCGTGTAACAAATAGTGTAGCTTTTCACTGGTGAGGGGCCAGGACAAATACATAAACTGGTGCTAAATTAAGGCTTCAAAATGTTGCGTGTTTCTTTGTTGTGTCAGTCCGTTCTTACCCGTAACGTATTAATATATGCGTGACGTCTTGTGGCCAGACGATGTAAAAGTGATAGATGCAGCACCATCACCTACTATTTACGTTCTCCTTATTCATTATTTTACCTGCCGTGATATTACTTACTCAGAAAGCAATATTTTGCCATACGACAGAAACGTGCTCCAGAAATGCATTATTTATATCTAACTGCAATTTTAATTGTTCTTAAAACAGTTCTACTTTTTATTATTATTATTAGTATTGTGTTGCACAAATATGTTACATAGCTTACCTTACGATTTATTTGGAATATAAAAGCAACTCAATTTATATACAAATAGCGACTGTCTATAAAATATGCCATTTGCTTTCTTTTCTACTGAAAATGGTTCATCATTATTTTTTAAATGCATCTAGTCATGCGTGTGTACAGAACACTTAGTATGGATCCGGATTACCAACTGGTCGAACAAAAGCTGAGCACCCAACCGTCTTCGTGTTTCCTAATCATTTATTATATGGCTCAATAACGTCTGTGTGTTCCAATACAATAAGTGTGTGTGTTCCAATACAATAAGTGTGTGTGTTCCAATGCAATAAGGGAACAAGTTCCAAAAACACCGATAACTATTGCATTACAAGAAAGAAAGACAGAAAGAAGTTTGTTTAACCTCATGCACATGATATAGTTCTTTTTCTTCTTGGTTGTATAAACATAATACGCATATATGTATACACATTACTATAATTATTGTATGGTGTATATCTACACGCACCATAGTCTTCAAAGTCATCTATGATGACATTTTGTTGCGATACAACCACTGCAGGTTATTGAACATAAGGCACGAAACTTACAAACCCAATTTAGTGCAATTGTTAATACCGAGGGGTATTATCTTAACATTTAACTTTTGTG
>OY759266.1:3342138-3347138 GCA_963662155.1 Lamellibrachia columna | reverse complement strand
GGTGATGTATGTTGCTAAAGGTGTTCTCTCACTATGGGTAACACCTGGTTCACAAAATGCACACCGGCACATATCAATATTGCGTCATACATTTAATTATACCCACTAGGATTAAGGCAGTTACATGTTGACGAACATTTAACGCGCAAAAATAATTCATTGGTTCGGCTAGACATGCAATGGTTTGCAATATATGTACTCAGTGCAACTAACAATTATCAGTTCACTAATTTCAGTAACACATGCTGCTACTAAGTGCTTGAACTTAGGTTATCACAAGGTAAGTTGAACATTGATTCAACATTTATCTGACGTAGTAGTACAATCATCTCCATGAATTGGGAACCATAGGACATCAATGGGTTTGAAACAATGAAAATACTATTGATGTCCTTTCCCTCCCCACCCCCTAAATCCTGTTCCCCAGCTTGCATCCTACACCTTTCCATCCCTCATCCATCCTTTCACCCTCATTATGTCACGCCCCCTCCCCTGCTACGTTTCATTCCTCGCCCCAAGGGATGCTTCCAATAATTTGTGCTGTCACATTTTTCCCTACACCACCTGTAGTTTCCACGCTGGAAAGACCAAATCTATCCCAACAAAATGTCCATCCTAGATGACTGTGAAGACTGTGTACCGAGCAAGGATTCTTGCAATGCAATAGTAATCGGTGTTTTAGAACCTGTTCCCTTGCTGTATTGGAACACACACACTTTACTAACCCATAAAATAAATGATTAGGAAACACGTGAGGTTGGGTGTTCAGCTTTTGTTCGACCAGCTGGGGACCCGGATTCATACTAAGTGTGAATGTATGTCTGCGTCACTAAATGCATTAAAAAATAATGATGACACATTTTCAACAGAAACCAAAACAAATCATACATTTTATAGACAGTCACTATATGTATATTAAAATCGAGTTTATTTCCACATAAAATGTAAAAAGGTAAGCTAGGCAACTTATTTGTGCTCTACAATCGTAATAATAAGTATAACTGTTTTAAGAACAATTAAAATTGCAGTTAGATAGAAATAAATGTCTTGTGTTTCTGGAGCGTTTTCCTGTGGCATGATATTGCTATCTGAGTAAGATACATCACGGAAAGTAAAATAATTAATACAGAGAACGCTGGTAGTAGGTGTTGGTGCTGCAGCTATCACATTTACCTAGTCTGATAATAAGACGTCACGCACACGTTAAGTTATAGGTTAGTGTACCCGTGAAATTTAGTGCTGTGGTTGTCTGTGATGATTCAGTACTCCGAGGCCTTGACCGATGTAAGTACTTGTCCGGGCCCCTCACAAGTGAAGGGCGCAACTATTTATTACACCCCTACCGTCCACCACAACGACGATCAAAGACGCTGTTAACCCCGCTATTTGGAACAACGCCCGACTATCTGGAGTTTTATTTAGCCGCGTTGATTCAGTTGCATGAAAACTATTCATTAAATTAACCCAACGCCGTGTATGGCAAGGTTATAACTAAGTGAATTGTGCAGATTTCTCTTGCCAACAAGCAAATGTTAAAAGTGCAACTGTTGTGTCTTTTGACAACGAGCAACTGTGTGTTTGTGTGTGTGTGTGTGTGTGTGTGCGTGCGTGCGTGCGTGCGTGCGTGCGTGCGTGCGTGCGTGCGTGCGTGCGTGCGTGCGCGCGTGCATGCGTACGTGCGTGCGTGTACACGCTTAATACTCAAATAGTCTACAGCTTTGTAAAATGCCAAGGTGTGATTGCTAAGCGAATCAGTGCATGCGGGACACAACACAATGGTCCACAGGCTGTTCCTGGTTATATTTCTGATCAGTGCATGCGGGACACAACACAAGGGTCCACAGGCTGTTCCTGGTTATATTTCTGATCAGTGCAAGCGGGACACAACACAAGGGTCCACAGGCTGTTCCTGGTTATATTTCTGATCAGTGCACGCGGGACACAACACAAGGGTCCACAGGCTGTTCCTGGTTATATTTCTGATCAGTGCAAGCGGGACACAACACAAGGGTCCACAGGCTGTTCCTTGTTATATTTCTGATCAGTGCACGCGGGACACAACACAAGGGTCCACAGGCTGTTCCTGGTTATATTTCTGATCAGTGCAAGCGGGACACAACACAAGGGTCCACAGGCTGTTCCTGGTTATATTTCTGATCAGTGCACGCGGGACACAACACAAGGGTCCACAGGCTGTTCCTGGTTATATTTCTGATCAGTGCAAGCGGGACACAACACAAGGGTCCACAGGCTGTTCCTGGTTATATTTCTGATCATCAGTGCACGCGGGACACAACACAAGGGTCCACAGGCTGTTCCTGGTTATATTTCTGATCATCAGTGCACGCGGGACACAACACAAGGGTCCACAGGCTGTTCCTGGTTATATTTCTGATCAATGCACGCGGGACACAACACAAGAGTCCACAGGGTGTTCCAGGTTATATTTCTGATCAGTGCACGCGGGACACAACACAAGGGTCCACAGGGTGTTCCTGGTTATATTTCTGATCAATGCACGCGGGACACAACACAAGGGTCCACAGGGTGTTCCTGGTTATATTTCTGATCAATGCACGCGGGACACAACACAAGGGTCCACAGGCTGTTCCTGGTTATATTTCTGATCAATGCACGCGGGACACAACACAAGGGTCCACAGGTTGTTCCTGGTTATATTTCTGATCAATGCATGCTGGACACAACACAAAGGTCCACAGGCTGTTCCTGGTTATATTTCTGATCAGTGCACGCGGGACAGAACACAAGGGTCCACAGGCTGTTCCTGGTTATATTTCTGATCAATGCACGCGGGACACAACACAAGGATACACAGGCTGTTCCTGGTTATATTTCTGATCAATGCACGCGGGACACAACACAAGAGTCCACAGGCTGTTCCTGGTTATATTTCTGATCAGTGCACGCGGGACACAACACAAGGGTCCACAGGCTGTTCCTGGTTATATGTCTGATCAGTGCATGCGGGACACAACACAAGGGTCCACAGGCTGTTCCTGGTTATATTTCTGATCAATGCACGCGGGACACAATACAAGGATCCACAGGCTGTTCCTGGTTATAACTTTTAGAGTATTTTAAATACCGCTCTGATCTGCCCTCATGAAAATAAACCATCGTATTCCATTGTAAAATACCATGGTGTTTTGAAGCACGTAAATCATGGTAAAATACCATGATATACCATGGAACCCATGGTACACCATGGTGTTTTGAAACAGGTACACCATTGTATACCATAGAATTACCATACTCAATATATGAAAGCGCATCATTTACCACATTTTACCATGTCATGCCATGACATTCCAAGGTATACCATGTAATACCATGTAATACCATGGTATTCCATGGTATACAATGTAGTACCATGTAATGATATGCCATGTAATACCGTGGAACTGGGGCTGGTTTCAACTTGACTGACTGTCGACCGACATCTTGCAGCAGTGGTCGATCAACGATCACAGCGACAGACTACAGGTGCTCCCGTCGCGACCTTTCATCAAAGCGCAGGCGGGGATTGGCGCGAGTCAATATGTCGTACATGCAATGTCTAAACACTTCACTCATGTAAACGCACACATAATTTGTGCGTGCGTCAGCGTCATCGTGCGCATGTCGTACGACGTAAATCGCTCGTGTAATCGGGCCTTCAAGGACGCTAGCCTAATCATATAATAATGAGGTCACGAAAGCTTCTTGCAGAATAATACCACTAAATTAGGTATATCCACTAAACACTTCGTTGTAGATAACTAAGTTTCAATAATATAATAATAATAAAACTTTATTTTGACACCATCTAATCCGGGGCTACTGCCCCGTTCACGGGTGTGTACAGACATCAGCTCACACGATACAAACTTGTATGTAGATAGTAATAATAATAATAATACATGCGCTGTATAAAATGTTAAAAACTATGCAGAATGTTCGCGTGTGTAAATTTATTTTAAGAAAAAGTATACTGATTACATGGCATTTGTATATAAAAGATAAATCTCAAATAGGAAATAAAACGCTAATATCATCAATAATACAGAACATAAATAGGATTGATAATATGTAATAAGATCATTAAAAATGCAATATCAAAGCGGTAAAACCCATTAATTGGAAACAAGAAATGTCTTTAGTAGCTTCTTTAATTGCGGGTGGTTGCCGTTTCCACGTATGTTGGCAGGCAGTTTATTCCACAGCGTGGGGCCAGCGCAGGCAAATGCTCGGCGGCCGAAACGTTGTAGGTTGACGCGTGGCACTTCGAGAAGTAGCCCGCCGGCGAAGCGTAGGCAGCGTCGTGGTGCGTACTGGTGAAGCAGTGCGGCAAGATACTCTGGTGTGCCTTCGTAGAGTGCCTTGTGCACAAGGACGAGTATCGTATACTCAATCCGTCTCTTAATGGGCAGCCAGTGTAGTTGCCGCAGTATTGTTGTCATGGACTGGAGATCACCCCGTCGAATCTGCATGACAATGCGAGCCGCTGACCGCTGGACCATATCCAGACGGTGCAGGAGGCGATCGGTTATTAAAAATAGCATCGCATTGCCATACTCAAGCCGTGATGTTACTAGTCCGTGAATCAGACTTTTGCCAACGCTGGTAATTAGCAATTCGAGCTAGATGATTGTAAGCGCTGCGGCATATGTTCGACACTTGAGATGCCATCGACAGATGAGTGTCAATGGCAAATCCAAGATCTCGGATAACGGCGGATGTGTCAACGAACTGGTCACAGATGTTGATGCGGCTAAACGTAATAGGAGTTCGCAGACTTGGTGAACGGATAACTATGGCTTCTGATTTGTTCTCATTCATGACGAGTCCTTTGTCACAGAGCCCTGTTTTTACTTCCTGTATGCAGGCCTCCATGCGTGCGAGAGCTTGCGTGTGGTCCGTTGGTGGGAAAGTGACGTACAATTGAGTGTCGTCGGCTTACAGGTGGTGATGCATGTTGTGCTGGTGTATTAGTTTCGCTA
>OY759266.1:3292138-3339638 GCA_963662155.1 Lamellibrachia columna | reverse complement strand
TTCCACCGTTTGTACGTACAGCCTCGCTCATTGAAACACGACTACCCCGGGGAGGGGGTACTCTCTATATTGAGGTATGCATGTATGTACGCACCTGCTTTTGGCCATTTTTCTCTCTCTGTCCGAAAAAAATGTAACTTTTCTCTCTTTGTGCTCCGTTTAAATCGGATAACTCTCTCTTTCACCGAAGAGGAAATTTCCAAATGAAAACGTTCCGCCCGGGCTTACCTTACGCTTATAGATATTAGATAAATTGTTCAATAATTATCTCTTGGTGACCCTAAATGTCTTGATTTCTCTCTCTCTCCATGTGCTCCATGGGGCTCTGGTGGCACACCCCCACCGTTTTTGTATGGCAGTACCCCCCCGGGACGACTACTAGGTTTTAATTATGTGTAAGTTACTAAGCGCTTACTCAGTATAACAGCTTGCAAGCACAGACCAGCAGTAGTGCTGCTGCATCAATTAGCCCCATGATTTCAATGGACACGCCAGCAACATATACACAGTTCATCGTTGGACACAAACGTTTATTTGTGGTGGTCTTACTTCAAATGCAGTCGGTGACGACTTCTCCTGTCCTTGTTTTCAATGGAGCAGTCTTCTTTACAGATGGACTTGTTGGCTTCTTTACTCCACCATATATGTATCCAGTGTCCCTTGTATTGGACGACAGTTGGACGCTCTGGCAGAGTTAGAACAGTCGTTAGCGCAACGCCGAGCACCAGCCTACTGCGCTCTATGTGCGTTCACGTTCATGGCTTGAACTTTGCTTCGTTTCATGACAGCGATGTTTGCTTCGAACCAGTCAATGTCACAGGGTTCCTCTTTGCCACTTGCTATGAGTGCAGTGTTGTACACAGTGTCACGAAGTATGTTCCATTTCGCTTCTGCACTGCAGGGTGTGTTGGAGAGCGCCTGTCCGATGGACTCTTCTCTGGGTAGTCAGTGTGTAACATTAAGTATCTGTTTATAGGCAGTGATTGGATTATATCAATGAATAGCTTTCACGTACTGATTGTTGCTTGGCTGAATGTTTCTCAGAAACGTTCTGGGTCTGGATGATTACCCAGCAAAGTCCTACTAGGATATTGCGCCGGAGTTTTATTTTAGAGTCTCCTTCTCTAGAGTTAGTGAATCTATGCCAATTTTTTCCTTTTCCCTCTGTGAGAGCTTTTACTTCCCATGGCATAGACACCAGATAGAAGGGACCAACGGCGTTTAGTGTCTCTTCCGAAGGACACAGGTGTTCGAATGAACCGATATGCCAGGGTTGAAGTGAACAGCGCTTTGAGTTTCACTAATGACTGGATACCGCGCTATGTTAGAACACATCGTTCAACTTTGTGAACTTTCTTATAGTCTAACATCTCAAGATTTGTTATCTGCACCGAAACTCGGTCCCATAGAACATCTGTGGTGTCAAATGTACACTTTCACTATGGGTATCACCTGGATCACAGAATGCACACCGGCATAGGTCTTCTATATTGCGACATACATTTAATTGTACCCATTTGGGTTAAACTCAGTTACATGTTGACGATCATTTAACATGCACAACCAATTCATTGGTTCGGCTATACATACAATGGTTCGGCTAGACATGCAATGGTTCGGCTAGACATGCAATGGTTCGGCTAGACATGCAATGGTTCCGTTAGACATGCAATGGTTCGGCTAGACATGCAGTGTTTTGTAATGTTTATACTCAGTGCAACTAACAATTATCAGTTCACCAATGTCAGTAACACATGCTGCTACTGAGTGCTTGAATTGAGGTAATCACAAGGTAAGTTGAACATTGATTCAACATTTATCCGACATAGTAGTACAATCTCCATCAACAGGGATCCTTAGGGCGTCAATGGGTTTGAAACAATGGAAATATGTGCATTCCCTCTCACCCCCTAAATCAGCCTGGCTGTTCCCCAGCTTGCATCATACACCCTTTCCACCACTCAACCATCCTTTCACCCTCATCATGCCACGCCCCCTCCCCTGCTACGTTTCATCCCTCGCCCAAGGGATGCTTCCAATAATTTGTGCTATCACATTTTTCTCTACACTACCTGTTGTTTTCACGCCGCGAGACCAAATCTATCCTAGATGACTTTGAAAAGTGTAGTGTAGTTTTTGGAACTTATTCCCTTTCTGTATTTGAAAGCACAGACGTTACTGAGCCATATAATAAATGATTAGGAAACACAAAGAGGGTGGGTTCTCAGCTTGTGTTCGACCAGCTGGAGACCCGGTTCCATACTGGGTAGTCAGAGTGTAAAATTGAATATCTGGATATAGACAGTGATTGGATTATAACAATGAATAGGTGTCCATACTAAGTGTTCTGTAGGCATACATGACTAAATGCATTTAAAAAAGTAAATGATGAACCATTTTCAAAAGAAAAGAAAGCAAATCATATGTTTTATGGACAGTCACTATTTGTATATAAAAATCGAGTTGTTTTTATATTCCAAATAAATTGTGATTTATGTAACTTTTTTGTGCAACACAATAATAATAATAATAATAATAATAATAAGTAGAACTGTTTTAAGAACAATTAAAATTGCAGTTAGATATAAATAATGCGTTTCTGGAGCACGTTTCTGTCGTACGGCAAAATATTGCTTTCTGAGTAAGTAATATCTGGGCAGGTAAAATAATGAATAAGGAGAACGCAAGTAGTAGGTGTTGGTTCTGCATCTATCACGTTTACATCGTCTGGCCATAAGACGTCACGCATAAGTTAATACGTGATGGGTTAGTGTAGCCGTGGCATTTAGTGCAGCGGTTGTCTGTGATGAATGTGACTGGCACGTCAAAGAAACACGCAACATTTTGATTCCTTAACTTAGCACCCCGAGGCGTTGACCAGTGTATGTATTTGTCCTGGCCCCTCACCAGTATATGTATTTGACCTGGCCCCTCACCAGTATATGTATTTGTCCTGGCCCCTCACCAGTATATGTATTTGTCCTGGCCCCTCACCAGTATATGTATTTGTCCTGGCCCTTCACCAGTATATGTATTAGTCCTGGCCCCTCACCAGTATATGTATTTGTCCTGGCCCCTCACCAGTTTATGTATTTGTCCTGGCCCCTCACCAGTGAGAAGCTACACTATTTGTTACACGCCAACCGTTCACAGCAACAACGTTCAAAGGCGCTGCAAAGTTAACCTCGCTCTTTTGGACTACAGCCGACAACCCGGGGTTTTATTTAGCCACGTTGACTCAGTTGCATGAAAACTATTCAATGAGTTAACCCAAACGCCGTGTGTGGCGAGGTACTCATTTATAACTACGTGAATTGTGCAGATTTATCTTGTCAACGAGCAACTGTTAAAGGTGCAACTGTTGTGTCTCTTGTCAACGAGCAACTGTGTGTGTGTGTGCGTGCGTGCGTGCGTGCGTGCGTGCGTGCGTGCGTGCGTGCGTGCGTGCGTGCGTGCGTGCGTGCGTGCGTGCGTGCGTGCGTGCGTGCGTGCGTGCGTGCGTGCGTGCGTGCGTGCGTGCGTGCGTGCGTGCGTGCGTGCGTGCGTGCGTGCGTGCGTGCGTGCGTGTACAGGTGTAATATCCAAATAGCCTACAGCGTTGTAAAATGCCACGGTGTGATTGATAAGCGAAAACTTGATAGACTAATTTATTTGCCCCGGGCTTTAGACAGATCCATAAATTTCATAAACTGGAAAAACCCAGTACTCGTAAACATAGCTGAACTATATATTACACAAGGAAAAACCCAGCATTATTTAAGAAAACGCTCATTAAAATTACAAATAAGGTGTCAAAAGGTACGTGTTTGCCCAGCCCAGCATTAGCAAGATTTGTTGGAATTTATTACTGGCATCAGAAAAGTTATTAAGTGTTAAGATAACGCCCCTCGATATAAACAATTGCACTAAATTGGGTTTGTAAGTTTTATGCCTTATGTATAATGATCCTGCAGTAGTTCGGTTCCGAGATATTTCGCGCACGATAGTTATGTGTTGAAGAGGTATGTGTCGTTTTAATGGTCACGCGAATAATTCTGCTTCCAGAAACGTTATTAATTGTGTTATAAAAACAATAACTCATCAATTTATGTGCAACATAGAAAAAGAGCGTGATTGCGTTTGTGCGCGCGCGCGTGCCTGCGTGCGTGCGTGCTCACCAGAATCTGATGGCATTGCGAATCTTATCAACTAGTCAGCCTTTTTTATTACCTTATGCCAAACCGACCTACAAGGACACTTGTCGTCCTGTGTAGTTCTCAATTAATGAGACGGGACCAACACTGACGTCATCATCAGAGTCCCTAATGTTGAGAGCCAGATTCTAACATCAAACATGCCGTGCCAAGTCGGGTCTTGAACCCTGTATCTAAAACTAACACGTACAAAGCCGTTGGTTCATAATCACGTCAATCTCTGTTATGGCCAAGTCAGATATGTAATGATTTATTTAAGCAACCAATCCCACTAACTATTAAGGTACATGTACCATCATATATAGAGGAGATGAGGCACAGGTGAGGTTTGTAAATATAATATTAATTCCTATTCCAGCAATCCAGTACACATCCCTACACACCGATCTTCACCAATCTTCACCAATCCAGTACACATCTCTACACACCGATCTTCACCAATCTTCACCAATCCAGTACACATCCCTACACACCGATCTTCACCACAAAGAAACAATATTTGTTCTGCACAAACTGAAATAATCTGTTCAACCAAAGGCATTTCTTCAGATTTCATGAAACCAAATGTATAAGAGAAACCGCGACAAAACACGAAAGAAACTCTAAATTCACAGCAAATGTAAATCTGAAAACAGTAATTAACATATTGTTGTCAACGTCAACCATATATAAACGTCATAACCAGATTGAATATTCCGTCGTATGCCGGAGAAACTGTCAACATAAATTACACAATTATTACGACATTTAAAATATACCAGTTATTCTTCTACACCTCATCAGGCTATCGGCATCGAGGTGAATACAAACAGTGTTACCCCAATCTTAACAACGACTCTCTCCAAACCACTTCTGGAAACTCTGCATTGTTTTCTGTATGTTGTATGATACATTTTCGATCACATATTTCGCACCATCCAAACTGGTTTCCGCGGTTTAACCATTCAACACAAACGACAATCGAGCAACAGACTGCTTGGTGCAACACGGCACAATACCTGGAGCCTTCCATAGAAGGCTAGATTATCCCATTTTGCAATGCATGCGTTTACTACGCATTGCCTCAGTACGCACCAATATTTTCACCTGAAGACGACCCTCCGTGTATATCTGATTTATTATAACCTACTTTAAACCGCGTAATAAACATGGCCATCAATTTCGCGAAGTTGGTAAAACATAGTAATTAATTTCTAAAAGTTGGCCAACTGCCAACAGATTTCAGACGCAAAATACCACTGAATTCACCAATGCACTTACTCGGAATTTTCACGTGGGTAGATGTTTGTTGTGTATAAATATGTGTTCGGCGAACACCAGCTATCGTCACCTCGTCTGCTTCTACACCTCTTCAGAGTTCATCGTCGACATCACAGGCTTCGTCGGTCACCGTTTCACGAAGGTTGGTCTTGATAGAGAGGAATGTTATTTCAAGTTCGTTCAGTGTGGTGTTGCTTGCAAAGTCACAAATGTTTAGTCGATATTGCTGGTGTGTTGATATACGTGAATTAAAAGTTGCCTTTACCAAGTGTTAGCATAGATGTTATAAGTACATACATATATATATATATATATATATATATATATATATATATATATATATATATATATATATATATATATATATATATATATATATTTATATATAATATATATATAATATTTATATATATATATATATATATATATATATATATATTTATATATAATATATATAATATATATATATATATATATATATATATATATATATATATATATATATATATATATATATATATATATATATATATAATATATATATATATATATATATATATATATATATAAACTATTTATTACTGTGACAATTTGTTATGTTGATATGGGCATTAAATATAGGTGGTCTCAAATTTCACAAATATATACGTACGCACGCACGTACGCACGCATGCACGCACGCATCCACACAACAAAAACTGTAAGCAAAAGGGGACGATGGCCCAATGCCCCCCTCCCCCCTAAATACACTACTTGTCCTGACTCCTTCTCTGGTCACTCACGTAGTGTGGACAATGCGGTTGAAAGGCATCTTCGTCGCCTGCTGCCTGCTGGTCTTCCTAGCTGTGGTTCACGGCGAGGCTGGACACGATGAGACGGAACACGTAGACGACGACCAAGAATATGAACTGGACCGGGAGAGGAGGGAGGCGGGAGACACGGAAACCAACGTCGATGGCCCGGCTGTAGAGAAGGGAGAAGGAGAAGTGACTGACCGAGAGAAAAGACATCGTATGTCCACATGGTTTAATGCAATAGTCCTTCTGCTTAAGCTGCTGTTTGCTGATGTCACTACTTATATATATATATATATTTATATATATATATATATATATATATATATATATATATATATATATATATGGTGACCTTTCTCAATCAATCCTACCGTATCGTTTCAAAATAAAACAAAATTGTAGTAATTTCGCAAGCTAAATTAACGCTGTTCATAACTTCTTCCCGGACATGGTTCCAATAGTGTAGAAATTCAAATCTACTGAACTGCTATGGTTTTAACAATGCAGTGATGCGTTCTTCATACTGGAGAAGTATGCCAGATTAACATACAACTCGTGTGGTTTTTGGTATCAGCAATTCCGTACTTTTTGTGACATGCTATCAAAACTTTATATTTAAATAATTGTTGAGTCATGGATCATGCGGATCTATATTCCCTTCAGTCCGAGACGCGCTGTGTGGGGGATGTCACACCGCCCTGCCGCAGCCCCCGTGTCACAAGCTTAGATGGGTCAAAGTAAGAGTGAAGCGACGTTGTGGTTGGTGGCGGCGCCGCCACACGTGCTACAAGTAAGTAATGTAGCTTAGCGACCATGACCGTCCAAACAGAGGCTCGGATCCGGTCCTAGCTCACTCTTCATCTCTATCTTCCTCCTTCCCCCCCTCTCTCTGTCTGTCTGTCTGCCTGCCTGTCTGTCTGTCTGTCTGTCTGTCTGTCTGTCTGTCTCTCTCTCTCTCTCTCTCTCTCTCTCTCTCTCTCTCTCTCTCTCTCTCTCTCTCTCTCTCTCTCTCTCTCTCTCTCTCTCTCTCTCTCTGTTTGGAAAGTGAACCGGTCTTGCCACTCGCTTTGTTGTTGTGTGGTTCCATGTACATATGCTTATAAATGTTACCTGTTAAGAAGAAAGATGAGGCAATTACACGCCACTAGTAAAACATTATATATCAATACTATTAACTTCCGCCGGGATTGAGAGTACACTGTTAAGTTAAATATCAATGTTTCATAGTTTTGTAGTTTTGTATATTTTGAACCACGATGTATCGCAATATTTACAGTATTCGCAGTGTTGCTTTTCCAGTGCTGTCATACATATGTACGTACGTATACATACATATGTACGTGCATACATATATACACACATTCATGACCTGTATATTACATAAACATATTCTTCCCACCCAGAATGCGATGGAGGCCCCGTATGACACGCTACTGCTGCAAGAACCGCCGACTGATCGGAATACTGTGCCTTGCGATCTGAAGTAAGTGAACGAACAGAAACAGTGAAAGAGCGCAGAGAGAGAAATAATAATTAGCCAATTGTTCACGCACATTGCTCCTACAATTGCTTTATTCTTAATATAATAATTTAGAGGAACTTAATTTGTCTAGTTCCCACTGTTTGATTAATGTGACTAATGACACTGCAGTGTGACGTAGCAAGGTATTGTTATACTCGATATTGTATTATGATAGATATACTTTGCCTAGAATTACTCAAAACATATAAATAATAAAGGCATTAGTTTAATAAAATTGTCGTCGACGAAAAGTCAAAACCAAACTGGAAGGATGTATTTTCCAAACGTTGAACTGTTGAAGATAGAAGAGTGACAGTTAAAACTAGCATTAGTGAATTATTTACCTATGCTACGTTCTTAGTGTAGTTACTAGTAATTGTGCAGTGACGTCATAAGAACGACTACAACGTAAACCAGTGATGTCATAAGAACGACTACGACATAAAGCAGTAGGAATTGTGTATTTTTAAATTAACTATAGTGTTACGTTTTATGTTTGAATCTTGTTTAAAATTATTCGTGTTATCCCAAACATAACATTATGAAGGAATGGTTCACACAAAGGGTTTATTTTTCTACGGAATAATAAGCAGCAGATTATTTCTTACAATCATATACGATGCGATAAAGACTATTAAATGTGGTTAGTTATGCGATGAACCACAGACGTTACCCGTACACTCCCAATGTCATGCTGTGTTCTGTAGCAATTGGCTACAGTTATGCATTTCTACATTTGGAAACACGTTGACGTTGTTTGGGGTTAGTTTACCACTTTATATAATGTGTGGAAGCAATGCGGATAACTGTTACAATTGTTAACGTGGAACACGCATTGGTTGTATCATAAACGTTGGTTTCAGAGTTGGCGATATGACCACGGCAAGTCTATCTGCGGAACACCCCAATGGTCATCAATGTCGACCCGAGACTAAAGTCGTGCAGATCACCGATCGTCGATCGAGAAAAAGGCATCGCGCAGATTCTTGGCAATATGTGTTGCACGGAAATAAACGATTTGTTGCCTTCGTTTTTCTTCTGTTTTCATTATTAGATTTTTATATCGGGCAGTTTATGATCCCTAAGCTACTTTTTACGTCCACCTACTGTGAAATGATAGATGCCGTGGTAATCGTAGCAGCAGCAGCAGGAGCAGCAGTAGCAGTAGCAGCAGCAGCAGCAGCAGCAGCAGCAGCAGCAGCAGCAGCAGCAGCACCAACACCAGCACCAGCACCAGCAGCACCAACAATATAAGCACGAGCAGCAGCTGTAGTAGCAGCAGTAGTAGCAGCTGTAGTAGAAGCCGTAGTAGCAGCAGTAGTAGCAGCTGTAGTAGAATGTATGAAGGAGGGAGCCGAATGACGAGCCATCAAATCCCGAAGTCTGTCGTCCAGATGATGATGAGAGGCAACTGATACCGCAGAATCATCTTCGAATTCGGCTGTTTCAGAACAGTTTTCTGACCTAACCATGAAAACGACCACATAGAGCTTCGCCATCTCCTAATCGGAGCTAGGCGTAGAAGATATAGCTAATTTTTGTTTTTGTAGTTTGTTATCGTTACATGGAAGTAAGAGTAATATTTGACCACGTGACATGTACATATGTGTGGTTGATATAGGAGGAGAAGTTTGTGGGCTCTAGGTGGTCGTTTTCATGGTTAGGTCAGAAAGTAAACATTGCAATAGCAGGAGTAACGCTGACGGGTGGTGGTGATTTTGGCCTCGGCGAATTCGGCCAACGGCAACGTGCATGAATCCGGTCACTTTATAATGGCGAATGGGATGTTAGTGTTATTTCGGCTCATCGATGTCATTGCTCTGTATTTGATTTAATTGAGCACATTTCTGGGGAGAATTGTTTCCGATCAGCTGGGGACCCGCATCCATACTAAGTGTTTTATACGCATACATGACTTAATGGATTTAAAAATTAATGATGAACCATTTTCAATAGAAAAGAAAGTAAGTGATATATTTTAATAGACAGTCGCTATTTTATATAAAAATCGAGTTGTTTTTATATTCCAAATCAATTGTAAGGTAAGCTATGTAATAATAATAATAAGCATAACTGTTTTAAGAACAATTAAAATTGAAGTTAGATATAAATAATGCGTTTCTGGAGCACTTTTTTGTGCTATGGCAAAAATAGCTTTCTGAGTAGGTATGTAACATCTCGGCAGGTAAAATAATGATTAAGGAGAACGCAAGTAGTAGGTGTTGGTGCTGCATCTATCACGTTTACATCGTCTGGCCATAAGACGTCACGTATAAGTTAATACGTGATGGGTTAGTGTAGCCGTGGCATTTAGTGCAGCGGTTGTCTGTGATGAATGTGACTGGCACGTCAAAGAAACACGCAACATTTTGATTCCTTAACTTAGCACCCCGAGGCGTTGACCAGTGTATGTATTTGTCCTGGCCCCTCACCAGTAAAAAGCTACACAATTTGTTACACGCCAACCGTCCACGGCAACGACGTTCAAAGGCGCTGCAAAGTTAACCTCACTCTTTTGAACAACAACAACAACCCGGGGTTTTATTTAGCCACGTTGATTCAGTTGCATGAAAATTATTCAATGAATTAACCCGAACGCAGTGTATGGCAAGGTACTCATTTATAACTAAGTGAATTGTCAACGAGCACCTCTGTATGTGTATGTGTGTGTGTGTGTGTGTGTGTGTGCGTGCGTGCGTGCGTGCGTGCGTGCGTGCGTGCGTGCGTGCGTGCGTGCGTGCGTGCGTGCGTGCGTGCGTGCGTGCGTGCGTGCGTGCGTGCGTGCGTGCGTGCGTGCGTGCGTGCGTGCGTGCGTGCGTGCGTGCGTGCGTGCGTGCGTGCGTGCGTGCGTGCGTGCGTGCGTGCGTGCGTGCGTGCGTGCGTGCGTGCGTGCGTGCGTGCGTGCGTGTACAGGTGTAACACTCAAATAGACTACAACTTTGTAAAACGGTGTCACGGTGTCATGGCTAAGTTAATACTTTATAGATTAATTTACTCGCCACGGGCCTTAGGCAGATCCATACAGTTCATAAACTGGAAAAACCCAGCACTCGTAGACATAGCTGAACAATATGTGTGCTGAAGACGTATGTGTCGTTGTGATGGTCACGCGAATAATTGTGCTTCCAGAAACGTTATTAATTATGTTTTAACAACAATAACTCATCAATTTATGTTAAACATAGAAAAAGAGCGTGATTGCGTTTGTGTGAGTGCGTGGTTGCGTGCGTCCGAACGTGCGTGCGTGCGTGCGTGCGTGCGTGCGTGCGTGCGTGCGTGCGTGCGTGCGTGCGTGCGTGCGTGCGTGCGTGCGTGCGTGCGTGCGTGCGTGCGTGCGTGCGTGCGTGCGTGCATGCGTGCGTGTTCACCAGAATCTGATGGTATTGCGAATCTTATCAACTAGTCAGCCTTTATCATTACCTTATGCCAAACCGACCAGCAGCAGCAGCAGCAGCAGCAGCAGCAGCAGCAGCAGCAGCAGCAGCAGCAGCAGCAGCAGCAGCAGCAGCAGCAGCAGCAGCAGCAGCAGCAGCAGCAGCAGCAGCAGCAGCAGCAGCAGCAGCAGCAGCAGCAGCAGCAGCACCACCACCACCACCACCACCACCACCAACAATAAAAGAACGAGTAGCAGCTGTAGTAGCAGCTGTAGTAGCAGCTGTAGTAGCAGCAGTAGTAGCAGATGTAATAGCAGCAGTAGTAACAGCCGTAGTAGCAGCTGTAGTAGCAGCAGTAGTAGCAGCTGTAGTAGCAGCAGTAGTAGCAGCTGGAGTAGCAGCTGAAGTAGCAGCTGTAGTAGCAGCTGTAGTAGCAGCAGTAGTAGCAGCTGGAGTAGCAGCAGTAGTAGCAGCTGGAGTAACAGCAGTAGTAGCAGCTGTAATAGCAGCAGTAGTAGAAGCTGGAGTAGCAGATGTAGTAGCAGTTGTAGTAGCAGTAGTAGTAGCAGCTGTAGTAGAAGAAGTAGTAGCAGCTGTAGTAGAAGCTGTAGTAACGGCAGTAGTAGCAGCTGTACTACCAGCAGTAGTAGCAGCTGGAGGAGTAGAAGCTGTATTAGCAGCTGTAGTAGCAGCAGTAGTAGCAGCTGGAGGAGTAGAAGTTGTAGCAGCATCTGTAGTAGCAGCAGTAGTAGCAGCAGTAGTAGCAGCTGGAGGAGTAGAAGTTGTAGTAGCAGCTGTAGTAGCAGCTGTAGTAGCAGCAGTAGTAGCAGCAGAAGTAGCAGCTGGAGTAGCAGCTGTAGTAACAGCAGTATTAGAAGCAGTAGTAGCAGCTGGAGTAGAAGCTGTAGTAGTAGATTTAGTAGCAGCAGTAGAAGTAGCAGTAGTAGCAGCAGTAGTAACAGCTGTAGTAGCAGCAGTAGTAGCAGCTGTAGTAGCAGCAGTAGTAACAGCTGTAGTAACAGCAGTAGTAGCAGCTGTAGTAGCAGCAGTAGTAGCAGCTGTAGTAGCAGCAGTAGTAACTGCTGTAGTAGCAGCAGTAGTAGCAGCTGGAGTAGCAGCAGTAGTAGCAGCTGGAGTAGCAGCTGTAGTAGCAGCTGTAGTAGTAGCAGTAGTAGCAGCTGTAGTAGCAGATGTAGTAGCAGCAGTAGTAGCAGTTCTAGTAGCAGCTGTAGTAGCAGCAGTAGTAGCAGGTGGAGTAGCAGCAGTAGTAGCAGCAATAGTAGCAGCTGTAGTAGCAGCAGTAGTAGCAGCAGTAGTAGCAGCTGGAGTAGAAGCTGTAGTAGCAGCTGTAGTAGTAGCAGTAGTACCAGCTGTAGTAGCAGCAGTAGTAGCAGCAGTAGAAGCAGCAGTAGTAGCAGCTGGAGTAGAAGCTGTAGTAGCACCTGTAGTAGCAGCAGTAGTACCAGCTGTAGTAGCAGCAGTAGTAGCAGCAGTAGAAGCTGCAGTAGTAGCAGCTGTAGTAGCAGCAGCAGTAGTAGCAGCTGGAGTAGAAGCTGTAGTAGCAGCAGTTGTAGCAGCTGTAGTAGAAGCTGTAGTAGCAGCAGTAGTACCAACAGTAGTAGTAGCTGGAATAGAAGCTGTAGTAGCAGCTGTAGAAGAAGCAGTAGTATCAGCAATAGTAACAGCTGTAGTAGCAGCAGTAGTAGCAGCTGGAGTAGAAGCTGTAGTTGCAGCTGTAGTAGCAGCAGTAGTAGCGGCTGTAGTAGCTGTTCAACTTGCTGTTGCTGTTCAGTTACCACGTGGGTCCATTTACAATCTCACGTCGGTTATACTTCACATACCCACTTAGTGATATTCCCCAAAACTGTAGTAGCAGCTGTAGTAGCAGCACTAGTAGCAGCTCTAGTAGCAGCTGTAGTAGCAGCAGTAGTAGAAGAAGTAGTAGCAGCTGTAGTAGAAGCTGTAGTAACAGCAGTAGTAGCAGCTGTACTACCAGCAGTAGTAGCAGTTGGAGGAGTTGAAGCTGTATTAGCAGCTGTAGTAGCAGCAGTAGTAGCAGCTGGAGGAGTAGAAGTTGTAGCAGCATCTGTAGTAGCAGCAGTAGTAGCAGCAGTAGTAGCAGCTGGAGGAGTAGAAGTTGTAGTAGCAGCTGTAGTAGCAGCTGTAGTAGCAGCAGTAGTAGCAGCAGTAGTAGCAGCTGGAGTAGCAGCTGTAGTAGCAGCAGTATTAGAAGCAGTAGTAGCAGCTGGAGTAGAAGCTGTAGTAGTAGATTTAGTAGCAGCAGTAGAAGTAGCAGTAGTAGCAGCAGTAGTAACAGCTGTAGTAGCAGCAGTAGTAGCAGCTGTAGTAACAGCAGTAGTAGCAGCTGTAGTAGTAGAAGTAGTAGCAGCTATAGTAGCACCAGTAGTAACAGCTGCAGTAGCAGCAGTAGTAGCAGCTGGAGTAGCAGCAGTAGTAGCAGCTGTAGTAACAGCAGTAGTAGCAGCTGTAGTAGCAGCAGTAGTAGCAGCTGTAGTAGCAGCAGTAGTAGCAGCTGTAGTAGCAGCAGTAGTAACAGCTGTAGTAACAGCAGTAGTAGCAGCTGTAGTAGCAGCAGTAGTAGCAGCTGTAGTAGCAGCAGTAGTAACTGCTGTAGTAGCAGCAGTAGTAGCAGCTGGAGTAGCAGCAGTAGTAGCAGCTGGAGTAGCAGCTGTAGTAGCAGCTGTAGTAGTAGCAGTAGTAGCAGCTGTAGTAGCAGATGTAGTAGCAGCAGTAGTAGCAGTTCTAGTAGCAGCTGTAGTAGCAGCAGTAGTAGCAGGTGGAGTAGCAGCAGTAGTAGCAGCAATAGTAGCGGCTGTAGTAGCTGTTCAAGTTGCTGTTGCTGTTCAGTTACCACGTGGGTCCATTTACAATCTCACGTCGGTTATACTTCACTTACCCACTTAGTGATATTCCCCAAAACTGTAGTAGCAGCTGTAGTAGCAGCACTAGTAGCAGCTCTAGTAGCAGCTGTAGTAGCAGCAGTAGTAGCAGCTGGAGTAGCAGCAGTAGTAGCAGCAATAGTAGAAGCTGTAGTAGCAGCAGTAGTAGCAGCAGTAGTAGCAGCTGGAGTAGAAGCTGTAGTAGCAGCTGTAGTAGCAGCAGTAGTACCAGCTGTAGTAGCAGCTGGAATAGAAGCTGTAGTAGCAGCTGTAGTAGCAGCAGTAATATCAGCAATAGTAACAGCTGTATTAGCAGCAGCAGTAGCAGCTGGAGTAGAAGCTGTAGTAGCAGCAGTAGTAGCAGCAGTAGAAGCAGCAGTAGTAGCAGCTGTAGTAGCAGCAGTAGTAGCAGCTGGAGTAGAAGCTGTAGTAGCAGCTGTAGTAGCAGCTGGAGTAGAAGCTGTAGTAGCAGCAGTAGTAGCAGCTGTAGTAGAAGCTGTAGTAGCAGCAGTAATACCAACAGTAGTAGCAGCTGGAATAGAAGCTGTAGTAGCAGCTGTAGTAGCAGCAGTAGTATCAGCAATAGTAACAGCTGTAGTAGCAGCAGTAGTAGCAGCTGGAGTAGAAGCTGTAGTAGCAGCTGTAGTAGCAGCAGTAGTAGCAGCTCTAGTAGCTGTTGCAGTTGCTGTTGCTGTTCAGTTACCATGTGGGTCCATTTACAATCTCACGTCGGTTATACTTCACCTACCCACTTAGTGATATTCCCCAAACCAAAACAAAAGTTTTAAGAACACATAGTAATATTAGTAAGATTGATTTATTACACAGACTCGCACACGCACACGCACACGCACACGCACACGCACACGCACACGCACACGCACACGCACATGCACACGAACACGCACACACACACATATAATATACATATAATAAAGCAACCCAGCCTCGATAAAATGTGGAGTTTGTAGATACGCGAAAGAATCGAAAAAGTGCTGCGAGTCTTGCCGATGATGTCATGTTTTTAGCGACACAGAACCCGTCGTAGACTAGAATTTACCTAATGCCACCACGTGTTACTGCTCACATACACTATACAAAATGACAGGAGATAAATGTTTCAGCGTTGACATTGACACAGTGAGTTGATCAGTGCATGCGGGACACAACACAAGGATCCACAGGCTGTTCCTGGTTATATTTCTGATCAATACACGCGGGACACAACACAAGGGTCCACAGGCTGTTCCTGGTTATATTTCTGATCATTGCATGCGGGACACAATACAAGGGTCCACAGGCTGTTCCTGGTTATATTTCTGATCAATGCATGCGGGACACAACACAAGGGTCCACAGGCTGTTCATGGTTATATTTCTGATCAGTGCACGCGGGACACAACACAAGGGTCCACAGGCTGTTCATGGTTATATTTCTGATCAATGCACGCGGGACACAATACAAGGGTCCACAGGCTGTTCCTGGTTATATTTCTGATCAATACACGCGGGACACAACACAAGGGTCCACAGGCTGTTCCTGGTTATATTTCTGATCAATGCACGCGGGACACAACACAAGGGTCCACAGGCTGTTCCTGGTTATATATCTGATCAATGCACGCGGGACACAATACAAGGGTCCACAGGCTGTTCCTGGTTATATTTCTGATCAATGCACGCGGGACACAACACAAGGGTCCACAGGCTCTTCCTGGTTATATGTCTGATCAGTGCATGCGGGACACAACACAAGGGTCCACAGGCTGTTCCTGGTTATATTTCTGATCAATGCACGCGGGACATAATACAAGGGTCCAAAGGCTGTTCCTGGTTATATTTCTGATCAGTGCATGCGGGACACAATACAAGGATCCACAGGCTGTTCCTGGTTATATTTCTGATCAGTGCACGCGGTAAAAAACAACACAAGGATCTACAGGCTCTTCCTGGTTATATTTCTGATCAATACACGCGGTACACAACACAAGGATCCACAGGCTGTTCCTGGTTATATGTCTGATCAATACACGCGGGACACAACACAAGGGTTCACAGGATGTTCCTGGTTATATTTCTGATCAATATACGTGGGACACAACACAAGGATCCACAGGCTCTTCCTGGTTATATTTCTGATCAATACACGCGGGACACAATACAAGGATCCACAGGCTGTTCCTGGTTATATTTCTGATCAGTGCACGCAGTACACAACACAAGGGTCCACAGGCTGTTCCTGGTTATATGTCTGATCAATACACGCGGGATACAACACAAGGGTCCACAGGATGTTCCTGGTTATATTTCTGATCAATATACGTGGGACACAACACAAGGATCCACAGGCTCTTCCTGGTTATATTTCTGATCAATACACGCGGTACACAACACAATGATCCACAGGCTGTTCCTGATTATATTTCTGATCAATACACGCGGGACACAACACAAGGGTTCACATGATATTCCTGGTTATATTTCTGATCAATACACGCGGTACACAACACAAGGATCCACAGGCTGTTCCTGGTTATATTTCTGATCAATGCACGCGGGACACAACACAATGATCCACAGGCTGTTCCTGGTTATATTTCTGATCAATACATGCGGTACACAACACAATGATCCACAGGCTGTTCCTGGTTATATTTCTGATCAATACACGCGGGACACAACACAAGGGTCCACAGGATATTCCTGGTTATATTTCTGATCAATATACGTTGGACACAACAAGGATCCACAGGCTGTTCCTGGTTATATTTCTGATCAATGCACGCGGGACACAATACAAGGATCCACAGGCTATTCCTGGTTATATTTCTGATCAATGCACGCGGGACACAATACAAGGATCCACAGGCTGTTCCTGGTTTTATTTCTGATCAATGCACGCGGGACACAATACAAGGATCCACAGGCTGTTCCTGGTTATATTTCTTATCAATGCACGCGGGACACAATACAAGGATCCACAGGCTGTTCCTGGATATATTTCTGATCAATGCACGCAGGACACAATACAAGGATCCACAGGCTGTTCCTGGTTATATTTCTGATCAATGCACGCGGGACACAATACAAGGATCCACCGGCTGTTCCTTGTTATATTTCTGTTCAATGCACGCGGGACACAACAAAAAGGTCCACAGGCTGTTCCTGGTTATATTTCTGATCAGTGTACGCGGGACACAACACAAGGGTCCACAGGCTGTTCCTGGTTATATTTCTGATCAATGCACGCGGACACAACACTAGGGTCCACTGGCGGTTCCTGGTTATATTTCTGATCAATACACGCGGGACACAACACAAGGGTCCACAGGCTCTTCCTGGTTATATTTCTGATCAATGCACGCGGGACCCAACACAAGGGTCCACAGGCTGCTCCTGGTTATATTTCTGATCAATGCAAGCGGACACAACACTAGGGTCCACAGGCTGTTCCTGGTTATATTTCTGATCAATACACGCGGGACACAACACAAGGGTCCACAGGCTGTTCCTGGTTATATTTCTGATCAGTGCACGCGGGACACAACACAAGGGTCCACAGGCTGTTCCTGGTTATATTTCTGTTCAATACACGCGGGACACAACACAAGGGTCCACAGGCTGTTCCTGGTTATATTTCTGATCAGTGCATGCGGGACACAATACAAGGATCCACAGGCTGTTCCTGGTTATATTTCTGATCAGTGCATGCGGGACACAACACAAGGGTCCACAGGCTGTTCCTGATTATATTTCTGATCAGTGCAAGCGGGACACAACACAAGGGTCCACAGGCTGTTCCTGGTTATATTTCTGATCAATGCACGCGGGACACAACACAAGGGTCCACAGGTTGTTCCTGGTTATATGTCTGATCAGTGCATGCTTGACACAATACAAGGGTCCACAGGCTGTTCCTGGTTATATTTCTGATCAATACACGCGGGACACAACACAAGGGTCCACAGGCTTTTCCTGGTTATATTTCTGATCAATGCACGCGGGACACAACACAAGGGTCCACAGGCTTTTCTTGGTTATATTTCTGATCAATACACGCGGGACACAACACAAGGGTCCACAGGCTGTTCCTGATTATATTTCTGATAAGTGCATGCGGGACACAATACAAGGGTACACAGGCTGTTCCTGGTTATATTTCTGATCAATGCAATCGGGACACAACAAAAGGGTCCACAAGTTGTTCCTGGTTATATTTCTGATCAATGCACGCGGGACACAACACAAGGGTCCACAGGCTGTTCCTGGTTATATTTCTGATCAATGCACGCGGGACACAACACAAGGGTCCACAGGCTGTTCCTGGTTATATTTCTGATCAGTGCACGCGGTACACAACACAAGGGTCCTCAGGCTGTTCCTGGTTATATGTCTGATCAATACACGCGGGACACAACACAAGGGTCCACAGGATGTTCCTGGTTATATTTCTGATCAATATACGTGGGACACAACACAAGGATCCACAGGCTCTTCCTGGTTATATTTCTGATCAATACACGCGGGACACAATACAAGGATCCACAGGCTGTTCCTAGTTATATTTTTGATCAATGCACGCGGGACACAATACAAGGGTCCACAGGCTGTTCCTTGTTATATTTCTTATCAATGAACGCGGGACACAACGCAAGGGTCCACAGGCTGTTCCTGGTTATATGTATGATCAGTGCACGCGGTACACAACACAAGGATCCACAGGCTCTTCCTGGTTATATTTCTGATCTGTGCACGCGGTACACAACACAAGGATCCACAGGCTCTTCCTGGTTATATTTCTGATCCATACACGCGGTATACAACACAATGATCCACAGGCTGTTCCTGGTTATATTTCTGATCAGTGCACGCGGTACACAACACAAAGATTCACAGGCTCTTCCTGGTTATATTTCTGATCCATACACGCGGTATACAACACAATGATCCACAGGCTGTTCCTGGTTATATTTCTGATCAATACACGCGGGACACAACACAAGGGTCCACAGGATATTCCTGGTTATAGTTCTGATCAATATACGTTGGACACAACACAAGGATCCACAGGCTGTTCCTGGTTATATTTCTGATCAATGCACGCGGGACACAATACAAGGATCCACAGGCTATTCCTGGTTATATTTCTGATCAATGCACGCGGGACACAATACAAGGATCCACAGGCTGTTCCTGGTTATATTTCTGATAAATGCACGCGGGACACAATACAAGGATCCACAGGCTGTTCCTGGTTATATTTCTGATAAATACACGCGGGACACAATACAAGGATCCTCAGGATGTTCCTGGTTATATTTCTGATCAATATACGTGGGACACAACACAAGGATCCACAGGCTCTTCCTGGTTATATTTCTGATCAATACACGCGGGACACAATACAAGGATCCACAGGCTGTTCCTGGTTATATTTCTGATCAATGCACGCGGGACACAATACAAGGGTCCACAGGCTGTTCCTGGTTATATTTCTGATCAATGCACGCGGGACACAATGCAAGGGTCCACAGGCTGTTCCTGATTATATTTCTGATCAGTGCACGCGGTACACAACACAAGGATCCACAGGCTCTTCCTGGTTATATTTCTGATCCATACACGCGGTACACAACACAATGATCCACAGGCTGTTCCTGGTTATATTTCTGATCAATACACGCGGGACACAACACAAGGGTCCACAGGATATTCCTGGTTATATTTCTGATCAATACACGCGGGACACAACACAAGGGTCCACAGGCTGTTCCTGGTTATATTTCTGATCAATACACGCGGGACACAACAAAAGGGTTCACAAGCTGTTCCTGGTTATATTTCTGATCAATACACGGGGTACACAACACAAGGATCCACAGGCTGTTCCTGGTTATATTTCTGATCAATACACGCGGTACACAACACAATGATCCACAGGCTGTTCCTGGTTATATTTCTGATCAATACACGCGGGACACAACACAAGGGTCCACAGGATATTCCTGGTTATAGTTCTGATCAATATACGTTGGACACAACACAAGGATCCACAGGCTGTTCCTGGTTATATTTCTGATCAATGCACGCGGGACACAATACAAGGATCCACAGGCTATTCCTGGTTATATTTCTGATCAATGCACGCGGGACACAATACAAGGATCCACAGGCTGTTCCTGGTTATATATCTGATCAGTGCACGCGGGACACAATACAAGGATCCACAGGCTGTTCCTGGTTATATTTCTGATAAATACACGCGGGACACAATACAAGGATCCACAGGCTGTTCCTGGTTATATATCTGATCAGTGCACGCGGGACACAACACAAGGGTCCACAGGCTGTTCCTGGTTATATTTCTGATAAATACACGCGGGACACAATACAAGGATCCACAGGCTGTTCCTGGTTATATTTCTGTTCAATGCACGCGGGACACAATACAATGATCCATAGGCTGTTCCTGGATATATTTCTGATCAATGCACGCAGGACACAATACAAGGATCCACAGGCTGTTCCTGGTTATATTTCTGATCAATGCACGCGGGACACAATACAAGGATCCACAGGCTGTTCCTGGTTATATTTCTGATCAGTGTACGCGGGACACAACACAAGGGTCCACAGACTGTTCCTTGTTATATTTCTGATCAATGCATGCGGGACACAATACAAGGGTCCACAGGCTGTTCCTGGTTATATTTCTGATCAATGCACGCGGGACACAACACAAGGGTCCACAGGTTGTTCCTGGTTATATGTCTGATCAGTGCATGCTTGACACAACACAAGGGTCCACAGGCTGTTCCTTGTTATTTTTCTGATCAGTGCACGCGGACACAACACTAGGGTTCACAGGCTGTTCCTGTTTATATTTCTGATCAATACACGAGGGACACAATACAAGGGTCCACAGGCTGTTCCTGGTTATATTTCTGATCAATGCACGCGGGACACAACACAAGGGTCCACAGGCTGTTCCTGGTTATATTTCTGATCAGTGCACGCGGTACACAACACAAGGATCCACAGGCTGTTCCTGGTTATATTTCTGATCAATGCACGCGGGACACAACACAATGATCCACAGGCTGTTCCTGGTTATATTTCTGGTCAATACACGCGGGACACAATACAAGGATCCGCAGACTGTTCCTGGTTATATTTCTGATCAATGCATGCGGGACACAATACAAGGGTCCACAGGATATTCCTGGTTATATTTCTGATCAATATACGTGGGACACAACACAAGGGTCCACAGGCTGTTCCTGGTTATATTTCTGATCAAAGCACGCGGGACACAATACAAGGATCCACAGGCTATTCCTGGTTATATTTCTGATCAATGCACGCGGGACACAATACAAGGATACACAGGCTGTTCCTGGTTATATTTCTGATCAATACACGCGGAACACAACACAAGGGTCCACAGGATATTCCTGGTTATATTTCTGATCAATATACGTGGGACACAACACAAGGGTCCACAGGCTGTTCCTGGTTATATTTCTGATCAAAGCACGCGGGACACAATACAAGGATCCACAGGCTATTCCTGGTTATATTTCTGATCAATGCACGCGGGACACAATACAAGGATCCACAGGCTGTTCCTGGTTATTTTTCTGATCAATGCACGCGGGACACAATACAAGGATCCACAGGCTGTTCCTGGTTATATTTATGATCAATACACGCGGGACACAATACAAGGATCCACAGGCTGTTCCTGGTTATATTTCTGATCAATGCACGCGGGACACAATACAAGGATCCACAGGCTGTTCCTGGATATATTTCTGATCAATGCACGCGGGACACAATACAATGATCCACAGGCTGTTCCTGGTTATATTTCTGGTCAATGCACGCGGGACACAATACAAGGATCCACAGGCTGTTCCTTGTTATATTTCTGTTCAATGCACGCGGGACACAACAAAAGGGTCCACAGGCTGTTCCTGGTTATATTTCTGATCAATGCATGCGGGACACAACACAAGGGTCCACAGGCTGTTCCTGGTTATATTTCTGATCAGTGCATGCGGGACACAATACAAGGGTCCACAGGCTGTTCCTGGTTATATTTCTGATCAGTGCATGCGGGACACAAAACAAGGGTCCACAGGCTGTTCCTGTTTATATTTCTGATCAATCGACGCGGGACACAACACAAGGGTCCACAGGCTGTTCCTGGTTATATGTCTGATCAGTGCATGCGGGACACAATACAAGGGTCCACAGGCTGTTCCTGGTTATATTTCTGATCAATACACGTGGGACACAACACATGGGTCCACAGGCTGTTCCTGGTTATATTTCTGATCAATTCACGCGGGACACAACACAAGGGTCCACAGGCTGTTCCTGGTTATATTTCTGATCAATACACGCGGGACACAACACAAGGGTCCACAGGCTGTTCCTGGTTATATTTCTGATCAATGCACGCGGACACAATACTAGGGTCCACAGGCTGTTCCTGTTTATATTTCTGATCAATACACGCGGGACACAACACAAGGGTCCACAGGCTGTTCCTGGTTATATTTCTGATCAGTGCACGCGGGACACAATACAAGGGTCCACAGGCTGTTCCTGGTTATATTTCTGATCAATGCACGCGGGACACAACACAAGGGTCCACAGGCTGTTCCTGTTTATATTTCTGATCAATACACGCGGGACACAACACAAGGGTCCACAGGCTGTTCCTGGTTATATTTCTGATCAATGCACGCGGGACACAACACAAGGGTCTACAGGCTGTTCCTGGTTATATTTCTGATCAATGCACGCGGGACACAACACAAGGGTCCACAGGCTGTTCCTGGTTATATTTCTGATCAATGCATGCGGGACACAACAAAAGGGTCCACAGGTTGTTCCTGGTTATATATCTGATCAGTGCACGCGGGACACAATACAAGGATCCACAGGCTGTTCCTGGTTATATTTCTGATAAATACACGCGGGACACAATACAAGGATCCACAGGCTGTTCCTGGTTATATATCTGATCAGTGCACGCGGGACACAACACAAGGGTCCACAGGCTGTTCCTGGTTATATTTCTGATAAATACACGCGGGACACAATACAAGGGTCCACAGGCTGTTCCTGGTTATATTTCTGATCAATGCACGCGGGACACAACACAAGGGTCCACAGACTGTTCCTGGTTATATTTCTGATCAATGCACGCGGGACACAACACAAGGGTCCACAGGCTGTTCCTGTTTATATTTCTGATCAATACACGCGGGACACAACACAAGGGTCCACAGGCTGTTCCTGGTTATATTTCTGATCAGTGCACGCGGGACACAATACAAGGGTCCACAGGCTGTTCCTGGTTATATTTCTGATCAATGCACGCGGGACACAACACAAGGGTCCACAGGCTGTTCCTGTTTATATTTCTGATCAATACACGCGGGACACAACACAAGGGTCCACAGGCTGTTCCTGGTTATATTTCTGATCAATGCACGCGGGACACAACACAAGGGTCTACAGGCTGTTCCTGGTTATATTTCTGATCAATGCACGCGGGACACAACACAAGGGTCCACAGGCTGTTCCTGGTTATATTTCTGATCAATGCATGCGGGACACAACAAAAGGGTCCACAGGTTGTTCCTGGTTATATATCTGATCAGTGCACGCGGGACACAATACAAGGATCCACAGGCTGTTCCTGGTTATATTTCTGATAAATACACGCGGGACACAATACAAGGATCCACAGGCTGTTCCTGGTTATATATCTGATCAGTGCACGCGGGACACAACACAAGGGTCCACAGGCTGTTCCTGGTTATATTTCTGATAAATACACGCGGGACACAATACAAGGGTCCACAGGCTGTTCCTGGTTATATTTCTGATCAATGCACGCGGGACACAACACAAGGGTCCACAGACTGTTCCTGGTTATATTTCTGATCAATGCACGCGGGACACAACACAAGGGTCCACAGGCTGTTCCTGTTTATATTTCTGATCAATACACGCGGGACACAACACAAGGGTCCACAGGCTGTTCCTGGTTATATTTCTGATCAATGCACGCGGGACACAACACAAGGGTCCACAGGCTGTTCCTGATTATATTTCTGATCAGTGCACGCGGGACACAACACAAGGGTCCACAGGCTGTTCCTGGTTATATTTCTGATAATTGCACTCGGGACACAACACAAGGGTCCACAGGCTGTTCCTGGTTATATTTCTGATCAGTGCACGCGGGACACAACACAAGGGTCCACAGGCTGTTCCTGGTTATATTTCTGATCAATGCACGCGGGACACAACACAAGGGTCCACAGGCGCTTCCTGGTTATATTTCTGATCAGTGCAAGCGGGATACAACACAAGGGTCCACAGGCTGTTCCTGGTTATATTTCTGATCAGTGCACGCGGGACACAACACAAGGGTCCACAGGCTGTTCCTGGTTATATTTCTGATCAATACACGCGGGAGACAACACAAGGGTCCACAGACTGTTCCTGGTTATATTTCTGATCAGTGCACGCGGGACACAACACAAGGGTCCACAGGCTGTTCCTGGTTATATTTCTGATCAATACACGCGGGAGACAACACAAGGGTCCACAGGCTGTTCCTGGTTATATTTCTGATCAGTGAATGCGGGACACAACACAAGGGTCCACAGGCTGTTCGTGGTTATATTTCTGATCAGTATTTTAAATACCGCTCTGATCTGCCCTCATGAAAATAAACCATCGTATTCCATTTTAAAATACCATGGTGTTTTGAAGCACGTAAATCATGGTAAAATACCATGATATACCATGGAACCCATGGTACACCAAGGTGTTTTGAAACAGGTACACCATTGTATACCATAGAATTACCATACTCAATATATGAAAGCGCATCATTTACCACATTTTACCATATCATGCCATGACATTCTAAGGTATACCATGTAATACCATGGTATTCCATGGTATACAATGTAGTACCATGTAATGATATGCCATGTAATACCGTGGAACTGGGGCTGGGTTCAACTTGACTGACTGTCGATCGACATCTTGCAGCAGTGGTCGATCAACGATCACAGCGACAGACTACAGGTGCTCCCGTCGCGACCTTTCATCAAAGCGCAGGCGGGGATTGGCGCGAGTCAATATGTCGTACATGCAATGTCTAAACACTTCACTCATGTAAACGCACACATAATTTGTGCGTGCGTCAGCGTCATCGTGCGCATGTCGTACGACGTAAATCGCTCGTGTAATCGGGCCTTCAAAGACGCTAGCCTAATCATATAATAATGAGGTCACGAAAGCTTATTGCAGAATAATACCACTAAGGTAGGTATATCCACTAAACACTTCGTTGTAGATAACTAAGTTTCAATAATATAATAATAATAAAACTTTATTTTGACACCATCTAATCCGTGGCTACTGCCCCGTTCACGGATGTATACAGACATCAGTTCACACGATACAAACTTGTATGTAGATAGTGATAATAATAATAATACATGCGCTGTATAAAATGTTAAAAACTATGCAGAATGTTCGCGTGTAAAAATACACGCTCAGCCAAATTGACTCAATGATCTAAGGGTGTCACGTGGTGCGTGTTTCCCAGTCCAGATAAATTCTGCACTGTAAATTGTCACGGTCTGATTGAAGTCACACGTGTAAATTGGAGCTTGGAGACCACATCGTAAGAAAGAAATATATACGTTTAAACGAATACAGAGGATAGCAAAAACAATTATTCCAGAACTGTGAGACCTTAGTTATGAAGAACGCCTAACCAGTTTTATTTTAAGATAATGGATGGGTATGAAAATATTGCTAGAAACTTTTTGTTCTCACTCAGGAAATAATGAGGACATGAGGTATCAGTAGTAAAGAAATAATGAGGACCTGAGGTAACATTAGCAAAGGATCAGTGTAAATTGGATATCAGGAAGTACTCTTTCTCACAGAGGACAATAAATTAATGGAATAAATTATAGCTTCCTTGTCCACTTGCCATCTGGGTTTTTTCCTTGGATGACAATCTTGTTAAATGTTGTTTAATAATGTATAGACAGTGTTGGTCGCTCAGGTCTTGGCAACATCCATAACTATTCCGTAAATCTGGATAAACCCAGTATTCGTAGACGTAACTATTAATGTTAAACACTTGGAAAAACCCAGCCTTCTTCAAAGACGACGTTCAATTAAATTCACAAAATGACCTAAGGGTGCCACGTCGTGCGTGTTTCCAGTCCAGATACACTGGCTTCAACAGACATTGGCTTTCATCGGCTGGAAACATTACAACAGTTATTGTTAAATCGTGAAACCACAATAGCACATCATTTGGGTGTGTCGGTAGTTCTTCACACACACACACACACACACACACACACACACACACACACACACACACACACACACACACACACACACACACACACACACACACACACACACACACACACACACACACACACACACACACACACACACACACACACACACACACACACACACACACACACACACACACACACACACACACACACACACACACACACACACACACACACACACACACATTCATCACACATTCATCTGTATTCAAATCCTTTCCTTTTATCTCTCAATATGATATTACAATTGGGCAACAAAATGTTGGTAAGTTACTTTAGATATAATGTAATGGTATAAAGGTAGGCACCCTCCATTCTCCCATGTACGAGAAACAGTAAACAAATAACGCACAGTTAGAAATACTGAGGTTATAGAGACTAGAATTCAAGCGAGAAGTCGAAAATTACCAGTGTTAAATTTTACGTAGGCAGAAACTTGTGCGTAAATTTAATTTAGTTGGGAAATAACGTGGTCGTAAATTTTTACATTAATATGCATGCGGTGACGTAAAAAAATCCCCCGTCTTTAGTTGAAACCTTAATGCTGCCTGAAAGAATGTTGCGTCCAGCAACGTAACAAATTGCCCTCTTAAATACTCGGTCAAACGAGTCACAACAACAAATCACTAGCTAAAATGCTTTTTCGGTGCGTACACAAAGTTTAACATTGTGGAGAGGATGGTATCACTGCAGAAGCTCAAAAGCGGTGTAATCTGGATGAAACAGTCCTCGATTTCTGCAGTGAAGCACACATGAAGCATTTCAAGCCGGATCAATGGTCAATTGTTAACATAGTGCCCATACCCTGGGGATCTGAGCAATGCTGGAAACAACAGATGTATAAGTTCAATAGTCGCCAAACTACACAACATAATGATTGTCAATAGAATACGCTCTGTAATTGACCCACATTTATGTGTCAATCAATATGGTTTCCGTCAGAATAAGACCACTGTTGCACAAGTTCTGAGTCTAAGTAGAATCATCGAAGGGGCAAGGAAGAGAAATCTTCCAGCAGTATTGACGTTTATCGACTTTAAGAAGGCATTCGACACAATCCATCGATGAAAGATGTTCAAAATTCCATCTGCACGTAGCATTCCGGAAAGGCTAGAACTGTCAATCAAAGACATGTACACCAACACAAAGGCCAAAGTGTTGTCACCAGATGGCGAGGCAGCTATGTTTGATATAATCTCGGGGGTGCTTCAGGGAGATACTTTGGCTCCCTTTCTCTTTATTATTGTACTTGATTATACAATGAGGCAGTCAATTGATGGCTGAGAGGAGGAACTAGGCGTTACTTTCAAAAACAGGAGCAGAAGAGTTAAACCAGAGTTGATAACAAACCTTGACTTTGTGGATGACATCGCCTTACTGTCTGACCAAACAAAGCAAGCCCATGAGTTACTGAACCGAGTCGAAAAGGAATTTAAAAAAATCGCCGTGGGCTTTAATGCCAAGAAGACAAAGTTCATGGCATACAACTTAGAAGAAGAATTAGAGCTGAAACTGTTGATGGCACAAAGCTGAAGGAGTTGAATGATATACCTAGGTTCATGGGTAGATTCCACTGACGAGGACGTACGAAACAGGAAATGCCTTGCGTGGGCAGGCGCAAGCAAGATGAAGAAAATTTTCAATGTTCACTGTAAAGGATACGTGACTAAAGAAGAGCTGTACGAAACAATGATGAGGGTAACAGACAAGATTCAGGAGCGCAGGATGTGGTTTGCTGGGCACAACATAAGGCAAGCGGGGACACCATTGTCTAAACTAATACTCTGGGAGCCGACGCACGGACGCTCTTCAAGGGGACGGCGCGCTTCAAGGGGACGGTCCGCTCTTATTTACGTCGAGGTCCTAAAATCGGATGTTGGTGTGACAGATACCGAGGAGATAACTACATGTATGAAGGAGGGAGCCGAATGACGAGCCATCAAATCCCGAAGTCTGTCGTCCAGATGATGATGAGAGGCAACTGATACCGCAGAATCATCTTCGAATTCGGCTGTTTCGGAGCAGTTTATTCGTACATATATACATGCATGCACACATACATTGTAGTCAAATATAATATCTTTCTTGTGCATATTGTACTAAGGAAGTGAAACAAATACAATTTGATCAGCATGCACATATTGCATCAACATAATTGACTTACAATTTCATATTTATGTAATCATATGTTACGCATTATTCTATTATTTTATACCAAACAATTGTAGTAACAAAACCTTTACTTTTATCTCTCAATATGATTTTACAATTGGGCAACAAAATGTTGGGAAGTTACTCTAGATGTAAGGTAATGGAATAAACGTAGGCATGTATACAAAAACACCCTCATTCAACCATGTATGGGAAACAGTCACAAATAACGCACAGTTAGAAAGTACTGCGGCAATAAACAAAGCAGAATTCAAGCGCGAACGATAAAATTATCCGTCTGTAAAATTTTACGTAGCGTAGCCAATTTGATTTAGTTCGGAAATAACGTGGTCGTAAATGTTATGGTTAGATGCAGGCGAAGACGTCGAAAAATCCCCTCTCTTTAGTTGAAACCTGAATGCTGCCTGGGTAATATAAATAATGTTGCGTCCAGGGGGGCTAATAAATAATGTTGCGTCCTGGTGAGGGGGCTCTTAAATCTAACGACCTCGGTCAAACGAGCCATTTCTGAAATTCTTATTGCTGGCGGCTTTTCGTGTAGAGTTTACGGCGTCAAACGTTAGTGTGGATAATTATCATGGACATAATATCAGGGCAGTAGCAGGTCGCTCACGTGATCGGTAGGCCTAGCGGACCAAATAAGTTAATCGTATGCTCATTACACTGCCATAGCTAAAACGCTGAGACAATTAAGCCAGCAGATGCAGAGATATTCTTGTAGGTGCTGCAAAAGTGCATGTTTCCCGTCTTTGGCAGCGTTTGGCGATACAGAGTCGTTTACATGGGTTCTTCTACTGGCACACGAATGGACAGCTTTGCTGAACCCTTCCACCGTTTGTACATACAGCCTCGCTCATTGAAACACGACTACACCTGGGTTTCTCAAACAAATGATGAGTAGGCTTTAATGATGTGTAAATTACTAAGAGCTTACTCAGTATAACAGCTTGCAAGCACAAACTAGCAGTAGTGTTGCTGCATCAACTAGACCCATGTTTCCAATGAACACGCCAGCAACATGAACACAGTTCATCGTTGGACACAAACGTTGTTTATTTGTGGTGGTCTTACTTCAAATGCAGTGGGTGACGACTTCTCCTGTCCTTGTTTTCAATGAAGCTGTCTTCTTTACGGATGGACTTGTTGATTTCTTTACTCCACCATATATGTCTCCAGTGTCCTTTGTATTGGACGAGAGTTGGATGCTCTGGCAGAGTTAGAACAGTCGTTAGCGCAACGCCGAGCACCAGCCTACTGCGCTCTAATTGCATTCACGTTCATGGCTTGAACTTTGGTTCGTTTCAAGACAGCGATGTTTGCTTCGAACCAGTCAATGTCACACGATTCCTTTTTGCCACATGCTATGAGTGCAGTGTTGTACACAGTGTCACGAAGAATGTTCCATTTCGTTTCTGCACTGCAGGGTGTGTTGGAGAGCACCTGTCCGATGGAGTCAACAAACTGTTGACTCTTCTCTGGGTAGTCAGTGTGTAAAATTAAGTATTTGTTTATAGGCAGTGATTGGATTATATCAATGAATAGCTTTCACGTACTGATTGTTGCTTGGCTGAATGTTTCTCAGAAACGTTCTGGGTCTGGATGATTACCCAGCAAAGTCCTACTAGGATATTGCGCCGGAGTTTTATTTTAGAGTCTCCTTCTCTAGAGTTAGTGAATCCATGCCAATTTTTTCCTTTTCCCTCTGTGAGAGCTTTTACTTCCCATGGCATAGACACCAGATAGAAGGGACCAACGGCGTTTAGTGTCTCTTCCGAAGGACACAGGTGTTCGAATGAACCGATATGCCAGGGTTGAAGTGAACAGCGCTTTGAGTTACACTAATGACTGGATACCGCGCTATGCTAGAACACATCGTTCAACTTTGTGAACTTACTTATAATCTAACATCTCAAGATTTGTTATCTGCACCGAAACTCGGTCCCGTAGAACGTCTGTAGTGTCAAATGTACACTTTCACTATGGGTATCACCTGGATCACAGAATGCACACCGGCATAGGTCTTCTATATTGCGTCATACATTTAATTGTACCCATTGGGGTTAAACTCAGTTACATGTTGACGATAATTTAACATGCACAACCAATTCATTGGTTCGGCTATATATACAATGGTTCGGCTAGACATGTAATAGTTCGGCTAGACATGCAGTGGTTCGGCTAGACATGCAATGGTTCGGCTAGACATGCAATGGTTCCGTTAGACATGCAATGGTTCCGTTAGACAGGCAATGGTTCCGTTAGACAAGCAATGGTTCCGTTAGACAGGCAATGGTTCCGTTAGACATGCAATGGTTCCGTTAGACAGGCAATGGTTCCGTTAGACAGGCAATGGTTCCGTTAGACAGGCAATTGTTCCGTTAGACAAGCAATGGTTCCGTTAGACAGGCAATGGTTCCGTTAGACATGCAATGGTTCCGTTAGACAGGCAATGGTTATGTTAGACATGCAACGGTTCCGTTAGACATGCAATGGTTCCGTTAGACATGCAGTGGTTCGGCTAGACATGCAATGGTTCCGTTAGACATGCAATGGTTCCGTTAGACAGGCAATGGTTCCGTTAGACAGGCAATGGTTCGGCTAGACATGCAGTGTTTTGTAATGTTTATACTCAGTGCAACTAACAATTATCAGTTCACCAATTTCAGTAACACATGCTGCTGCTAAGTGCTTGAATTTAGGTTATCACAAGGTAAGTTGAACATTGATTCAACATTTATCCGACGTAGTAGTACAATCTCCATCAGCAGGAATCCGTAGGACATCAATGGATTTGAAACAATGGAAATATGTGCATTCCCTCCCACCCCCTAAATCAGCCTGGCTGTTCCCCAGCTTGCATTATACACCTTTCCACCACTCAGTCATCCTTTCACCCTCATCATGCCACGCCCCCTCCCCTGCTACTTTTCATCCCTCGCCCAAGTGATGCTTCCAATAAATTGTGCTGTCACATTTTTCTCTACACTACCTGTTGTTTCCACGCCGCGAGACCAAATCTATCCTAGATGACTTTGAAAAATGTAGTGTAGATTTTGGAACTTTTTCCCTTTCTGTATTGGAAAACACAGACGTTACTGAGCCATATAATAAATGATTAGGAAACACGAAGAGGATGGGTGCTCAGCTTGTGTTCGACCAGCTGGTGACCCGGATCCATACTGGGTAGTCAGTGTGTAAAATTGAGTATCTGGATATAGAATATGATTGGATCATATCAATGAATAGCTTTCACGTACTGATTGTTGCTTGGCTGAATGTTTCCATACTAAGTGTTCTGTAGGCATACATGACTAATTGCATTTAAAAAAGTAAATGATGAACCATTTTCAAAAGAAAAGAAAGCAAATCATATGTTTTATGGACAGTCACTATTTGTATATAAAAATCGAGTTGTTTTTATATTCCAAATAAATTGTAAGGTAATCTATGTAACTTTTTTGTGCAACACAACAATAATAATAACAATAATAATAATAAATCAAGCTGTTTTAAGAACAATTAAAATTGCAGTTAGATATAAATAATGCGTTTCTGGAGCACGTTTCTGTCGTATGGCTAAATATTGCTTTCTGAGTAAGTAATATCACGGCAGGTAAACTAATGAATAAGGAGAACGTAAATAGTAGGTGATGGTGCTGCATCTATCACGTTTACATCGTCTGGCCACAAGACGTCACGCATATATATTAATACGTTATGGGTAAGAACGGACTGACACAACAAAGAAACACGCAACATTTTTAATCCTTACTTTAGCACCAGTGTATGTATTTGTCCTGGCCCCTCACCAGTATATGTATTTGTCCTGGCCCCTCACCAGTGAAAAGCTACACTATTTGTTACACGCCAACCGTCCATGACAACAACGTTCAAAGGCGTTGCAAAGTTAACCTGGCTCTTTTGGACTACAGCCGACAACCCGGGGTTTTATTTAGCCACGTTGACTCAATTGCATGAAAACTATTCAATAAGTTAACCCAAACGCCGTGTATGGCAAGTTACTCATTTATAACTACGTGAATTGTGCAGGTTTATCTTGCCAACGAGCAACTGTTAAAAGTGCAACTGTTGTGTCTCTTGCCAATGAGCAACTGTGTGTGTGTGTGTGTGTGTGTGTGTGTGTGCGTGCGTGCGTGCGTGCGTGCGTGCGTGCGTGCGTGCGTGCGTGCGTGCGTGCGTGCGTGCGTGCGTGCGTGCGTGCGTGCGTGCGTGCGTGCGTGCGTGCGTGTACAGGTGTAATATCCAAATAGCCGACAGCGTTGTAAAATGCCACGGTGTGATTGTTAAGCGAATACTTTATAGACTAATTTATTCGCCCCGAGCCTTAGACATATCCATAAATTTCATTAACTGGAAACACCCAGTACTCCGAAACATAGCTGAACTATATATTATACAAGGAAAAACCCAGCATTATTTAAGAAGACGCTCACTTAAAATTACAAATAAGGTGTCAAAAGGTACGTGTTTGCCCAGCCCAGCATTAGCAAGATTTGTTGGAATTTATTACTGGCATCAGAAAAGTTATTAAGTGTTAAGATAACGCCCCTCAGTACAAACAATTGCACTAAATTGGGTTTGTAAGTGTTATGCCTTATGTATAATGATCCTGCAGTAGTTTGGTTCCGAAATATTTCGCGCACGAAAGTTATGTGTTGAAGAGGTATGTGTCGTTTTGATGGTCACGCGAATAATTCTGCTTCCAGAAACGTTATTAATTGTGTTATAAAAACAATAACTCATAAATTGATGTGCACCATAGAAAAAGAGCGTGATTGCGTTTGTGCGCGCGCGCGTGCCTGCGTGCGTGCGTGCTCACCAGAATCTAATGGCATTGCGAATCTTATCAACTAGTCAGCCTTTTTCATTACCTTATGCCAAACCGACCTACAAGGACACTTGTCGTCCTGTGTAGTTCTCAATTAATGAGACAGGACCAATACTGACGTCATCATCAGAGTCCCTAATGTTGAGAGCCAGATTCTAATACCAAACATGCAGTGCCAAGTCGGGTCTTGAACCCTGTATCTAAAACTAACACGTACAAAGCGGTTGCTTCATAATTACACCAATCTCTGTTATTGCCACGTCAGAGATGTCATGACTTATTTAAGCAACCAATCCCACTAACGATTAAGGTACATGTACCATCATATCTAGAGGCGATGAAGCACAGGTGAGGTTTGTAAATACAATATTAATTCCTATTCCAGCAATCCAGTACACATCCCTACACAGCTATCTTCACCACAAAGAAACAATATTTGTTCTGCAAAAACCGAAATAATTTGTTCAACCAAAGGCATTTCTTCAGATTTCATGAAACCAAATGCATAAGAGAAACCGCGACAAAACACGAAATAAACTCTAAATTCACAGCAAATGTAAAGCTGAAAATAATAATTAACTTATTGTTGTACAACCATATATAAACGTCATAACCAGATTGAATATGCCGTCGTATGCCGGAGAAACTGTCAACATAAATTACACAATTATTACGACATTTTTAAATATATACCAGTTATTTTTCTACCCCTCTTCAGGCGATCGGCATTTAGTTGAATATAAACAGTGTTACCCCAATATTAACAACGACTCACTCTAAGCCACTCTTGGAAACTCTCCATTGTTTTCTGTATGCTGTATGATACATTTTCGATCACATATTTCGCACCATCCAAACTGGTTTCCGCGGTTTAACCATTCAACACAAACGACAATCGAGCAACAGACTGCTTGGTGCAACACGGCACAATACCTGGAGCCTTCCATAGAAGGCTAGATTATCCCATTTTGCAATGCATGCGTTTACTACGCATTGCCTCAGTACGCACCAATATTTTCACCTGAAGACGTCCCTCTGTGTATATCTAATTTATTATAACGTACTTTAAACCGCGTAATAAACATGGCCATCAATTTCGCAAAGTTGGTAAAACATAGTCATTAATTTCTAAAAGTTGGCCGACTGCCAACAGATTACAGACTAAAAATACCACTGAATTCACCAATGCACTTACTCGGAATTGTCACGTGGGTAGATGTTTGTTGTGTATAAATATGTGTTCGGCGAACACCAGCTATCGTCACCTCGTCTGCTTCTACACCTCTTCAGAGCTCATCGTCGACATCACAGGCTTCGTCGGTCACCGTTTCACGAAGGTTGGTCTTGATAGAGAGGAATGTTATTTCAAGTTCGTTAAGCGTGGTGTTGCTTGCAAAGTCGAAAATGTTTGGTCGATATTGCTGGTGTGTTAATATACGTGAATTAAAAGTTGCCTTTACCAAGTGTTAGCATAGACGTTATAAGTAGCCTTTTACGATAAACGTAAGTAAGTTTATTATAGCTAATATCTCTGACTACTGTTAGAGCCTTATTCGTATAAATACACCAAAGCTAATATATATATATATATATATATATATATATATGTATATATATATATATATATATATATATATATATATATATATATATATATATATATATATATATATATTATATAATATATATGATATATATATATATATATAATATATATATATAATATAATATATATATATATATATATATATATATATATATATATATATATATATATATATATATATATATATATATATATATATATATATATAAACTATTTATTATTGTGACAATTTTTTTATGTTTATATGGGCATGGGCATTGGGGTGGTCTCCAATTTCACAAACACATACGTACGCACGCACGCACGCACGCACGCACCCACACACGAAAAACAGTAAGCAAAAGGGGACGATGACCCAGTGCCCCCTCCCCCCTAAATACACCACTTTTCATGACTCCTTCTCTGGTCACTCACGTAGTGTGGACAATGCGGTTGAAAGGCATCTTCGTCGCCTGCTGCCTGCTGGTCTTCCTAGCTGTGGTTCACGGCGAGGCTGGACACGATGAGACGGAACACGTAGACGACGACCAAGAATATGAACTGGACCGGGAGAGGAGGGAGGCGGGAGACACGGAAACCAACGTCGATGGCCCGGCTGTAGAGAAGGGAGAAGGAGAAGTGACTGACCGAGAGAAAAGACATCGTATGTCCACATGTGATAGTCCTTCTGCTTAAGCTGCTGTTTGCTGATGTCACTACTTATATATATATATATATATATATATATATATATATATATATATATATATATATATATATATATATATATATATATAGATATATATATATATATATATATATATATATATATATATATATATATATATATATATATATATATATATATATATATATATATATATATATATATATATATATATATATATATATATATATATATATATATATATATGGTGACCTTTCTCAATCAATCCTACCGTATCGTTTCAAAATAAAACAAAATTGTAGTAATATCGCCAGCTAAATTAACACTGTTCATAACTACTTCCCGGACATGGCGCCAATAGTGTAGAAATTCAAATATACTGTACTGCTATGGTTTTAACAATGCAGTGATGCGTGTCTTCATATTGGAGAAATATGCCAGATTAACATACAACTCGTGTGGTTTTTGGTATGAGCAATTCCGTACTTTTTGTGACATGCTATCAAAACTTTATATTTAAATAATTGTTGAGTCATGGATCATGCGGTTCTATATTCCCTTCAGTCCGAGACGCGCTGTGTGGGGGATGTCACACCATCCTACCTCAGCCCCCGTGTCACAAGTTTAGATGGGTCAAAGTCAGAGTGAAGCGACGTTGTGGTTGGTGGCGGCGCCGTCACACGTGCTACAAGTAAGTAATGTCACTTAGGGACCAGAGGCTCGGATCCGGTCATAGCTCACTCTTCATCTCTATCTTCCTCCTCCCCCCCTCTCTGTCTGTCTGTCTGTCTGTCTCTCTCTCTCTCCCTCCCTCCCTCCCTCCCTCCCTCCCTCCCTCCCTCCCTCCCTCCCTCCCTCCCTCCCTCCCTCCCTCCCTCTCTCTCTCTCTCTCTCTCTCTCTCTCCCTCCCTCTCTCTCTCTCTCTCTCTCTCTCTCTCTCTCTCTCTCTCTCTCTCTCCCTCCCTCTCTCTCTCTCTCTCTCTCTCTCTCTCTCTCTCTCTCTCTCTCTCTCTCTCTCTGTTTGGAAAGTGAACCGGTCTTGCCACTCGCTTTGTTGTTGTGTGGTTCCATGTACATATGCTTATAAATGTTACCTGTTAAGAAGAAAGATGAGGCAATTACACGCCACTAGTAAAACATTACATATCAATGCTATTAACTTCCGCCGGGATTGAGAGTACACTGTTAAGTTAAATATCAATGTTTCATAGTTTTGTAGTTTTGTATATTTTGCACCACGATGTATCGCAATATTTACAGTATTCGCAGTGTTGGTTTTCCAGTGCTGTCATACATATGTACGTACGTATACATACATATGTAAGTGCATACATATATACACACATTCATGACCTGTATATTACATAAACATATTCTTCCCACCCAGAATGCGATGGAGGCTCCGTATGACACGCTACTGCTGCAAGAACCGCCGACTGGTCGGAATACTGTGCCTTGCGATCTGAAGTAAGTGAACGAACAGAAACAGTGAAAGAGCGCAGAGAAAAAAATAATAATTAGCAAATTGTTCACGCACATTGCTCCTACAATTGCTTTATTCTTAATATAATAATTTAGAGGAACTTAATTTGTCTAGTTCCCACTGTCTGATTAATGTGACTAATGACACTGCAGTGTGACGTAGCAAGGTATTGTTATACTCGATATTGTATTATGATAGACATACTTTGCCTAGAATTACTCAAAACATATAAATAATAAAGGCATTTGTTTATCAAAATTGTCGTCGACGAAAAGTCAAAACCAAACTGGAAGGATGTATTTTCCAAACGTTGAACTGTTGAAGATAGAAGAGTGACAGTTAAAACTAGCATTAGTGAATTATTTACCTATGCTACGTTCTTAGTGTAGTTACTAGTAATTGTGCAGTGACGTCATAAGAACGACTACAACGTAAACCAGTGATGTCATAAGAACGACTACAACGTAAACCAGTGATGTCATAAGAACGACTACGACATAAAGCAGTAGGAATTGTGTATTTTTAAATTAACTATAGTGTTACGTTTTATGTTTGAATCATGTTTAAAATTATTCGTGTTATCCCAAACATAACATTATGAAGGAATGGTTCACACAAAGGGTTTATTTTTCTACGGAATAATAAGCAGCAGATTATATCTTACAATCATATACGATGCGATAAAGTCTATTAAATGTGGTTAGTTGTGCGATGAACCACAGACGTTACCCGTACACTCCCAATGTCATGCTGTGTTCTGTAGCAATTGGCTACAGTTATGCATTTCTACATTTGGAAACACTTTGACGTTGTTTGGGGTTAGTTTACCACTTTATATAATGTGTGGAAGCAATACGAATAACTGTTACAATTGTTAACGTGGAACACGCATTGGTTGTATCATAAACGTTGGTTTCAGAGTTGGCGATGTGACCACGGCAAGTCTATCTGCGGAACACCCCAATGGTCATCAATGTCGACCCGAGACTTAAGTCGTGCAGATCACCGATCGTCGATCGAGAAAAAGGCATCGCGCAGATTCTTGGCAATATGTGTTGCACGGAAATAAACGATTTGTTGCCTTCGTTTTTCTTCTGTTTTCATTATTAGATTTTTATATCGGGCAGTTTATGATCCCTAAGCTACTTTTTACGTCCACCTACTGTGAAATGATAGATGCCGTGGTAATCGTAGCAGCAGCAGCAGGAGCAGCAGTAGCAGTAGCAGCAGCAGCAGCAGCAGCAGCAGCAGCAGCAGCAGCAGCAGCAGCAGCAGCAGCACCAACACCAGCACCAGCACCAGCACCAGCAGCACCAACAATATAAGCACGAGCAGCAGCTGTAGTAGCAGCAGTAGTAGCAGCTGTAGTAGAAGCAGTAGTAGCAGCAGTAGTAGCAGCTGTAGTAGAATGTATGAAGGAGGGAGCCGAATGACGAGCCATCAAATCCCGAAGTCTGTCGTCCAGATGATGATGAGAGGCAACTGATACCGCAGAATCATCTTCGAATTCGGCTGTTTCAGAACAGTTTTCTGACCTAACCATGAAAACGACCACATAGAGCTTCGCCATCTCGTAATCGGAGCTAGGCGTAGAAGATATAGCTAATTTTTTTTTTGTAGTTTGTTATCGTTACATGGAAGTAAGAGTAATATTTGACCACGTGACATGTACATATGTGTGGTTGATATAGGAGGAGAAGTTTGTGGGCTCTAGGTGGTCGTTTTCATGGTTAGGTCAGAAAGTAAACATTGCAATAGCAGGAGTAACGCTGACGGGTGGTGGTGATTTTGGCCTCGGTTAATTCGGCCAACGGCAACGTGCATGAATCCGGTCACTTTATAATGGCGAATGGGATGTTAGTGTTATTTCGGCTCATCGATGTCATTGCTCTGTATTTGATTTTGTTGAGCACATTTCTGGGGAGAATTGTTTCCGATCAGCTGGGGACCCGCATCCATACTAAGTGTTATATACGCATACATGACTTAATGGATTTAAAAATTAATGATGAACCATTTTCAATAGAAAAGAAAGTAAGTGATTTATTTTAATAGACAGTCGCTATTTTATATAAAAATCGAGTTGTTTTTATATTCCAAATCAATTGTAAGGTAAGCTATGTAATAATAATAATAATAAGCATAAATGTTTTAAGAACAATTAAAATTGCAGTTAGATATAAATAATGCGTTTCTGGAGCTCTTTTCTGTGCTATGGCAAAAATAGCTTTCTGAGTAGGTATGTAACATCTCGGCAGGTAAAATAATGAATAAGGAGAACGCAAGTAGTAGGTGTTGGTTCTGCATCTATCACGTTTACATCGTCTGGCCATAAGACGTCACGCATAAGTTAATACGTGATGGGTTAGTGTAGCCGTGGCATTTAGTGCAGCGGTTGTCTGTGATGAATGTGACTGGCACGTCAAAGAAACACGCAACATTTTGATTCCTTAACTTAGCACCCCGAGATGTTGACCAGTGTATGTATTTGTCCTGGCCCCTCACCAGTAAAAAGCTACACTATTTGTTACACGCTAACCGTCCACGGCAACGACGTTCAAAGGCGCTGCAAAGTTAACCTCGCTCTTTTGAACAACAACAACAACCCGGGGTTTTATTTAGCCACGTTGATTCAGTTGCATGAAAATTATTCAATGAATTAACCCGAACGCAGTGTATGGCAAGGTACACATTTATAACTAAGTGAATTGTCAACGAGCACCTCTGTATGTGTATGTGTGTGTGTGTGTGTGTGTGTGTGTGTGTGTGTGTGTGTGTGTGTGTGTGTGTGTGTGTGTGTGTGTGTGTGTGTGTGTGTGTGTGTGTGTGTGTGTGTGTGTGTGTGTGTGTGTGTGTGTGTGTGTGTGTGTGTGTGTGTGTGTGTGTGTGTGTGTGTGTGTGTGTGTGTGTGTGTGTGTGTGTGTGTGTGTGTGTGTGTGTGTGTGTGTGTGTGTGTGTGTGTGTGTGTGTGTGTGTGACTGTGTGTGCGTGCGTGCGTGCGTGCGTTCGTGCGTGCGTGCGTGCGTGCGTGCTTGCGTGTACAGGTGTAACACTCAAATAGACTACAACTTTGTAAAACGGTGTCACGGTGTCATGGCTAAGTTAATACTTTATAGATTAATTTACTCGCCACGGGCCTTAGGCAGATCCATACAGTTCATAAACTGGAAAAACCCAGCACTCGTAGACATAGTTGAACAATACGTGTGCTGAAGACGTATGTGTCGTTGTGATGGTCATGCAAATAATTGTGCTTCCAGAAACGGTATTAATTATGTTTTAACAACAATAACTCATCAATTTATGTAAACATAGAAAAAGAGCGTGATTGCGTTTGTGTGAGTGCGTGGTTGCGTGCGTCCGAACGTGCGTGCGTGCGTGCGTGCGTGCGTGCGTGCGTGCGTGCGTGCGTGCGTGCGTGCGTGCGTGCGTGTTCACCAGAATCTGATGGTATTGCGAATCTTATAAACTAGTCAGCCTTTATCATTACCTTATGCCAAACCGACCAGCAGCAGCAGCAGCAGCAGCAGCAGCAGCAGCAGCAGCAGCAGCAGCAGCAGCAGCAGCAGCAGCAGCAGCAGCAGCAGCAGCAGCAGCAGCAGCAGCACCAACAATAAAAGAACGAGTAGCAGCTGTAGTAGCAGCTGTAGTAGCAGCAGTAGTAGCAGCTGTAGTAGCAGCAGTAGTAACAGCAGTAGTAGCAGCTGTAGTAGCAGCAGTAGTAGCAGCTGTAGTAGCAGCAGTAGTAGCAGCTGTAGTAGCAGCAGTAGTAGCAGCTGTAGTAGCAGCAGTAGTAGCAGCTGGAGTAGCAGCTGAAGTAGCAGCTGTATTAGCAGCTGTAGTAGCAGCTGGAGTAGCAGCTGTAGTAGCAGCTGTAGTAGCAGCAGTAGTAGCAGCTGGAGTAGCAGCAGTAGTAGCAGCTGGAGTAGCAGCGGTAGTAGAAGCGCTAGTAACAGCAGTAGTAGCAGCTGTACTACCGGCAGTAGTAGCAGCTGGAGGAGTAGAAGTTGTAATAGCAGCTGTAGTAGCAGCAGTAGTAGCAGCTGGAGGAGTTGAAGTTGTAATAGCAGCTGTAGTAGCAGCAGTAGTAGCAGCAGTAGTAACAGCTGTAGAAGCAGCAGTAGTAGCAGCTGGAGTAGCAGCAGTAGTAGCAGCTGTAGTAACAGCAGTAGTAGAAGCTGTAGTAGCAGCAGTAGTAGCAGCTGGAGTAGCAGCAGTAGCAGCAGCTGGAGTAGCAGCAGTAGTAGCAGCTGTAGTAGCAGCAGTAGTAGCAGCTGGAGTAGCAGATGTAGTAGCAGCTGGAGTAGCAGCAGTAGTAGTAGCTGTTGTAGAAGCAGTAGTAGCAGCTGTAGTAGAAGAGCTAGTAACAGCAGTAGTAGCAACTGTACTACCAGCAGTAGTAGCAGCTGGAGGAGTAGAAGTTGTAATAGCAGCTGTAGTAGCAGCAGTAGTAGCAGCTGGAGGAGTTGAAGTTGTAATAGCAGCTGTAGTAGCAGCAGTAGTAGCAGCAGTAGTAACAGCTGTAGTAGCAGCAGTAGTAGCAGCTGGAGTAGCAGCAGTAGTAGCAGCTGTAGTAACAGCAGTAGTAGCAGCTGTAGTAGCAGCAGTAGTAGCAGCTGTTGTAGCAGCAGTAGTAGCAGCTGTAGTAGCAGCTGTAGTAACAGCTGTAGTAACAGCAGTAGTAGCAGCTGTAGTAGCAGCAGTAGTAGCAGCTGTAGTAGCAGCAGTAGTAGCAGCTGGAGGAGTTGAAGTTGTAATAGCAGCTGTAGTAGCAGCAGTAGTAGCAGCAGTAGTAACAGCTGTAGTAGCAGCAGTAGTAGCAGCTGGAGTAGCAGCAGTAGTAGCAGCTGTTGTAACAGCAGTAGTAGCAGCTGTAGTAGCAGCAGTAGTAACAGCTGTAGTAGCAGCAGTAGTAGCAGCTGTAGTAGCAGCAGTAGTAACAGCTGTAGTAACAGCAGTAGTAGCAGCTGTAGTAGCAGCAGTAGTAGCAGCTGTAGTAGCAGCAGTAGTAGCAGCTGTAGTAGCAGCAGTAGTAACAGCTGTAGTAGCAGCAGTAGTAGCAGCAATAGTAGCAGCTGTAGTAGCAGCAATAGTAGCAGCAGTAGTAGCAGCTGGAGTAGAAGCTGTAGTAGCAGCTGTAGTAGCAGCAGTAGTAGCAGCTGTAGTAGCTGTTGCAGTTGCTGTTGCTGTTCAGTTACCATGTGGGTCCATTTACAATATCACGTCGGTTATACTTCACCTACCCACTTAGTGATATTCCCCAAAACAAAACAAAAGTTTTTAAGAACACATAGTAATATTAGTAAGATTGATTTATTACACACACACGCACACGCACACGCACACGCACACGCACACGCACACGCACACGCACACGCACACGCACACGCACACGCACACGCACACGCACACGCACACGCACACGCACACGCACACGCACACGCACACGCACACGCACACGCACACGCACACGCACACACACATATAATATACATATAATAAAGCAACCCAGCCTCGATAAAACGTGGAGTTTGTAGATACGCGAAAGAATCGAAAAAAGTGCTGCGAGTCTTGCCGACGATGTCATGTTTTTGGCGACACAGAACCCGTCTTAGGCTAGAATTTACCTAATGCCACCACGTTTTACTGCTCACATACACTATACAAAATGACAGGAGATAAATGTTTCAGCGTTGACATTGACACAGTGAGCTGATCAGTGCATGCGGGACACAACACAAGGGTCCACAGGCTGTTCCTGGTTATATTTCTGATCAGTGCACGCGGGACACAACACAAGTGTCCACAGGCTGTTCCTGGTTATATTTCTGATCAGTGCATGCGGGACACAATACAAGGATCCACAGGCTGTTCCTGGTTATATTTCTGATCAATATACGTGGGACACAACACAAGGATCCACAGGCTGTTCCTGGTTATATTTCTGATCAATGCACGCGGGACACAATACAAGGATCCACAGGCTGTTCCTGGTTATATTTCTGATCAATGCACGCGGGACACAATACAAAGATCCACAGGCTGTTCCTGGTTATATTTCTGACCAATGCACGCGGGACACAATACAAGGATCCACAGGCTGTTCCTGGTTATATTTCTGATCAATACACGCGGGACACAATACAAGGATCCACAGGCTGTTCCTGGTTATATTTCTGATCAATGCACGCGGGACACAACACAAGGGTCCACAGGATGTTCCTGGTTATATTTCTGATCAATATACGTGGTGCACAACACAAGGGTCCACAGGATGTTCCTGGTTATATTTCTGATCAATGCACGCTGGACACAATACAAGGATCCACAGGCTGTTCCTGGTTATAACTTTTAGAGTATTTTAAATACCGCTTTGATCTGCCCATATGAAAATAAACCATCGTATTCCATTGTAAAATACCATGGTGTTTTGAAGCACGTAAATCATGGTAAAATACTATGATATACCATGGAACCCATGGTACACCATGGTGTTTTGAAACAGGTACACCATTATATACCATAGAATTACCATGCTCAATATATGAAAGCGCATCATTTACCACATTTTACCATGTCATGCCATGACATTCCAAGGTATACCATGTAATACCATGGTATTCCATGGTATACAATGTAGTACCATGTAATGATATGCCATGTAATTCCATGGAACTGGGGCTGGGTTCAACTTGACTGACTGTCGACCGACATCTTGCAGCAGTGGTCGATCAACGATCACAGCGACAGACTACAGGTGCTCCCGTCGCGACCTTTCATCAAAGCGCAGGCGGGGATTGGCGCGAGTCAATATGTCGTACATGCAATGTCTAAACACTTCACTCATGTAAACGCACACATAATTTGTGCGTGCGTCAGCGTCATCGTGCGCATGTCGTACGACGTAAATCGCTCGTGTAATCGGGCCTTCAAGGACGCTAGCCTAATCATATAATAATGAGGTCACGAAAGCTTATTGCAGAATAATACCACTAAATTAGGTATATCCACTAAACACTTCGTTGTAGATAACTAAGTTTCAATAATATAATAATAATAAAACTTTATTTTGACACCATCTAATCCGGGGCTACTGCCCCGTTCACGGGTTTGTAAAGACATCAGTTCACACGATACAAACTTGTATGTAGATAGTGATAATAATAATACATGCGCTGTATAAAATGTTAAAAACTATGCAGAATGTTCGCGTGTGTAAAATTATTTTAAGAAAAAGTATACTGATTACATGGCATTTGTATATAAAAGATAAATCTCAAATAGGAAATAAAACGCTAATATCATCAATAATACAGAACATAAATAGGATTGATAATATGTAATAAGATTATTAAAAATGCAATATCAAAGCGGTAAAACCCATTAATTGGAAACAAGAAATGTCTTTAGTAGCTTCTTTAATTGCGGGTGGTTGCCGTTTCCACGTATGTTGGCAGGCAGTTTATTCCACAGCGTGGGGCCAGCGCAGGCAAATGCTCGGCGGCCGAAACGTTCTAGGTTGACGCGTGGCACTTCGAGAAGTAGCCCGCCGGCGAAGCGTAGGCAGCGTCGTGGTGCGTACTGGTGAAGCAGTGCGGCAAGATACTCTGGTGTGCCTTCGTAGAGTGCCTTGTGCACAAGGACGAGTATCGTATACTCAATCCATCTCTTAATGGGCAGCCAGTGTAGTTGCCGCAGTATTGTTGTCATGGACTGGAGATCACCCCGTCGAATCTGCATGACAATGCGAGCCGCTGACCGCTGGACCATTTCCAGACGGTGCAGGAGGCGATCGGTTATTAAAAATAGCATCGCATTGCCATAGTCTAGCCGTGATGTTACTAGTCCGTGAATCAGACTTTTGCCAACGCTGGTAATTAGCAATTCGAGCTAGATGATTGTAAGCGCTGCGGCATATGTTCGACACTTGAGATGCCATCGACAGATGAGTGTCAATGGCAAATCCAAGATCTCGGATAACGGCGGATGTGTCAACGAACTGGTCACAGATGTTGATGCGGCTAAACGTAATAGGAGTTCGCAGACTTGGTGAACGGATAACTATGGCTTCTGATTTGTTCTCATTCATGACGAGTCCGTTGTCACAGAGCCCTGTTTTTACTTCCTGTATGCAGGCCTCCATGCGTGCGAGAGCTTGCATGTGGTCCGTTGGTGGGAAAGTGACGTACAATTGAGTGTCGTCGGCATACAGGTGGTGATGCATGTTGTGCTGGTGTAATAGTTTCGCTAAAGGAGCAATGTAGGCATTAACAAGTATAGGTCCAAGAACCGACCCTTGCGGTACTCCTGTCGTAATGTTATTAATCGTCACAGCAGTATGGTGTGGTCGATGGTGTCGAATGCCGCAGTGAGGTCTAGTTAGCAACACCAGAAGTACACCCCGGCGACTATCTATGGCCTGTGCCACGTCGTTATGGATACGCAAAAGCGCTGTCTCGGCACTATGATGTGGACGGTAAGCACTTTGATATACTCCGTAAATACCGAGTCGAAAAGGAATTAAAAAAAATCGACCTGGGCTTTAATACCAAGAAGACAAAGTTGATGGCATACAACTTAGAAGAAGAGTTAGAGCTGAAACTGTTGATGGCACAAAGCTGAAGGAGTTGAATGATATACCTAGGTTCATGGGTAGATTCCACTGAGGAGGACGTACGAAACAGGAAATGCCTTGCGTGGGCAGGCGCAAGCAAGATGAAGATAATGTGGAAATCAAATATCTCAAGGAACCTCAAGGAACATCTCTTTGTAGCAACTGTGGAATCAGTGCTCCTGTAAGGAAGCCTGGGCATTGACCAAACCTCTGGAAAAGCAGTTGAATGGCTGCTACACTAGACTACTGCGAATGGTGTTCAGTGTTCACTGAAAAGGGCACGTGACTAATGAAGAGCTGTATGGAACAATGATGAGGGTAACAGACAAGATTTTCAGGAACAAAGGATGCGGTTTGCTGGGCACAAAATAAGGCAAGCGGGGACACCATTGTCTAAACTAATACTCTGGGAACCGACGCACGGACGCGCTTCAAGGGATCGGCCCGCTCTTAGCTACGTCGAGGTCCTAAAATCGGATGCTGGTGTGACATATACAGAGGAATTAACTGCATATATGAAAAAGAGAGCTGAATGACGAGCCATCAAATCCCGAAATCTGTCGTCCAGATGATGATGAAAGGCAACTGATACTGCAGAATCATCTTCGAATTCGGCTGTTTCGGAACAGTTTAGCGACGCCAGTGGCAGTAGCCTTTGACTTCGATATTATTTACTTTCTGATCTAACTATGAAAACGACCACATAGATCTTCGCCATCTCCTAATCGGAGCTAGGCGTAGAAGATATAGCTAATTTTTGTTTTTGTAGTTTGTTATCGTTACATGGAAGTAAGAGTAATGTTTGACCACGTGACATATGCATATGTGTGGTTGATATAGGAGGAGAAGTTTGGCGGCTCTATGTTGTCGTTTTCATGGTTAGGTCAGAAAGTAAACATTGCAATAGCAGGAGTAACGCTGACGGGTTGTGGTGATTTTGGCCATCGGTGAATTCGGCCAACGGCAACGTGCATGAATCCGGTCGCTTTATAATGGCGTGAATGGGAGGTTAATGTTATTTCGGCTTGGTTATTTCGGTGACTGAGGTGAATAAAAGACCATGCTTCACATTCAAAATGATCTGACGATAAACACTGTACATATCAAAGACCATATGCAGGTGGCTCCGTTGTATACACTACAATAGCCGCTCATCGCTGTCATTGCTCTGTATTTGATTTAATTGAGCACATTTCTGGGGAGAATTTCACGTGATGAGGGGTAACGCATGAAAATCTGAAAACTAGAAACAAGATATTATGATAATTGTAATTTCATTTATTTAAGTTATTCAACTGTATATAATATCATAGTTTTTTGGTGTACTATATTATATATTATATGATATGAATTTTAAGGGTACAATTAATTGTATATGGTCCAATGATCTAATGTTAAACGATTAACAAATGAGAAAATATATGCTATTTTCTTGAGTGGGATATTTTACTTCCCCTGGCATAGACACCAAGGGACACAGGTAAAGTTAATTAGTTCCGGTGCAGTCATTGTGCACGATGTACATACCATTGAATATCATTAGGGTGACATACTGTGAGCCATCTTACGGAGTCAGCATACTAAAGACTAATTCGGCAAATACAAGTATTACGGATTGTTTAGACTCTTGCACATGTTT
>OY759266.1:3232138-3287138 GCA_963662155.1 Lamellibrachia columna | reverse complement strand
GGATATTGCGCCGGGGTATATATCAGAGTCTCCTTCTGTAGAGTTAGTGAATCCATGCCAATTGTTTCCTTTTCCATAGACGCATAGACGCCAGATAGAAGGGACCAACGGCGTTTAGTGTCTCTTCCGAAGGACACAGGTGTTCAAATGAACCGATATGCCAGGGTTGAAGTGAACAGCGTTTTGAGTTACACTAATGACTGGATACCTTGCTATGTTAGAACACATCGTTCATCTTTATGAACTTGCTTATAGTCTAACATCTCAAGATTTGTTATCTGCACCCAAACTCGGTCCCATAGAACATCTGTGGTGTCAAATGTACACTTTCACTATGGGTATCACCTGGATCACAGAATGCACACCGGCATAGGTCTTCTATATTGCGTCATACATTTAATTGTACCCATTGGGGTTAAACTCAGTTACATGTTGACGATCTTTTAACATGCACAACCAATTCATTGGTTCGGCTATACATACAATGGTTCGGCTAGACATGCAATGGTTCGGCTAGACATGCAATGGTTCGGCTAGACATGCAATGGTTCCGTTAGACATGCAATGGTTCGGCTAGACATGCAGTGGTTCCGTTAGACATGCAATGGTTCGGCTAGACATGCAGTGTTTTGTAATGTTTATACTCAGTGCAACTAACAATTATCAGTTCAACAATGTCAGTAACACATGCTGCTATTGAGTGCTTGAATTGAGGTAATCACAAGGTAAGTTGAACATTGATTCAACATTTATCCGACATAGTAGTACAATCTCCATCAACAGGAATCCGTAGGACATCAATGGATTTGAAACAATGGAAATATGTGCATTCCCTCCTACCCCCTAAACCAGCCTGGCTGTTCCCCAGCTTGCATACACCCTTTCCATCACTCAACCATCCTTTCACCCTCATCATGCCACGCCCCCTCCCCTGCTACGTTTCATCCCTCGCCCAAGGGATGCTTCCAATAATTTGTGCAATAACATTTTTCTCTACACTACCTGTTGTTTTCACGCCGCGAGACCAAATCTATCCTAGATGACTTTGAAAAGTGTATTGTAGTTTTTGGAACTTATTCCCTTTCTGTATTGGAAAACACAGACGTCACTGAGCCATATAATAAATTATTAGGAAACACAAAGAGGGTGGGTTCTCAGCTTGTGTTCGATCAGCTGGTGACCCGGATCCATACTGGGTAGTCAGTGTGTAAAATTGAATGTCTGGATATAGACAGTGATTGGATTATAACAATGAATAGCTGTCCATACTAAGTGTTCTGTAGGCATACATGACTAAACGCATTTAAAAAAGTAAATGATGAACCATTTTCAAAAGAAAAGAAAGCAAATCATATGTTTTATGGACAGTCACTATTTGTATATAAAAATCGAGTTGTTTTTATATTCCAAATAAATTGTGATTTATGTAACTTTTTTGTGCAACACAATAATAATAATAATGATAAAAAGTAGAACTGTTTTAAGAACAATTAAAATTGCAGTTAGATATAAATACTGCGTTTCTGGAGCACGTTTCTGTCGTATAGCAAAATATTGCTTTCTGAGTAAGGAATATCTGGGCAGGTAAAATAATGAATAAGGAGAACGCAAGTAGTAGGTGTTGGTTCTGCATCTATCACGTTTACATCGTCTGGCCATAAGACGTCACGCATAAGTTAATACGTTATGGGTTAGTGTAGCCGTGGCATTTAGTGCAGCGGTTGTCTGTGATGAATGTGACTAACACGTCAAAGAAACACGCAATGTATTTGTCCTGGCCCCTCACCAGTATATGTATTTGACCTGGCCCCTCACCAGTATATGTATTTGACCTGGCCCCTCACCAGTATATGTATTTGTCCTGGCCCTTCACCAGTATATGTATTTGTCCTGGCCCCTCACCAGTATATGTATTTGTCCTGGCCCCTCACCAGTATATGTATTTGTCCTGGCCCCTCACCAGTATATGTATTTGTCCTGGCCCCTCACCAGTATATGTATTTGTCCTGGCCCCTCACAAGTATATGTATTTGTCCTGGCCCCTCACCAGTATATGTATTTGTCCTGGCCCCTCACCAGTATATGTATTTGTCCTGGCCCCTCACCAGTATATGTATTTGTCCTGGCCCCTCACCAGTATATGTATTTGTCCTGACCCCTCACCAGTATATGTATTTGTCCTGGCCCCTCACAAGTATATGTATTTGTCCTGGCCCCTCACCAGTATATGTATTTGTCCTGGCCCCTCACCAGTATATGTATTTGTCCTGACCCCTCACCAGTTTATGTATTTGTCCTGGCCCCTCACCAGTTTATGTATTTGTCCTGGCCCCTCACCAGTGAGAAGCTACACTATTTGTTACACGCCAACCGTTCACAGCAACAACGTTCAAAGGCGCTGCAAAGTTAACCTGTCTCTTTTGGACTACATCCGACAACCCGGGGTTTTATTTAGCCACGTTGACTCAATTGCATGAAAACTATTCAATAAGTTAACCCAAACGCCGTGTGTGGCGAGGTACTCATTTATAACTACGTGAATTGTGCAGATTTCTCTTGCCAACGAGCAACTGTTAAAGGTGCAACTGTTGTGTCTCTTGCCAACGAGCAACTGTGTGAGTGTGTGTTCGCGCGCGTGCGTGCGTGCGTGCGTGCGTGCGTGCGTGCGTGCGTGCGTGCGTGCACAGGTGTAATATCCAAATAGCCTACAGCGTTGTAAAATGCCACGGTGTGATCGATAAGCGAAAACTTGATAGACTAATTTATTTGCCCCGGGCTTTAGACAGATCCATAAATTTCATAAACTGGAAAAACCCAGTACTCGTAAACATAGCTGAACTATGTATTACACAAGGAAAAACCCAGCATTATTTAAGAAAACGCTCATTAAAATTACAAATAAGGTGTCAAAAGGTACGTGTTTGCCCAGCCCAGCATTAGCAAGATTTGTTGGAATTTATTACTGTCATCAGAAAAGTTATTAAGTGTTAAGATAACGCCCCTCGATATAAACAATTGCACTAAATTGGGTTTGTAAGTTTTATGCCTTATGTATAATGATCCTGCAGTAGTTCGGTTCCGAGATATTTCGCGCACGATAGTTATGTGTTGAAGAGGTATGTGTCGTTTTGATGGTCACGCGAATAATTCTGCTTCCAGAAACGTTATTAATTGTGTTATAAAAACAATAACTCATCAATTTATGTGCAACATAGAAAAAGAGCGTGATTGCGTTTGTGCGCGCGCGCGCGCGTGCCTGCGTGCGTGCGTGCTCACCAGAATCTGATGGCATTGCGAATCTTATTAACTAGTCAGCCTTTTTCATTACCTTATGCCAAACCGACCTACAAGGACACTTGTCGTCCTGTGTAGTTCTCAATTAATGAGACGGGACCAACACTGACGTCATCATCAGAGTCCCTAATGTTGAGAGCCAGATTCTAACATCAAACATGCCGTGCCAAGTCGGGTCTTGAACCCTGTATCTAAAACTAACACGTACAAAGCCGTTGCTTCATAATCACGTCAATCTCTGTTATGGCCACGTCAGATATGTAATGATTTATTTAAGCAACCAATCCCACTAACTATTAAGGTACATGTACCATCATATATAGAGGCGATGAAGCACAGGTGAGGTTTGTAAATACAATATTAATTCCTATTCCAGCAATCCAGTACACATCCCTACACACCGATCTTCACCAATCTTCACCAATCCAGTACACATCTCTACATACCGATCTTCACCAATCTTCACCAATCCAGTACACATCCCTACACACCGATCTTCACCACAAAGAAACAATATTTGTTCTGCACAAACTGAAATAATCTGTTCAACCAAAGGCATTTCTTCAGATTTCATGAAACCAAATGTATAAGAGAAACCGCGACAAAACACGAAAGAAACTCTAAATTCACAGCAAATGTAAAGCTGAAAACAGTAATTAACATATTGTTGTCAACGTCAACCATATATAAACGTCATAACCAGATTGAATATTCCGTCGTATGCCGGAGAAACTGTCAACATAAATTACACAATTATTACGACATTTAAAATATACCAGCTATTCTTCTACACCTCATCAGGCTATCGGCATCGAGGTGAATACAAACAGTGTTACCCCAATCTTAACAACGACTCTCTCTAAACCACTTCTGGAAACTCTGCATTGTTTTCTGTATGTTGTACGATACATTTTCGATCCAATATTTCGCACCATCCAAACTGGTTTCCGCGGTTTAACCATTCAACACAAACGACAATCGAGCAACAGACTGCTTGGTGCAACACGGCACAATACCTGGAGCCTTCCATAGAAGGCTAGATTATACCATTTTGCAATGCATGCGTTTACTGCGCATTGCCTCAGTACGCACCAATATTTTCACCTGAAGACGTCCCTCTGTGTATATCTGATTTATTATAACCTACTTTAAACCGCGTAATAAACATGGCCATCAATTTCACGAAGTTGGTAAAACATAGTAATTAATTTCTAAAAGTTGGCCAACTGCCAACAGATTTCAGACACAAAATACCACTGAATTCACCAATGCACTTACTCGGAATTGTCACGTGGGTAGATGTTTGTTGTGTATAAATATGTGTTCGGCGAACACCAGCTATCGTCACCTCGTCTGCTTCTACACCTCTTCAGAGTTCATCGTCGACATCACAGGCTTCGTCGGTCACCGTTTCACGAAGGTTGGTCTTGATAGAGAGGAATGTTATTTCAAGTTCGTTCAGTGTGGTGTTGCTTGCAAAGTCGAAAATGTTTAGTCGGTATTGCTGGTGTGTTGATATACGTGAATTAAAAGTTGCCTTTACCAAGTGTTAGCATAGACGTTATAAGTATATACATACATATATATATATATATATATATATATATATATATATATATATTTATATATAATATATATAATATATATATATATATAAATATATATATATATATATATATATATATATATATATATATATATATATATATATATATATATATATATATATATATATATATATATATAAACTATTTATTACTGTGACAATTTTTTATGTTGATATGGGCATTTAATATAGGTGGTCTCCAATTTCACAAACATATACGAACGCACGCACGTACGCACGCACCCACACAGCAACAACTGTAAGCAAAAGGGGACGATGGCCCAATGCCCCCCTCCCCCCTAAATACACTACTTGTCCTGACTCCTTCACTGGTCACTCACGTAGTGTGGACAATGCGGTTGAAAGGCATCTTCGTCGCCTGCTGCCTGCTGGTCTTCCTAGCTGTGGTTCACGGCGAGGCTGGACACGATGAGACGGAACACGTAGACGACGACCAAGAATATGAACTGGACCGGGAGAGGAGGGAGGCGGGAGACACGGAAACCAACGTCGATGGCCCGGCTGTAGAGAAGGAAGAAGGAAAAGTGACTGACCGAGAGAAAAGACATTGTATGTCCGCATGTGATAGTCCTTCTGCTTAAGCTGCTGTTTGCTGATGTCACTACTTATATATATATATATATTTATATATATATATATATATATATATATATTATATATATATATATATATATATATATATATATATATATATATATATATATGGTGACCTTTCTCATATCAATCCTACCGTATCGTTTCAAAATAAAACAAAATTGTAGTAATTTCGCAAGCTAAATTAACGCTGTTCATAACTTCTTCCCCGGACATGGTTCCAATAGTGTAGAAATTCAAATCTACTGAACTGCTATGGTTTTAACAATGCAGTGATGCGTTCTTCATATTGGAGAAGTATGCCAGATTAACATACAACTCGTGTGGTTTTTGGTATCAGCAATTCCGTACTTTTTGTGACATGCTATCAAAACTGTATATTTAAATAATTGTTGAGTCATGGATCATGCGGTTCTATATTCCCTTCAGTCCGAGACGCGCTGTGTGGGGGATGTCACACCATCCTACCTCAGCCCCCGTGTCACAAGCTTAGATGGGTCAAAGTAAGAGTGAAGCGACGTTTTTGTGGGTGGTGTGCGGCGCCGTCACACGTGCTACAAGTAAGTAACGTCACTTAGAGACCATGACCGTTACCACTGTCCAAACAGAGGCTCGGTTCCGGTCATAGATCACTCTACCTCTCTATCTTCCTCCTTCCCCCCTCTCTCTGTCTTTCTGTCTGTCTGCCTGACTGTCTGTCTGTCTGTCTGTCTGTCTCTCTCTCTCTCTCTCCGCTCTCTCTCTCTCTCTCTCTTCTCTCTCTCTCTCTCTCTTCTCTCTCTCTCTCGCTCTTCTCTCTCTCTCTCTCTCTCTCTCTCTCTCTCTCTCTCTCTCTCTCTCTCTTCTCTCTCTCTCTCTCTCTCTCTCTCTCTCTCTCTGTTTGGAAAGTGAACCGGTCTTGCCACTCGCTTTGTTGTTGTGTGGTTCCATGTACATATGCTTATAAATGTTACCTGTTAAGAGAAAGATGAGGCAATTACACGCCACTAGTAAAATATTACATATCAATACTATTAACTTCCGCCGGGATTGAGAGTACACTGTTAAGTTAAATATAAATTTGTTATAGCTTTGTAGTTATATTTTGCACCACGATGTATCGCAATATTTATAGTATTCGCAGTATTGGTTTTTCATGGCTGTCATACATATATACATACGTATACATACATATGTACGTGCATACATACACACATTCATGACCTGTATATTACATAAACATATTCTTCCCACCCAGAATGCGATGGAGGCTCCGCATGAAACGCTACTGCTGCAAGAACCGCCGACTGGTCGGAATACTGTGCCTTGCGATCTGAAGTAAGTGAACGAACAGAAACAGTGAAAGAGCGCAGAGAAAAAAATAATAATTATCTAACTGTTCACGCACATTGCTCCTACAATTGCTTTATTCTTAATATAATAATTTAGAGGAACTTAATTTGTCTAGTTCCCACTGTCTGATTAATGTGACTAATTACACTGCAGTGTGACGTGGAAAGTATTGTTATACTCGATATTGTATTATGATAGACATACTTTGCCTAGAATTACTCAAAACATATAAATAATAAAGGCATTTGTTTAACAAAATTGTCGTCGACGAAAAGTCAAAACCAAACTGGAAGGATATATTTTCCAAACGTTGAACTGTTGAAGATAGAAGAGTGACAGTTAAAACTAGCATTAGTGAATTATTTACCTATGCTACGTTCTTAGTGTAGTTACTAGTAATTGTGCAGTGATGTCATAAGAACGACTACAACGTAAACCAGTGACGTCATAAGAACGACTACAACGTAAACCAGTGATGTCATAAGAACGACTACGACATAAAGCAGTAGGAATTGTGTATTTTTAAATTAACAATAGTGTTACGTTTTATGTTTTAATCTTGTTTAAAATTATTCGTGTTATCCCAAACATAACATTATGAAGGAATGGTTCACACAAAGGGTTTATTTTTCTACGGAATATTAAGCAGCAGATTATATCTTACAATCATATACGATGCGATAAAGTCTATTAAATGTGGTTAGTCATGCGATGAACCACAGACGTTACCCGTACACTCCCAAAGTCATGCCGTGTTCTGTAGCAATTGGCTACGGTTATGCATTTCTACATTTGGAAACACGTTGACGTTGTTTGGGGTTAGTTTACCACTTTATATAATGTGCGGAAGCAATACGGATAACTGTTACAATTGTTAACGTGGAACACGCATTGGTTGTATCATAAACGTTGGTTTCAGAGTTGGCGATGTGACCACGGCAAGTCTATCTGCGGAACACCCCAATGGGCATCAATGTCGACCCGAGACTTAAGTCGGGCAGATAACCGATCGTCGATCGAGAAAAATGCATCGCGCAGATTCTTGGCAATATGTGTTTCACGGAAATAAACGATTTGTTGCCTTCGTTTTTCTTCTGTTTTCATTATTAGATTTTTATATCGGGCAGTTTATGATCCCTAAGCTACTTTTTACGTCCACCTACTGTGAAATTATAGATGCCGTGGTAATCGTAGCAGCAGCAGCAGCAGCAGCAGCAGCAGCAGCAGCAGCAGCAGCAGCAGCCGCAGCAGCAGCAGCAGCAGCAGCAGCAGCAGCAGCAGCAGCAGCAGCAGCAGCAGCAGCAGCAGCAGCAGCAGCAGCAGCAGCAGCAGCAGCAGCAGCAGCACCACCACCACCAGCAGCAGCAGCAGCAGCACCAGCAGCACCAACAATATAAGCACGAGCAGCAGCTGTAGTAGCAGCAGTAGTAGCAGCTGTAGTAGAAGCAGTAGTAGCAGCAGTAGTAGCAGCTGTAGTAGAAGCAGTAGTAGCAGCTGTAGTAGAAGCTGTAGTAGCAGCAGTAGTAGTAGTGGTAGCAGCAGCAGTAGCAGCTGTAGTAGAAGCTGTAGTAGCAGCAGTAGTAGCAGTGGTAGCAACAGCAGTAGCAGCTGTAGTAGAAGCAGTGGTAGAAGCAGCAGTAGCAGCTGTAGTAGAAGCAGTACTAGTGCTGTAGTAGCAGCAGTAGTAGCAGCTGTAGTAGAAGCAGTGGTAGAAGCAGCAGTTGCAGCTGTAGCTGTCCTGTTACCACGTGGGTCCTTTTACAATCTCACGTCGGGTATCCTTCATCTACCCCATTAGTGATTTTCCCAAAAACAAAACAAAAAGAACTAGCTTTTAAGAACACATAGTAATATTAGTAAGATTGATTTTTTTACACACACACACACGCACGCACGCACGCACGCACGCACGCACGCACACAATCTACACTGATCCTTTACTAATTTTACCTCATCTAGTTCTACTATCTTTCTTGAGTGACATGGTCTCCACGCTTGTATACAGTTTTCTAAATGAGGTATAACTATTGCTTTATACAGAGGTATAATTAGCTTTTTTATTAATTTATATCTAGAACCATTTTTAAATAATGGTTCTAGATGTTTTCTTCTTTCCATTCAAAATGAACATCTCCCTCTTTTAATAACAAGTTGGACTCTTGCAAGTTATATACTAATTTGTTCTACTGTTTAATTTTGGTAATTTTCCATTATTATCATAATGTTAGTTGTACCATCACGTGTGTTAGTTATCCTCACTGTGCACCACTCCCAGACACTCAACCTATCCGTCTGCAGAGTTGAACAATATGAAATTTGTCCGTAAAAAATCTACTTGTCCGTTAGGAAAATTTATCAGGTTTTCAACTAGTCCACAAATATGCAGTGCGATACACGAGGCAGGTGATGCAGGTCGGAGGTTGGTCCTAAAAATGGTGGGAGGTTGACTTCAAAAATAAGTGGTAGATGGGATTGGTGGGAGGTTGACCCCCAAAACAGGTGTGATATGGGAGGTTGGTCCACAAAACAGGTTGGAGATGGGAGGTTGGCCCCCAAGACTGGTGGAAGATGGGAGGTTGGTGTCCAAGACGGTGGGAGATGGATTCCGGGTTATATTTCTGATCAGTGCACGCGGGACACAACACAAGGGGCCACAGGCTGTTTCTGGTTGTATTTCTGGCACAACTTTCTTGACATGTTGGACCTTCACGCTGGATTCTCGCGTTTATGTACTTCACTCTTTGTTTAGCTTAAATTGAATAAAAAACTGTTTTAAATTATTTTTTACTTGATGTATATTTGCTAAATTTGTGTGAGAAACACTTTTTCCAAAATACTTTCTCACAAATATTTTTGTTTGGCCTTTCGAAAACAATGACTGCCAATTTTGAACTGTCCGAGTTTAAAGATAAATGCTGCCATCATTGGGGGACGGTCTACCCCCGACTCCATCCTCTAAATATGCCTAAGCCCTCCATGTCTTCGGTTGGTGCCTTTCCATCTTTGTGTTGTATTACTGTTATTTGCAAAAAGTTTTTCTGATCCTTTGTCTTCGCTTTGCCACCTAAATTGTCACTAAAACAATATTTTCTTATACGGTTGTAGGCCTACCCAGAATAGTTACGGCCTACCGCACATTTTATATTGTATAACTATGCTCCATATCCGGTGTGTAGGTATTTACATTTCCCAACATTGAATAACATTATCTGTCAGTATTTGGGAAAACATCCGGGTTGTTTTATCACAATGAAAAGTGGATTACGATTCCAGTCTGTTGTTAATCTGGTTACCGGATCGTTACCTAGAGGCGCTCTGCACACTAGGCTTATTTCGTGCGCGTGTAACAAGTGCCTCCACACGGTGGACTTGGGCACGAGTCTAAGGGGTTGTGAGAGTGACGAATGGTGGCGCCACATCACGGAGCCTGAATACAGACTGTCCTCGGTATAACGGTTTTCTCGGTAACCAAGTATCTCCGCATGTCAATTTTGGCATGTTAAAGCATGACATCCGAAGAACCACGTTTCGGAAGAAATATCTGCTAAGATGATGACATCTAAACAAGAGAAGCGTTGGCAAACGAAAAAACTAAAAGTTGAGGCGTTTATGCAGATGGCGCGACTGAACAGCGGTGATGTAACGGCTGAGAAAGTGCGTCTAGTCAATCATTTTAATATATATATAAATGATTTGGAATATGACATATCATAATCATTTTCATATCTAGCAAAGTACTCAAATTTGCAGATGACACAAACGTATTCAGAAATGTTACTAATGATACAGATAAACAAAGTTTACAGGATAATCTAGATAAATTAGTTAAATGGTCAGAAAAATGGCAAATGTTATTAAATTTTGGGAAGTAAATGTATACACATAGCCATAGGACATGGAAACATGGACGAAGACTATAAAATGGGGGGTGCTGTACTAGGTAGAACCACACAAGAAAAGCCTTCAAAAGAACATTTAGTGGTGACATGAAAGTTTCAGAGCAATGTGGGATTGCTGCTTCAAAAGGAAATCAAATTCTAGGGCTGATTAGGAGAACTATCATGTATAAGGAGAAACAGCTAATTGTACCCCTGTACAAAGCAATAGTTAGACCACATTTGGAATATTGTATTCAAACATGGAGGCCGTATCGTAAAAAGGACACAGACAAGCTAGAAAGAATACAACGAAGAGCAACTAAAATGATTCCAGAATTGAGAGACCTTAGTTACGAAAGTCGCTTATTACAATGTGGTTTGACAACACTAGAGACCAGGAGACTAAGAGGAGACCAAATAGAAGTGTTTAAAATAGTGAACGGTTATGAGGATGTTGATACGAATAATTTTTATGTTCTTCAAACTTAAAGAAGGCAGTAGAACTAGAGGACACAAGGCAGCATTAGTTAAGGAGCAGTGTAGGTTGGACATGAGAAAGTACTCTTTCTCACAGAGGGTGATAAATGAATGGAACAAACTGCCAAATGATTGTGTTAATGCTAGTAGTGTGAATATGTTTAAAAATCGAATTGACAGATATTTGATAAGGGCTGGCTACACATAGATGAGAAAATTGTTGGACTCTCGATAAGCCAATGGCTTCCTTGTCCACTTGCCATCTGGAATTTGTTGTTTGGGATGGCTATCTTGTTAAATGGTGTTAAATTTGATCTATATTTCAACCCACATCATCACAGTCTCAGGCACAGACATCCACGCCAGAAATTAGAATACAGGCACATACCACAGTGCCTTCATTAAGTTCTTATTCCTGTCCAGTAATCGGCACATTCTGTTGACTGACTAGTGTGTGTTCGTGTGTGTGCGTGTGTTGGCACGCGCGTCGGTGGGTGTACATATACATATGTATAATGTATATATAAGTATCAACTGCATACGCATTAGGAATATATGTATATATATATGTATATATATATATATATATATATTAATGCGTATGCAGTTGATACTGTTCGGATTTTAAGATTTGCTCAGATAGTGTAGTGAGCTTACTTTGACATCAATACAGGTTGTAACCAGGATTGAGATAAAAAATCTGATTTTTTAAAAATCTGGTATCACAATGTCATAAAATATTTGACTATCAAGCTATATGTTGTCAATACAGCTACACAAGTGTGCGCACTTTGTGCTTTTGTATTAAAAAACACACAAAACTTTGTTGATCTCGATGCTTGTAAACAATTATTTGTGTTAAATTCATATAAATCAATGATTTTTTTGGAGTGATTTAAATCATGATTTAAATCAATGATTTAAGTCAAACAACCCCAATTGTAACTCCTGCACTAACTTCTAAGTAAACATATACAATGGGTGTGTTCCTTCGGATTTCCCTCCCTCCTTCGACGGCATTGATAAAAGAAATAAATAGATAAAATTAAAAGTCCTGCTGTGTGTCCCGTGTAGGTACTTTCAAATATGACTGTCACCGCACAACTGTCACCTGATGTAGAAGCTGTCAGACTGGGAAGTATGTGACGGCCAGTGTGCATTTGACATGGCCGTCAATCCCCAAGCCATTCTACATAGAGAGTACAAGGGTCAGACCAAAGTTGAACTTCCTGATTATTCTTTCGCTTGAATGTAGGGCGTATTAAATCGTGATATGTGAAATTAAGAAATTCATATGATGTGACATAAGTGCAATTGAGCTTGAGCAAGCATATTCACAGGTTTGTTTGTAGAAGCTATTGGCTGTGAAATAGTGCATAGAGTTTAACAGGTGGAGGGATTTGTGGGAACTTTTCTGCTATGGGCCACGTGGGCGCATGAATACAAAAATATCCATGTATTACATGGATATTTTTGTAAATGTTGATGGACATCACACGTGCGGGCGTTTTAAAAGAGCTGGAAGTTTGTGAATTTGACCAAACTTGGGCAGCATGTCAATGGTGGCAGTTGCTGTGAAAAACATTTTGATGGTCCAGTTTTGTTATAATCAGACAAAACGTTAATATAGCCACCAATGAAATTTTGCACTATGGTCTGACCTCTACACGAAACGTAATATGTAAAATACTGCTGATGACACAAGCTCAAACGTGGAGCCATCAGTTAAACCAATCATTGTGGAATAACTCAAATGTTGACATTTCAGTTGCGGAAAAGACAGACAAGCGAGACCACAGATGAAACAAGACGAAAAACCCTCAGACGGAATCACAGAGATGATCCTTGGGAATGTCATGGTGATGATCCAGAGACAACCTCTAGTGAAGATGGAGAAACAAATGCTGTGGTGCACTCTGGAGAAAATGGTTTGTCAGACAAAGAAACAAAGACATTAACAGCAGAAGAATTGGCAGAAGTGAGAGCAAAGATCAAAGCAAGGCAGAATGCAGGCTTGGTAAGTGTGGCAATTTGTGAATTTTAAATATGATTCTTTATTCACTGAAATAGTCATGCAGCTAAAATTGCAAGGACATACAAGAAGTGATAGGCCTTTTTTAAACCAACATGTTCTAAACTTGTATTTTTATGTGTTTATTGAGTACATTTCGTCAAGTAAGCTATATATTTCCAAAAGGGAAGACAATTTTCTATTTAATTCCAGATACGTAATAGTCAGGTAACATAACATGACTCACTTTTATTAACGTGCGGTTTGATTGTCATTCAGTAAGTTGGTAAATATACAACATTTCATTTTTGGCTACGTCTTCGGTTTTATTTTGCTCTCAAAAGCATACAAATCTATGCATCATTGACATAACAGCACCCAAATGCGTCTGTTTTGTAACGTTTGTCCTGATTGGGTAATTTTCGCCAATAACGTAACTTCCAGCCATTAATAATAAATGTTGCATGGGCACTTAATTGACACAACTAATGTAGGTGATACCATGTGAATTTTACTTATTTCTCAACTTTGGTTGACTCTTATGTGGCAAAAACACCTGTCTGCTTCCAACATCCGCCACTGTCATCCGTTGTTTTAACACAAACCAGAAGCAGCAGTGTTAAAAAACGGGTGATGGGTGCGGATGATTAAAGTGGACAGGTGTGTTCACTGTTTTATGCTGGTGAGATATTATGTCTTAATAGCCTCTCTAACTTTTATATGAATTCACTGTATTAAAAGCCTGATGTCAAAATGTTATTTGGAACATGGCAGATAGTCCCCATCGTGTCAGCTAATCAACACTGCTTTACTTTCCCTGTGTGTGTCCTGATTACCAAGATACAGTTATTGCTACACGTTTTTGGTGCTCACAGCAAAAGCCGAAGTTCTACCTGACATTAGAGAATCTTGCCCCTGTGAGTTGTCAAGATCCCACCAGAGGGCAACATGAAGCTGACACAGAGACTGATCGTTCACCATTATTTGTTCTTGACCTGCAACATCTGCTTCTTTACGCCGTGCAGGGAAACCTGGCCAGCTACAAACCCCGGTAAGTTGTGATGGTCATAATATTAATTACAACGATTAATTTAGCATTATGGGGATTGTTTTAGCAGCATGAAATTAACACTTCTTATCCCACAGTAAAACAGTTGATGGTAGGACAACTTTGTACATGGTGGTTAATTGATGTGATAATGTTTGTTGTCTGCTGATAATGTTGTGATTGAATATTGTTATGATGCTATTAGCCAAACAGCCCTGTAAGTCATGCCAAGAAGACAGCATTGTAACAGAAAACTGATGAGTCCCTGTCAGTCCATGCCAGTGCTGTTAACTTCACAAACTAAACAACATACAGGCAGTGGACAAGGATAAAGGTAGACAGATCTCTGCTGGTGACAGGTGATATTGTTGATGGCTGTACGTGAAGTGATGAGGATTAGTAGTTTGTTTTTTGTTACGCCTACTGTGCCGAAGCCACAGTGGCACAAAGAGACATTCTGACATGAGCAGCATGAGACAGGAGTGACTTGATGGTTTCAGATGGTGTAAGCTGCTTCGCTGGACCAAGGTCTCACAGACCGTGGTCATAATACTCGAGGGCGTCGGCGCAGACGATTACCGCCAGCACTATGATTGGTTCCCATTCCTTCATCAGCAGTTTGATGCAAAGGTAAGCAGAACTTTGAAAGTAGTTTTTTAAGATGTTCAGATCAACCCACTTGTATAAATACCTGTTTGGCTAACACTTCTGACTGGAGTGTATTCTTTTAAAAATTCTAAGGCAAATTATCAATTCATTTTAATCAGTACGGACTATAGTTTTAATGTGTAGTTTATGTTAATCAATAATGTTTTATTAACAACTTCTAATTCAGTCACTTTTCGATTAAAAAACTCCCTCGTTGATTAATTTAGCCCATCGCAAATCAGGTTTGTCTGTGTTCAATATTGTAGTGCATGAATAGTTTAAATAATAATAATACACGCAATCGGTTTAATAAGTGTGCATACTTTTGTTAAAATCATTGAAAGAATTTTCTTTGATCGTTAGATTGGGCAATTGCAAAAGTGTCAGTAACCTTCTGTTGTAGTATATCAGACCACTTTTTCCTTTTTTGTGCCGACAGGTCAAAAATAATTTTATAATTTGTCGGATGATTTCACCAATACTAAATAAATTAGCACAAACGAGTTAGCATGTCATAGTGGATACTAGAGCTAGCATGTCATAGTGGATACTAGAGCTAGCATGTCCTAGTGGATACTAGAGCTAGCATGTCCTAGTGGATACTAGAGCTAGCATGTTGTAGTGGATACTAGAGCTAGCATGTCATTGTGGATATTAGAGCTAGCCTGTCATAGTGGATACTAGAGCTAGCCTGTCATAGTGGATACTAGAGCTAGCCTGTCATAGTGGATACTAGAGCTACCATGTCGACGTCGAGTCTAGATAGGTTTGATTTTCCCTGAAATGATTCTAAAACGAGACATGCAAACAATGTTATTGAGGAAGATCCATTAGATATTGACCTTTAGATATCCATTGACTGTGTCGGTTGTTATGTACCAGTTTCATGTTATACAGGCCGTTGAGATGATCAGTCCATCACAGTATGGTGTCCCGGTGGCTGAGGAATTGTTCAAAGTTCCTCGCAGCTGGACGCAGACAAAGAAAGCTTGCAGAGGTAATTACCCCAGACTATCAGTCCACTGTGCTAGCAGTGGTCTTTAGTTGATACAGACATGTAGAAGTGTCTTTAGAAATGTAGTTGTTGTAATACTTTTATATAATTATTTACACCTTTGACCACCTACAGACATTAACATTTATTGATTTGTCTCTAAAATGCATTCCTTGTTTTAAACACTCTCCTGAATTAATTTAGCCCATCGTGAATCAGGTTTGTTGAACTTTAATGGGTGACTAGTGTAAGTATTGTGCACAGTCAGTTTGTTAGAGTGTATACTTTTGTTAAAATCATCGAAAGAATTGACTTTGATCATTAGATTGAGAACCCTACAAACAAGTGAGTATCTTTATGTCATAGTATATAGGGTCAGACCACTTACGCCTTTTTTCACAGAATTTTGACCGGATCCAGGTCAAAAATATTTTAATAGTTTGTCGGATGATTTCACATACCGGTAAACTAAATGACACTTGTACAACACCATTGGGTGAATCAACATGGAATTGCTATGTGATTGTTGCAGAGGAGAAGTACAGTACGGAGAAGACAGGACAGAGTATACACGAGAAGACTGGAGAGAGTATACACGAGAAGACAGGAGAGAGTATACACGAGAAGACAGGAGAGAGTATACACGAGAAGACAGGAGAGAGTATACACGAGAAGACAGGAGAGAGTATACACGAGAAGCTCAACCGCCTCAGAGACGTCATCTCTGTGCTGCTACCAACGACTATGGCCAAGAACCTGGCAAAGGACCCAGTCTGTGCCGAGAAGGTCTCAAGGCGAGACCTCATGCTCAATTCACAGCAGCTCATACAGGAAGCTTATCCGATGCCCATCTATTCAGGTATGCCAGTCTGGTGACAGTGGTGCCTGGTCACTCTATGTAAACCTAGTCGTAACTCCCCGTCATCATAAAATCATGAAGCTGTAGCTACCTTCTGCAAAAATTTTCATCGTTCTGATGACATCCCTGTTCATGATACTATGCTTAACAATTGTGGTATGTTGTGCATTTTAGCTCAGATACCTGAGGATTACTTGTTTCCTGCATTGCCTGGCTCAGACGATTACTTGTTGCTTTCTCAAATGATTACTGTTGCTCACAGATCAGTTTCGAGACTTTGTCTACAGTAGAGAAGACTACAGCGCTGTCACAAACACGAGTCCGTTGTTTGCCATCGATTGTGAGATGGTAGGTGCTATTACACACAAAACATTGATCCATGTAAAAACTTACCTATCGGGTGTTCTTGTATTACTACGTGTTTGTGTTTGAAAGCAAAAATACGCCTGTTACAACCTGGGTGTGTTCAGTTTAAGGATCAGCAGCTTAGATATTACCGTACATTTGACAGTTGGCTAAATATGGCTGCTTTGGTTGATTCGTCACTTGTAACAATTCACCATTCCATGTGTTCATGTGCTGTTGCTCATTTCATTGTTATTGTTTATTTCCAAATTAAGATTTATTTTAATGTGGCTGTAGGGCTTTCTGTGCTGCTGCACCAACTCAGGAATTAACTACCTATAATGAGTTTCCATCATCAGCTGAAAATTTACCTGTTTTGCCTTTCCCCATAGCTACTTAACATACCAAACCAGATTGATTGTTGATTTTCCCAACCCTTTATGTTGACACGCCTTACCTGATGTTTATACACCTGTATATGTGTTTCAGAAAAGTGTGTCTATTGTATTGCATTTTAATTGTAATGTATTTTAATAGAACTGCGTAAAAAAATGTATTATCTCATACACATTGACATAGCATTGATGCTACATTATATGACTTGTGTCAGATGCAGTAGAAACACATACTATTATTAACAAATTATAGTGTGCATCCATGTAAATTATAGTGTGCACCCATGTAAATTATAGTGTGCATCCATGTAAAGTTACATTTTTATGTTGCAGTGCGTAACAACATTAAACCAATCAGAACTTACCAGAGTCTCGGTGATCAACGACCAGCTCGAAACCTTGTACGACACATTGGTGAAGCCACGCAACAGGATTATAAACTACCTCACCAGGTAACAGTAGATGGTTGCATTCCTCACACTGTTTCAGTAACATTGTGCAGAAGATTTCATACCATCTAGAACAGTTGAAAAAACGATTTATGATCTATTATTTTCTTTGTTATGGAAGTCCAATGATTGTTTATTGGAGTAGACAAGACCACAGTTTTAATGCGTCACATGTGTGTATATTTATTATTATTATTATATCGGAATTTATATAGCGCCCAAATCCAATTAAGATAAAATGCTCTCAGGCGCTTTACATGAAACTGCATAAATTAAATAACACTAAAATACATACTTTACATAAACTGCATAAATTAAATAAAACTATAAAATATAGATTATTTTAAAAGTAGATAGTGTAAGGAGCTGATTTAAACATTAAAAAATAAATAAATACATATATTACACTTATAGTACACACATGAATTAAAAAGATGTGTTTTTAAGTGTCTCTTGAAAGAGCTGAGAATGTTCAGTTGTTTAATGTTCTCAGGCAAGTCGTTCCACAGTATGGCCGTGTGTCGGCTGAAACAACATTCACCATAAGTTGCAGTCCGTAGTACAGGTACGACGAGAAGTGACTTCTCCATTGATCTTAAACTATGCGTTGGTTGATGTTTCTGTGCAATGTCACTCATGTCTGCTGGTGCCAATCCATTGAGCACTTTATACGTGAAGGTGTTAACCTTGAAGCGGAGCCGGTATTTCACTGGAAGCCAATGTAGCTCACGTAACACAGGTGTTATGTGTTCGCTCTTACGTGACCTGGTGATTAGGCAGTTCTGTATACGCTGCAATCGTTCAATTAGCACCTGAGGCAAACCTTGCAGTAGCGTGTTTCCATAGTCCAGGCGAGATGTTACCAGTGCCTGGACTAGAATCTTACAGGCGTCATTTGTGATGTATTGCCTGATTTTGCCAATATTTCAGATGTGGTAGAAACAGGACTTGGAGATCGCATTCACCTGTTTCTCCATTGTCAAGCCGCTGTCCATAATAACTCCAAGATTTCTCACGAATTGCACATCATGTAATAGTCTGCCTCCGATCGTGAGGGACAAGTCGTTCACCCGACGAATTCGGTGTTTGGACGAAAACACAATGAGTTCGCTTTTTTCATGGTTCAGTTTTAGCATGTTTCTATTCATCCACCTGCCAACATCAGCCACACAGGCTTCAATGGCTGACCTTTCACTGGCCCAGTTCTCATCAGGCTTGATGGACAAGTATATTTTTGTGTCATCTGCATAACAGTGGTAGCGAAGATTATGTTTCTTCACTATATCACCAACTGGTTTAGTGTATATGCAGTACAGTTTTGGTCCCAACACGGATCCTTGTGGCACGCTGCAGCAGAGATGTGCGTTGAACGAAGTTGTGGGGCCGACAGAGACACATTGCGTTCTGCCACTAATGTAGGATCGCATCCAATCCAGGGCTTCTGCAGTCACACCAAATGAGTGTTGAAGACGCGTTAGCATAATGCCATGGTCGATAACATCAAACGCACTGGACAGATGACCAAGACAACTACACGTTTTTGATCAAGGGCTTCTGCGATATCGTTCTGGACTTTCACAAGAGCTGTCTCGGTTGAAAAATTATTTTGGTACGTCGACTGGTGAAAATCATATAGATTGTTGATGTCCAGGTGATCTTTCAAACGGTGTTCGACCACTTTCTCAAGAAGTTTTGACACGTATGGTAAGTTTGACACAGGCAGATAATTATTCAGAACTTCCTTATCGAGGCCCGGCCTTTTAAGCAATGGTCTCACAACTGCACGTTTGAAACATGCGGGTACCACTGACATTGCCAACAATTTGTTAATAATGGCTATAATCAACAGCACAAAATGATCCAGACATTGCCTCAAAAGCCGCGTAGGGATCGGGTCTAAGTCACATGACTTGTTGGGCGAATTTGTGATGATTCACTTCACCTCGTCATGGGTGGCTGGCAGAAACCTTTGAAGCAGGATTCCATCAAACATGACGTCATCGTCCAATGCTGTTTTGTAGATGTCACTTGGGTTGCCGATGTTGATGTTTCGTCAGATGGTAGCAACTTTGTCAATATAAAAGCCACCGAAAATAGTCGCTAACTGTTCGGCCGATTCATGGGTTGGTAAGATTAACTGTCCTGTGTTACCCATCAAATGACACGTTAATTTGAACAGTTGTTTCTGATCTTTGCCGCAGTCTCTGATTTTTGCAGAAAAGGATGTTTTCTTGGCACTGATCATCAGTTTGTTGATTGCGGTGCATTGCTCCCTGAATAGCTGTCGATGAACGGTAAGTTTGGTTCGCCGCCATACCTTGTCTGCTCGCCTGGTTCGTCTGAATAACATTGCGCATTTGGTCTCAGTGTTATCGACTTTTTTTGGACTGGAGCGTGTTTGTCGACAGCCGCTTCAATTCCCGTGGTATAGGCGTGTACAAGTTCATTTAGCAGCCTATCAGTGTCGTTAAAAATTGGCGTTAAGTCCTTGATAACTTTGGGAATACAAATGTCCAGAAGCTTCCTGAAAGTGACCGGCTGGCAAACGCTGTCTGGCTTCGTTAAGTTAATTCTAAAACACAGCCAGATGGGTGCCGGAAGGTTTACCCTTTGTGTCTCCAAGACATGGCTCAGAAACTGTTGGCATCCCAATCAACAAGGAACTAATGTCCCGTGTGATGACAACGTCCAAAGTATGGCCCTTCTTGTACCAATCCGTGAGCTTTTAACGTGCCATTGAAGCGCACCGCATCTGCATCATTAACGTTGTCGAGGTGGAAGTTGAGGTCACCTGTTATGATTACATTGTTAGTTATAACAGCAAGGCAGTCCAAGTACAAACTCCACTTGTCGAAAAACACACTGTTCTTAAAACCGTTTCGCTTAGAGGGAGGCGGACGGTACACGATGCATAATCTCATATTCACTTCATTGGAAATGACCGTACAGTCCATATGTTCGATATGTGTGAACATGCCATTCCGTGTAGAATCCAAGGTCTTAATGGTCAATCCGCATTTGTAGAGTACGGCCACACCTCCACCGCGCTTCTCACTGGGTCGAGAGATGTGTTGTATTGTGTAACCAGATGGCACGAGTTCATTTATAACCTGATTGTCAATGTCGGTTCCTAGCCATGTCTCAGATAAGGCTAGCACATCGATGTCCCGGGAAATAAAAAAATCTGCCACCTACCGAGCCTTGTTCTTGACTGAACGAGCATTTAGACAACATATTGACAACATCGAAGCTGTGTGTAATGCGTGTTTGAATCACTCGTTGTTTGCGAAGGCCAACTTGTTTGCCATGTGAAGTTGGGCGCGTTACAGATAGTCCCAAGCATCTGATCAATGCATGTAATGTATCCGGTAATCGCGGCGTGACACCCGTAGAGGCTGGGCGCAAAGTCCGAATGATATTCAGTAGACGCATCACGAAACACAGAGCCTTGGTGATTGCAATCAACCGAATTAGGTCACTTGCTTGTTAGGCCTAAGAAGACTTCTGGTCCACAAAATGTGTAGGCGTCACGGATGGCTGACGTCTGTCCAAAGGCTATATATAAAACTTATATAAAATATATAAAAACTACGTCGCAGCAATCACTGAACCTTCATGCGTGTGTAGTGATGGTATGAATCAGCAGCTCATCGTATAATCCTTTGAAAACATGATTAGACACATAGAGTTAAATTTTGGCTTGCTACCTGTTATGCGCTACCGCGTGTATATTTATATATATATATTTTAATTGTAAATGTTTTCTCGCTATCATGAATATGACATGTATATTTATATTTGTTATTTTTTTCACATTTAATGTGCATCATGTGTGTATATTATCACCTGTATTTTAGATATATATATATATATATATGGACTTTATAAAATAAACATATTATTAATGGCTTCAGAAAAGGCGTCAATGATAGAAATGTGTTTGGATGTGATTTCATATCTCAGCGAATGCAAGACCCACATCCAAATGGGTTGCATGCAGTATAGCAAAAGTATTAGAAGTACTATCAGGGTTTTTGTTAAGAGCCGGGACCCGGTTAATTTACCCGGCTATGGGGGTCCATGTACCCATCTATCGTAGAGTAAGGCCGATTTTTTTTATCCCTCTCGTCATCTAATGACCTGCTTTTGCGTTAATCATTGCATTGCCTTCGTCCCACTGACAGATCAGGTCAGCGTTCGTTGACGATCACGACAGCCAAACAGCGCCGGTCAATGAATGTCATTTTGCGTTAATAAACGGCAGTTTTAAACCAATCGCACAGACATCTTATGCGTCGCCAAAGCATATTTGCTTCCCACAATTCTTGGCATTACTTGTGGTTCGTAGTTAGTAGACAGTCCGCCAAGCACCTAGCGGACAGACTAGCAACCACGTCATGCGTAGCGGACAGATCGGCAACCACGTCATGCGTAGCGGGCAGATTGGCAACCCTGCCGTAGCAGTGCTAGTTCAGCAAAATAAGATTGTTTTGTTAAAGCATATCCCGAAATTTTACCCTTGTTAAAGTCACTGAACTTGGCCAACATTATCCTTAAATAGTGTCTGAATATTCCATTATTGCCAGAGTTTTTACGGAACTTGTTTGCATACGCTACTGGCGCCTGGCGAATGCCTCCTAGTCTAGTGACCTAGTCTGGCACTGTACTGCCTTGAAATAGCAAAAGGGATCAAGTGATGATGAGGTGTTTTTGAGATATCGGACAAAACATAGTACTGCCTTGCTCTCTTGTGCATATTACGGCACAGTAATTATCCACAATTCTATTACTATTTGACTATGTGTATTTATAAAAATTATTTGTATACTGGTTGCTGCACCATTCACTATCGCGCTATCAGATCAAACTCGAATAACCCCCCTTAACAAACACCAAAGCAGAACAATTATTTGACCAATTGTGGCAAATGATGTACATTTTTAAAGGTTTTTTTTGTGTTTTTTTCAATTTGGAAAGGCACAAAGTTTGGATACATGACCATTTCCAATGTTAATGTCAACAAGATACTGTTAGTAACCTTTGTTATTTGCTGCTGTGCGATAATTTGTAATATTTTCATTAATTTGTTACACAGTCATGAATATGGGCATTATTGGCCTATTTGGGAGAAAAAGGCGATTAGGCAAAACATCGCAATTATTAGGAAATGCCTTTCCACCACTGCTTGCAAAACAATCATTCACGTTTTAGTCATGTCTTGGACTACGGCAACCCTATGCTTTACGGACTGCCTGAGACGCAGCTGCGGAAACTGCAGATGGTTCAAAACTTTGTGGCACGGCTGATTACTGGAACCCGCAGACGAGATCACGTAACACCAGTTTTATTCAGTTTACATTGGTTGCCTGTTCATCAGCGAATCGAATTCAAGCTTCTTTTACTTGTGTTTTGCAATGTGCATCATCTCTGCCCAGTGTATCTAGTGATTCCATACACACCCACCCGAACACTGAGATCCACCGATCAACATCTATTGACTATACCGCGGTACCATCTCGAGCGGTACGGTTGTCGGGCCTTTTCTGTGGCAGTAGGTTTTTAACCCGGATACACCGCGCATTATAAATGTATAATAATATTAATTTTCTATTGCTATATAAACTAAACTCCTTAAATTTTAAGGTACAATTACATTATATATATAAGTTCCTGGTCTGTGACACGTAGTGACTCGGTCATAGGCTGAGCATGATAAGTGGTCCCTGCTTTGGGGTTCATGGTCCCTGCTATAGCCACACTTAACAAAAACCCTGACTATTAAAAGTATTTGTCATGTATTATGTAAATAATTTGTTATAAGATTTAGTAAATGTCTGATGCTTGAATATATAGGTTTCTGTACCATAGAGTACTACACTCCATAGTCCAAACCAGTGTTCTCCTGCAGCTGTGCATAGTAAGTAGTATGAGCAATTTTCACTACTTAGAGCTACCCTTGTTATCTCGTTTGATCTCACCATTAGAGACACTGATAGTCGGATATATTGGTCACTGGGAGTATAAACGTCTAACAAAGTAAACTTTTTAAAAGTAAATGATACATAGACATGTTTTGGTGTGGAACACTAGTCATGTGATGTGAGTGGCACATCAGTGACTGTTGTCAACATACAACATATTTCACTTTATTGAAAAAAAATTAATAAAGTTCATGAATGATATTTATACATTTAATTTGTTGTGTCTTATGGTGGCGTGAGGCTTTCACAGTAAAGTAGCGAATTATAAACATGTTTTGCTTGTTCAATAATCGTAAGACTTTCACTCAAAACAACTTTTCTAACAATTTGTTTGCACTCAATTGATAACTGTTAGTGATTTACAATACTGCTCCGCTACGCAAAAGTTTGTTTTGTGACAACAGCATGTTCTTGTATGTATAACTAAAATTCCCTAAGCCGGTATATACAATCTAGATCATTGAAATACAACCACCCCTGGGTTCTCAGAGAAATAATGAATAGGCTTGTTATGATGAGTAAGTACTCATTAGTAATGAGTAAGTAAGTACTCATGAGTAAGTAAGTAAGTACTCATTACAACAACATGCAAGCACAAATTAGCAACACTGTTGCTGCATCAACTAGCCCTGCCTTGAATGAAAACGTCAGCAACTTGTACATAGTGCATCATTGGACACAAACGTTGTTTGTTTGTGGTAGTCTTACTTCAAGGAGCGAGACGGTAACTGGAATATGTTGATGACTAACAGGTTCAGTGGTATCACACGGAGCATGCTGAAGGACGTAACAACGACCTTGGAGGAGGCTCAGTCAGTCATCCAGAGCCTCCTGCCTCCTGACGCCATCCTCTGTGGACAATCCCTCAATGGGGATCTCCGCGCCCTCAAGGTCTGTCTTCATATGGGTCCCTCGGTCACAGATCTAGTCGTAAAGTTTTTCCAAGAAATGTCATGGGATGTGCGACTAACCTAGTTGATGATTTTATGTAGTTAATACAATACAATAAAGACTCTTCTATTTCGCTAAGATCCTCTGTACGCCCAGGCCCAGCAGTAGTAGGAAGTAGCTCAGGTTTCGTTCGATAGATGTTTATTGTTTCCTTGTTTTTGCTCCTAAACCATTGATTCATTTGTGTTGGTTTCAGATGTTCCACCCTTACGTGATTGACACAAGTGTCATTTATAACCTCAACGGCAACCGCATTGTGAAGCCTGGTTTGAAGAAACTCTCTCATATCTTTCTAGGGTTTGTAATCAACAGTGTTAAATGTTATCTCTTATCACACAGTGTCATTACCCTAGTTGTAGTACAATGAGATGTAATGTTGTCCTAAATATAAAGAAACTTGTTTCTTATCGTCAATAAAAGTAAGTTATTTTGAAATAATTTAGTCAGAAAGGTAGTTACAGAATGTTGACTGAAAATGGGCCATGTTTTCAAAATAACAGTAATAGTAATAAAGATTTGACATACACACATTGTTCACTGACCATACGCATTTATTATAATCATTTATTATGTTAATGGGACTCACAGAAATATGGAACAAATATTGTATTTATAAGAAAAACAAAAATAATAAACAGAACAATAAGCAAAACAGTATGAAACAAAATAATGAGAAGCATAAAAAAATTAATTTCAGAAGGAAAATGTGGTAATTTTGAGAGTACATACTTGGAGAAGCAGTCAGCGCATTATGTGTTTGTCAGCAAATGAGCTGTGATCCATTCAGTAACTGAGGTGATCTGATGAAGTGATCCATTCAGTGACAGAGATGATCTGATGAAGTGATCCATTCAGTGACTGAGGTGTTCTGATGAAGTGATCCATTCAGTGAAAGAGGTGATCTGATGAAGTGATCCATTCAGTGATAGAGGTGATCTGATGAAGGATGTCGCTGTGTGATTGTAGCAAGAATATCCAGATGGGGCGAGACGGACACGACTCGGTGGAAGACGCTGCCTCATGTATGGAGCTCGTCAAACTCAAGCTAAAGCATGGTAATGTCATGTAATCGTAGCATTATGTAGTATATTCCAACGGGTGGACATAGCACATTTTCAATGGTCTTTTAAAATCCCTTCTCAATTGATTTTACCCATTGTGAATCATGTTGGTTTATGTTATTGTTTGGCGCGGTGGCATAGTACGAACTAAACATGGTAAGAATATCGGACTCAACCGAGAGAACCATGATTTGTATACTCTTACTTCCGTTTAGAAGCTTGGGCAATTTTGTTCACTCCATACTGCCTCAGCCATAGCTGCCAACCCTTCAGTTTTTTCCGTATTCTTTCTGGTTTCAAAGTCTGAGTACGGATATACGAATCTGCTGATCATATCACGTTTTCTGAAAAATTCCACTCAATAATTTTTATTCAGTCGTTTTTTTCTCCGACCCGTATTCTACAATGCAGATATACCCTCCGCTTCCTGTTTCTTTGTTGAGCACTCACCATGTGAGTTCAGTACTGCATTGCTGATCATACACGTGGCCGAAAATGTTGACAAATCGGCCAAAAAAGCAAAAACGCAGGTTCCTTGTGCGGTACAAGGAACAGATTTTGGGTTCATGCTAACATCACGGCTGGGTGACAACAACACATTTTGCACGGTCTCTCGCTGTGATATCAACATTTCAGACAGAACGACAACGCAGCATGCAGTATTCAGCATACAGTCTTCAAAACATGCGCAGAATTCAAAAGCTGGGGAATCGTGCGCAATTAAAAACACGCCGAAAATCAGCCAGTGCTTTTTGAGAGCCTGGACATTCTTAGTAGTTTCAGTACTTGCATAAAGTAGACCTGTTCTGTATTTTTGAAGATAAATGAAATGAACTATTACTGTAGTACTTGTACTTGTACTTGTACTTGTACTTGTACTTGCACTGGTACTGTAGTACTTGTACTAGTACTGTAGTACTTGTACTTGCAGACCTACCTGGAAAATCACCGTTGTGAATTTGCTGAGAAAGAATGCTTTTACTGTTTTAGCCCGTCAAAAGACGGCATTTTCCTCAGCTTATGGGGGTTATGCCCCCTTACCCCCGCTTTTCAGGAGGGGGGCTTCCCACCCCCCCACCAAATATTTCGTTTTTGGGTTTCTAAAGGTTGGCAGCTCGGCTCACTCAGCTGTATAAAAGAGTAACTGGCAAGAGACGTTGATGGATTTATGTGAACAAAAAGTCTTCGTGCAGTAATTACAACATGGCTGAATGCTTCCCAGAGAAGTTGAGATGGCGTTTGAATGAACAGGTCTGCGTGGGGTGAAGTGTAATACACTTTGAGCAGTCGGCACTATATAAGAACTTATCTTATACTTTTAGTGTTTGAATAATATGCATTTATTAGAAGAGTGCTTATGAAAACATCGAAAGAATTGACGTTTGTCACTAGGTGGGGCAACATGCAAAAGTGTGAATGTTAAATATACACAGCTGGACAACATTTGTCCTTTTTCATGGTGTGTTGACCAGATCAGGTCACGAACACTTTAATTGTTTGTCGATTAATTCATAAAAAAAATTTCAGATGAGCTATCCATGTTGTAGTGGGCACAAGATTCCATTTTGAAATAAAAGATTCTAAAATGAGATGAGCATAAAAAATCAATTGATCTTTAAATCTTTGCACTTGCAAAGTAAATTATTCATTTCTCATTTATGCCAATCTTTTTTGATTGACAGGTAAAGAGTTTGGCGATGTGATTCTCGGTGGGATGATCTATCCAACCGCAGACCTAACAAAGCATAAATACCAGGATGAGAACTCATCCAGCCATGCACCGCTACCAGAAACCAGTACCGCTGCCCTGGTGGCAGAAACGAAACAACAAACATCAGCGGGTAAAACTCGTAGTGAACACAATGCTGGTGTTAGCGAGAGCACTTCGAAGGCAGACTGTTTGTCAGGTGTCTCACCAGGTGGTGCTGACAGGAGTGACAATGTTGATCGGAAACGTGTCTTCTTTCAGCGTCCTGGGTCAAGCAACTATGACAGTTTCTTTACAATCGCAAAGGAGAACAAAAAGTCAGGTGAGCAGCAATGGCAGGTGTCCTCAATTCCAAAAGATGCAAGTCGGATTCAGTGGGGCAGGCATGATTGCTTCAGTTGGTTCATCATCAGTCTTATTACTTCAGACTCCCTTCTCAATTCATACAACCCATCGCAAATCAGGTTCATTGCTGTTTAAATCGTTTAAATCTAGTGTGTGAATAGTTTACACTGTAGTGGACATTGGTTTTAAACAGTGGAAATAAACAATAATTATTTCAGAGATTTCCATCCATGTTTGCCAATAGTTGTATTCTGCAGGTTATCCACATCTCATTGTTCACACAGTTGAGAAACTAGTTTGTGCATACTTAGGTTACAGTTTTACTAACTTTTTGAAACATCTCATCACAGTTACGCTTGTGGACCGGCCCGACTTTCTGTCAAACTACGTCGATGAGACGGGGGTGACAGCACAGTCTGTATCAAGTGACAAAGAGGCAGTGCGGAAGACAAAGACTTACTTGTGGGAACAGTTCCTCGTCTGTACACATCTGCGAAGCTTCAACGACTCGGGGAGCACTGCTGAGTCTGACATGGAGGTGGGTGAAGTGCTTGTAGAATGAGCACCTGGTGGAGAGTTAAGGCAGGTTTACATGAGTGATTAATTGCTCAATTCATTGGCCGACACGGTGTTGCATGGTATCACATTGCAAGAATCAGTTGTTTTAGCACCCTCACATGACCAGTTAACAAGGCAATTTTTTTTGGCTACGACTCAGTTGAATTGGAGCTGGTTCCAAATTAGCCAACGGTCAGCCACAATTTTGAAACAGTGGCCAATCAGTAGTGAATCTGTTGTGACCTTTCATCAAAGAGTGGCGCGAGACAAGATCTAGGTCGCAATGACATGTCACTCGTCTACATGCACACATAATTTAGCTGCACTTTGTTGTGTGACACTGTCGCCTAACCAGTTGGGAAGCATTCAGCCATGTTGCAGGTTCTGCATGAAAACTTATCTTTTACATGCGTGTATGTCCACCACTGTCTACCCATGTACTCACTTATACAACTGAGTTGGTTATTATTTAAATACTTGGAGAGAGGAATAGGACATGTTTTCAAGACATCTATACAAGGAATTATTATTTCTGATTTCTGCCAGTGTCAAGAGTTTCAATATTCCGATGGTGTTTTCAGGCGACCGTCAGGAAGTTGGACAAGCGGGTCCGGAAGCTGCTGGCACACGTAGGAGAGAACGCCCTCGTCACCGTCCTGCTGGGGGGACGGGGAAGTGGTGCCACCTGCCAGAATGCACTGTGCTTCACGAAGATAACGTAGCGTTTACATCGACGCACTAGACAGTTGTTTTGCTGTGCGAGCATGCATTATTTCGTGTATAAACTCGTGTTACAAAGGTCACATGATTTCGTGTATAATAATAAAATACAGCATTTATATAGAGCCATATTCACTGAGTGCTCTGTGAGGCTTTACATGGAGGAGGGTTATGAAAGAGAGTTTCAGGAGGTAGCTACTTAGGAGTCGAGTAGAGTGGGCAGGGTTATCGAAAAGAGCAGGTGCTAGGAGTGCAGTGTAGAAGGAGAAGAGTACGACTGCGTGAAAAGGGATGTGGCAGAGTTTGGAGGAACGAAAGCGAGAGATGGAAGGGAGTGGAGACGCCAGTGAAACGTGATTAGTTAATACTGAGAAAAATCGAGGACCAGTATCAACGTCAGCCTCACCCCGCAGAAACCATTGTTTCCTGTTCTACGTTCACGTGCTGGTTCCACGTAAAGGTTGTTTAAAAAAAAATTTAGTTAATACAATATTTAACAAACAGGCTGAATTGGTTTGTTGGTACTGTTAAAAAATCAGAAAATAGAATATACCTTCTACTGTAATGAAAACAAGATACAGAAACACAAACTAACATTCTGGGGGCACATCATAAGACAGAAAGGAATTCAGCAGGGAATATTGGAGGACAAAAAAGGCAAGGGAAGTCCCAATAACTACGTGGACAGACAACACCAGGCGTGGATGGGGAAAGGAAGCGTGAAGATTAGTTTATCATGCTGCAACGTAGTGGCGCAACAGGTACATACGAACAAAATTAAGCCAAATGGGGACAATGACCCAGTGACTCCCCCCCAATACGCTACTGGGCACAGTGCAGATATGAGCGGCGATCCATTCTAGTCGACCTCCCGAGAGATGACACCACGTGATGATAATATTATGTACATATTAGTTGTTATTACTCCGACAGATGTCACTACAAACATGCCGATGTACCGTTTCGTTATGATGCTTCTGAGTAGGCACTAAAGGCGAACTAGTCGTCAGTTTGCTGTTTTCTTCGCCACACATGCCTCTTTACGCATTGCACATCGTCTCCCCATACGATTATGGTCTTGGTGAACGCACTCACTCACTCACTCACTCACTCACTCACTCACTCACTCACTCACTCACTCACTCACTCACTCACTCACTCACTCACCCACCCACCCACCCACCCACCCACCCACCCACCCACCCACCCACCCACTCACTCACTCACCCATTGCATCCTCTTCCCACTGGAACATACGGCGCCAACACATCCCCTCCAGTCAGCACGTTTTGGGCGAGCTAGCCAATTTCAATCCAGGTTTTTGCAACCAGGTTAACTTCTTCTTCCACAGTTCTTATCCAGGAGCGCAGTGGTTTGTCTCTTATCCAGGAGCCCAGTGGTATGTCTCTCATCCAGGAGTCCAGTGGTCTGTCTCTTCTCCTTTTCCATGTAGTGTCCATTTCAAAGTATCACGTGGAAGACTATTCCTGTCCGTGTGGAGAACATGGTCAAGCCATCTCCAGGCACCTCCGCTTCACTCACGACGATGTTGATGTTGGTGTGTTCGGAGATGTCCTTGTTGGTCATTCCCTGCTCCCAACGCATGTCCTTGTTGGTCATTCCCTGCTCCCAACGTATGTCCTTGTTAGTCATTCCCTGCTCCCAACGTACGTTCTGAGGATTCGTCTGAGGCACCTTCAAAACCCTGAGTCAGCTCTAAGTCTTGTTTGTCCTCCAGGTTTCTGTCTTCTTGTTTGTTCTCCAGGTTTTTGTCTTCTTGTTTGTCCTCCAGGTTTTTGTCTTCTTGTTTGTCCTCCAGGTTTTTGTCTTCTTGTTTGTCCTCCAGGTTTCTGTCTTCTTGTTTGTCCTCCAGGTTTCTGTCTTCTTGTTTGTCCTCCAGGTTTCTGACTTCTTGTTTGTCCTCCAGGTTTCTGTCTTCTTGTTTGTCCTCCAGGTTTTTGTCTTCTTGTTTTTCCTCCAGGTTTCTGTCTTCTTGTTTGTCCTCCCGGTTTCTGTCTTCCTGTTTGTCCTCCCGGTTTCTGTCTTCTTGTTTGTCCTCCCGGTTTCTGTCTTCTTGTTTGTCCTCCCGGTTTCTGTCTTCTTGTTTGTCCTCCAGGTTTCTGTCTTCTTGTTTGTCCTCCAGGTTTCTGAAGCAAGCAGTAGCACTGAACGGACGTTAGATCTGTAAAATATTATTTTCAGTTTTATCTTGGTGTATATAGTAGTGGATGTTCGTGAGTCTGCTGATCCTCGTATTTGATTCACTTAAGCGGCTGATTCTCTTAAGCGAGTTTATAAAAACTTAGGTACGTAAATTTCGCGATGGCTTGTCCGCGTTGCAACGGCTACATTCAATAATATCTAAAGCGAAACAAAAGTCATGGTTTGGGGGCTATACACCTGAAAGAGATAATGAAAACTAACCACGTGCAACTAAATATTACGCCACTGGTTTACTCAGAATGTGTTCTAAAAGAGGGAGATTTCGGTCATCTCTCCTGTTGACTGAGGGTTGCTATGTCAACCAGCGAGACTGATAAGCGCATGCTCATTTCTATGAAAATCGGGTAACCTAGACTATTGTGACGTACTAAAAGAGGCCGTCATGCACAGAACCAAGCAAACGTGTTTTTGTCTCAGAAAGATGACTAGTTTAGTAAATAAAGGTAAACATATATTACATTAGTTGAGTTTTGACGCAAACAGCATGGCCATATCGCATTGGCAAATATAGGAATAGGTGTGTATAATTATATTAGACTTTGACGTACGGTTATCTAACAGTATGGCGCGGCCCATGAAATTAAGATGATGTATGTTCAACAAGGATTTCCTAGTAAACCACTTGCGTGATATTCGTAATTGTAGTTGCAAATGGTTGTGTTTTAGTAACTCTTGTATGTGCATAGGCCCAACACCATGACTTTTCTTTCCCGTCTAGCTTATGTAATGCTTTACAGTTTTACCTTTAGAATTTATCGTTTTACCTTTAGAATGTATCGTTTTACCTTAATTTTTTTTAAACATTGATTTGTAATCAAATAGCCTGGAACTTACAAGGAAACCCTGTTATTTTGCGTTATCAAATATCGTTTTCGTGTGCGTGATTCCCATAAACGGCTCATCTTATCATGATTCCGCCCCATACATTTTGTTTCCACTAAACGGCAGATTCTGTCAACCGTGATTTTGTTACGTGGAGTTCAGTTTCACTGTATTCACGAATAGTGATACAAAACAATAACTAAACAATATCATACAACACTGAGAAATGTTGAAATCCCGAGTAGCATCACTCTCGGAATAACGTCCCCTCATCAGCTATCTAAACATAAATTTTCCAGATAGTCTAGCAACACCTGCTGCATACTTAACAATGTTAAACTGATATGAATCATAGGTGTGTGTCTACCTGTTCGCTCTCGCACTACAGCCTGCAATATATGTCAAGTGGGAGTGTTTGTCGTACATATACAGCCACGTTTCCAAAACCAACCATTCAAGGCTTGGACATAATGTACTGTTCGCCAATGTAAACAATTTATGTATTGTATTGCAAATATCATATTAAATGAGCACTTTTGCTATTTCGCGGTCTCGTCGTGTAAATGCTACGTATAGTAATGCAGGTTGCTGTATGGGCCAATCACTTTTAGGTGGACTGGCTGAAACCCACCATCGCTTTTCATTGACAGTACTAGTCTACTGTGATATATACTCAGCAGCCTTGATGGACGAAGATGGTGAAACCCGGGCTTGGGTCAAACTGCTCTGTGAAGGCATGGTGTTGCTCTCCTCTTTATCACTGTAGTAGGGGATGAAGCTGGCACCGATACAGGTCGTCAATTTTCCTCCCTTCTTCTTCATCACTAGTCCCGTTTCATTGCCGTCTCCACCACCCGTTTCCACTTCCCCTATCCCTCGCCTTCATTCTCCACTCCCCTCCCACTGCCGCCAAATCTCTCTTCACGCAGTCCTCCCATCTCAGTCTCAGTCACAGTCACAGTCACAGTCACAGTCACAGTCTCAGTCTTCCTCTTCTCCTTTTACCCTCCACTCAAAAAGCAACCGCTCTCTTCGTCAACCGTACCCCTTCCGTTATTTCCACATGTCCAGCCCAGTGTGTGTGTGTGTGTGTGTGTGTGTGTGTGTGTGTGTGTGTGTGTGTGTGTGTGTGTGTGTGTGTGTGTGTGTGTGTGTGTGTGTGTGTGTGTGTGTGTGTGTGTGTGTGTGTGTGTGTGTGTGTGTGTGTGTGTGTGTGTGTGTGTGTGTGTGTGTGTGTGTGTGTGTGTGTGTGTGTGTGTGTGTGTGTGTGTGTGTGTGTGTGTGTGTGTGTGTGTGTGTGTGTGTGTGTGTGTGTGTGTGTGTGTGTGTGTGTGTGTGTGTGTGTGTGTGTGTGTGTGTGTGTGTGTGTGTGTGTGTGTGTGTGTGTGTGTGTGTGTGTGTGTGTGTGTGTGTGTGTGTGTGTGTGTGTGTGTGTGTGTGTGTGTGTGTGTGTGTGTGTGTGTGTGTGTGTGTGTGTGTGTGTGTGTGTGTGTGTGTGTGTGTGTGTGTGTGTGTGTGTGTGTGTGTGTGTGTGTGTGTGTGTGTGTGTGTGTGTGTGTGTGTGTGTGTGTGTGTGTGTGTGTGTGTGTGTGTGTGTGTGTGTGTGTGTGTGTGTGTGTGTGTGTGTGTGTGTGTGTGTGTGTGTGTGTGTGTGTGTGTCATCACCCATATATACAATTACCATTTTAGCCCATGCTCTTATTTGATATATTATTTATGCGTGCTTATACTTATTGCTCACTCAGTCATTCAGTCAAATCAGTCAGTCAGTCATTCACTAACTCACTCACACTCAGTACGGCGCCAACAATGACATTATATGCAACACAAATAACGTGTGTGCGAATACAGATGTCATCATGTTTCAAGCCACGAGCAACGTACGTGGTCTCGCAAGGCCGTCACCTCATTATAAGACAAGCTGCGGTGGGGTGTCTCCGCTTCATGGAACAGCTTGAGGATATCGTTACTGCCGTGACCTCTCCTGACAGGTTATCCGTCAAGCCGCGTCTACTGACCAATCGCCTTCAATGACATCGCGCCAAGCGCTGGCGCCGCCGGATAATTAACATGCAAATCTCAGCGGGCTGAAGTATGTTGAGGCGTTGCGCGAAAAGTGACCTTGGCGTTGATGTTTGTGAGTGTGTATTCTGCGTCGATCGGAGTCTTCAGGCGTCTTGCACGAAACGAATCGATTCGGTTTTCTCGACACCCGATGTCCGTCGTGTACAGTTAGCGTCCTTTTAGCCGCTGGGAGAGAATCTGGACTAGAGCACGACAACGCGACGTCTCCGGCAAGGTTCCATTCAACATGGCGGTACAAACTAGGTCACCGCTGCCGGATCGTAGCATAAATCTCGAGTGGGCGACGCCGGCCAGTTCATTAGAATCGATGCGATAATGTAAACAACAACGCGGGACTTTGATCAATGGTTCGGATTCCACGATAAGCTTTACTACGCGTTGTTTGTTTACGCCATCAAAATGCGTGCGTAAAACGGTGAATGGTGGCATTTGCTTGCTGTGTATGTCACGGCAGCAAGCATCTTTGTAATGAAGGATATTTGCTGAAATTATTCAGATGTGCTTGCAATGAATATGAGCGGGTGATTGAGTTTCGCTGATGCTGATTCAAATGTCGATGAGGGTTGTCGCCAGGATGCCGTTAGCACTAACGGAAAACCGGCTGTGCGATGGAATATCATTTGACATAAACACGGGATGGAAAAGTAAGCATGTCAAGTATGGTTTCTAGCGGTTGTCCCAATATATATATTTTTTTCCAAAAGTATTACATTGCACCCAGAAATTATATACAGAAGTGCTCGTTCTCCCAGATGACGGTAAATGAATGGAACACGTTATCTAAGGATTGTTTAATGCCAGTAATGTGAATGTATTTAAAAATAAAATTGACATATCTGATAAAGGCAGACTACTCATAATGAACACTGTTTGTACTCTCGACAAGCAAATGGCTTCCTTGTCCAACCATCTGGAGCTTATTTGCTTTGGGTGGTGTTCACGATTTTACAAGTTGTCCTCCCAATGCAACAAGCTCCAAATGTAGCGAGAGTCCAATAATTGTTTTACTTTTGTAAATTTTTAGGCATATTCACACAGCTAGCATTTACACAATTAGTTTATAATTTATTCCATTCGTTTACCGTCTTCTGTGAGAAAGAATATTGTAATTAATACTTTCTTATACCCAATCTATTCTGTTCTAAGAATATTTGCTAACGCTACTTCGTGTCCACTAGTTATATTATTTTTCTCAAGTTTTGGCGCATTACAATATACCCGTGAATTATACATGTTAGCATATTTTGCTTGTGTGTGCCTAAACTTTTCCCACCCAAAATCTACCGACGTGGCATAGAACTTTGCTGTGTTTTATGTCTAATACATCATTTCGTCCGCCGTTTTAATGACAGCATTACACAACCGATGTTTCGGATTTTAGATACTCCATCCCGTTAGCGCTAACGGCACGACAAGCGACACACTCAATATACCCGAGTCAGTATTATATTATTATAATCGTCGCCTTGTCTACCAAAAAGGACAGAACACTGCGTGATCAATTTTGATAATCTGTCTAAGCACGTCTATGGTATTACATGTTATAAATCTAAAAAAAATGTCGTGGAATAATTTTGCCTGGTGGACAATTGAGTAATTATGTCGACGACTTTACGAGCATGTTTACTTCATAAACACATCTCAGACATAATGCGTTGCACGGAAACTTGCTTGGTCGTTACTGTGTACGCTTAGTGTACGAGTAGGTGCCTAAGGCAGAATTGCACCGATCGTAAACACAGGTAATGTACATTTTTACACCCACCAACATTATAATGTTACATGTTTGCATAAGTAACTAAAATATTTTTTCTATGGAATTTACATTATTTTCTGCTCGAAAAGATTATGTTTAAAATAACCGTTATGTCTAGTATAATAAATACTATAATATACTCACACCCGTTTTATTTTATTCTACGTCCTCGGGAACCTGTATGTAGGTACACACGTACGCTGTCATTTCACAAACCGTTGCCAAGGTTGTCATTTGGGTTTGCCGAGCGTATACGTGTAATAATTGCGGATGCATCCATTTTATTATTAAATGTATTTATTTTACCCACTCTTGTTATGTGTATTCGTTGTATTATCGCAAGAGGCTTGAAAACAGAACACGTGCGTTTATAATTTGACCTTATCAGGTTGCGTTTATGTCTCATGCGAGGTTAAAGCATTAGCCGGTCGAATTATTTATTTATGTGTGCGTGCGTGTTTATAATTTAAAAGAGCGCGTCACAACACTAAAATATACAACAAAATTAAGATTAAAAATAAAATAATTTGTCTTATTAACAAATACATATATTTTCAATCACGCTTAACTACGTACACACAGGCGTCCATGATGCTTGTCAAATGTCGTAACTATTTACAAACGGCATGCATGCAAGTTGTACAACGTGTGTTTATAATGTGTATAAATCTTCGATCGTGCGCCATGAAATGTTTAATATTTTTTTCTAAAAATCACTGCTTGTAAAAAAATCTATCAAATAAATACATTAAATAAATTACATTATTATGAAGAACGAATATACTATATTTAGTTTACCCTGGACGATTTTAGTGTATTTTAAATACTGTAAGAATTGAAAGCTGAACGTAACGGTTGGCGGTGATTTAGTTAACTTAATTTGCATTGACTCTCATGATTAATGCAACACGCTTACATTTATATAAACATTCATCATTTATTTTATCCATATAATGTTATATGTATTTGTACTGTACATTGTGTAGTATTGTGTAACATTGTGTAACGTCGTGTAACGTCGTTAACTCGAAGTTACAGGGACAGTTCGGATTATGACGGGTATCCGAGTTATCGAAGTTCGGGTTAATGAAATTGTACTGTGTCTCCTGTTTGTTTCGGTCGGTAACGCTTACAATCTTCCGGTCAGTGAAAACACATTAAATCCTGTCAAATAAAAATTAATGGTCGTTTAGAATGAGTCATTATAAGGCGGTATAACATCAGTGTTTCCGTCTTTTATACAACGACTCGTTGCATCAGCGTTGGAGACGAGAGAACGATATATCGTGTTAAATGATGAACACTTTTGTTAGATCAAACGCATTCGAGCGAGTCTAGTTTTGAATTTAGGTTCAATGACCGATGTTGCCATGACAACCAAAATGTCGTATTATCTCAAAACTGACGTAATATACGCGACGTCGCGACTACATACAACAATTTACACCTCCTAAAAAAGGTAAAAGTGTTGTTTTGCTGCTGTAGCAATGAGATTAGGCAATGTCACGGCGACTGGTGATCATAATATAGCTTTAGCGGTCCGACAAGAGCGTAAGAAAGAAAGAAGCGAGACAGAATGTGGCGATAAATGTTACGAACGAGACGTCGGTTGCGAAGTGAACCATCCGTGTTTTTAGAGGCCGTGGTTGCATATTTACGGTAACACGAGAAATACTCGCGCCCACCAAAGTAATCGACGACGACAGAACAATTCAGATGTTTAATCTTCAATGTTTACATAACTAAATGTTCTGCGTTTAGCCAATTAAATGTAACCTCACTATAAGTGCCATGAAAATATATAAAATATAATATTTGTACCCACATAACACCGTTGTTTTGAGATATATCCAATAAGATAATAATAATGCATAGCTAAACAATGTTCAATGCGGAATTTTAATTAGGCAGTTGCACGAGTAATTTAATAATTATGCGTAACATATAATTATAGCGACGGTTGTGGCGCAAAGCATGTTTAAAAATAAGTATCCCATTTAACAAAATGAACAACTTAGCATTATAGATCCGTGTTTAGTATTATTCCACAGACTTCAGAAATAATACGAGCGACGTTGTTTGGACGTCAGTTCCGGTGTCTCATTGTATACCAAGGCGTGAGGCTCCGACTGTGGGCTAACCCACTGACCCGTGGCTCTGGACAGGGCTGACCCACTGACCTGTAACCCGGGAGGCCAACAATTGCCGCCTGACCGGCCGGTGTGGTATCGTAAATGGGCCCCGTGGTTTGTGGACTCGTGGACTCTTAGCACAGTGTGTATCTGGGGTAAATGACCCACAGTGGAATAATGGAAATTTGTTATAATTATGGTTTGTCCAAACCGTGCTGATATAAATCACACATGTCCATTTAAAAATCTGTTAAGACTAAACATGGTTTTAACCATTTTGGCACAGTTTTGGCTTTCAGAATTGCACATTTCCATAAACCAATATAGGATTATCACTTTAGAAATGTACTCGTAAGTCGTAAACACATCAAACATTTACATTTTTCACTTGGAAATCAATTTACTACGGACACATACTGTGGTACCGCAGTCCACTTACAATCTCACATTGACGTTGTGGTAGCCCGGGCTGTTTACGCTATAAGTCATCTCACCGGAATGTCCAAGCGCATGGTCGCTAGTCTTGCTAATGACGACGGGAAGATTGCGCCGCTAATTAAGATTGCAGCAGAAACAACGGCCGCTTGAGGATAGCGCTGGGTCGCGTCGTGACCTGACGCACCACTGGCATGAACTGATGAGGGAAACTTACTTTACTTTTATTGCTGTCCTGCCTTATATAATCGACACAAATATAAAATGTGTATAGATAATGATTAATTGAATCCCAAACTAATCGGTCCAGTCAGACTACAAAATTTAATGCGATTACAATTAATGTTATTACATTAAGACGACATGAAGAGCTAACGCAACGCCTCAAGAACGTTCTGTAAATTCCTACCCGTTCTGTAGTTGCTGCGGCTTGTCGCTGCCGCTCGGATACGGCACATTTTGAATACGTTATTTCGACCATTTAAAAAATAGTTGTGCAAATACGCAGTCACACCAGTACTGGGTGTATATTATAAACACAAACTTGAAAGATTAAACTGTTCATGCGCGGCCAAGCCGTGTTGTGTAAATAACACGCGTGACGATACATAACACGCGTGACGGTACATAACACGCGTGACGGTACGTAAACTGACGTTGAGCTTTATATAATATAAAAGTGTGGATTAAAGGTAATAAAAAAATTGTAATATCTAAGATGGTACCGTTATCCCCTCCAGACGGGAATGTGCTTTATTCTCGATACGAATATCATTCTGGCGCTTAAATAGTACTGTGTGAGTCGTGTGTCCGTTATTCAGGGCACTTCATGTTAGTAATGTACCATAAATTGGTTATAAGTATTCTTCATCTGACAACAGCGTCGTTATATGACGGCGAAGCGAATTCGCCAGGCCAAAAATAGCAGTACATTTGCATTGGCAAGAATTCGCTAGTTTTGTAAGAATTGTTCATGAATCCGAGACAGCTGTGCGTGACATTCATACGTGACATTCATACGCGGAACAATCTACGAAAAGCCGGTTAAACGTATGTGTAAATCAACAGCGGAAAATGCGGTAGAAAAAATGACTGTGACAACTCTTTCAACAATAATTTGGTGTGAACTGTGACATTCATTTATATTTCAGTACGGGAGAAATAAAGGGTGGAATAACGATCGAACAATGTAATTTCCCAGGATGCATAAAGGATGTTTTGTTTGTTTATTACTCGTCCGTTTGTCAAGTTTGAATCTCGGCGAGCGACTATCAATATCACTGCAGAAGCACATCAACCCACGCCGTTAACACGGGGGACATTCCGATGGGATAAGCAGTAGGCACGAAGGAAAACGTGTTTAATATTTTGAAAAAGTAACGCGCAATGGCGAATTACCAGTTTTCCGAATAAAAGCATTTAACAAGATTGCACAAAGCCACAAGCTCCAGATGGCAAGTGGACAAGGAAACCATCGAAAGCTACAAGCTCCAGATGGCAAGTGGACAAGGAAGCCATCCAAAGCTACAAGCTCCAGATGGCAAGTGGACAAGGAAGCCATCCAAAGCTACAAGCTCCAGATGGCAAGTGGACAAGGAAGCCATCAAAAGCTACAAGCTCCAGATGGCAAGTGGACAAGGCAGCCATCCAAAGCTACAAGCTCCAGATGGCAGGTGGACAAGGATGCCATCCAAAGCCACAAGCTCCAGATGGCAAGTGGACAAGGAAGCCATCCAAAGCTACAAGCTCCAGATGGCAAGTGGACAAGGAAGCCATCCAAAGCTACAAGCTCCAGAAGGCAAGTGGACAAGGAAGCCATCCAAAGCTACAAGCTCCAGATGGCAAGTGGACAAGGCAGCCATCCAAAGCTACAAGCTCCAGATGGCAGGTGGACAAGGATGCCATCCAAAGCCACAAGCTCCAGATGGCAAGTGGACAAGGAAGCCATCCAAAGCTACAAGCTCCAGATGGCAAGTGGACAAGGGAGCCACTGACTTCTCGAGAGTTCAGCATATTTTCATATGTGTATAACTCGTCCTTTCCAGATGTCTATCAATTTTATTGACATGCATATGTTGCCAGCCAGTAACAAGAAACTTTAATGTAAGCACAACGTAAGGGTCATAGTCTTTAAATATGGCTTCTTCAAAAAACAAATGAGTCATGCAGCTAAACATTCGCCAAAAAATTAATTTAAAATTCCGCTGATTTGGAGACGCTGTGTCTCAAAATTACCGGTATTTCATTCGTCTTTCTGTGAACCCTGAAAAACAGTGATCTACCCACACCGGCCACTGGTGAGCGAGACTTGGGGAAGACGCGCTGGTTCGTGTCAACGCCAGCGATACGGTTGTTAGTAGAAGCGTAGCGCAATGTTGTTTGACCCGCGCGGATGTCAGCAAAACACCGCCGTTTTGGCGTTGCCACGGCACTCAAACACGAAAACAATAACCACAGATCCTCGGTGCGCCTAATTAAAGATTTTGTACCCAGGATAAATGTTTCATTCCAGACGTACGCCACCGCCTTTACAGTGTATCGAACACAAGTCTGTACTCGAATTGTACCCGGTCCACTTGTAATCTGGTGATGTGTTAATGTGGCGACCTGTGCCGAACATGATGTTTTGTTAAACATTACAATTGTACAATTGAATTATATGCTTTTTCGTTTACATGCGCGCCGTTAAACAGAGTGATAAAGCTAAGTGACCTTATGCCCAGTCTAGACCTTCCTGTCCATCTAAAATAAATTGGCTTGTGTTGATTTTATTCCTTCTATTATTGTTATGATGCAAGTAATTTCATCCTGCATGCATAAAAACTAAGAATCCATAAACAAATAATGAGATTTGCTATGAACAAATGGTTGAAACAAATGGTTGAAACAAATGGTTGAAACAAATGGTTGAAACGACGTTATATAATAACAGTTGATTGTGCCTCTGCTAAAATGTTTGACGTTTGAGTGAATATGCACCAGAAAATATAAAAGCGATTTATGATGGTGACCTGTAAAGATTATATGTTGATAGTGATTAACATGGACATTTAATACCGTTTCCTGTTAAATAAAAAAATTATTCTTTAATATTGCTACACAGAACACATAATGAGTTTGCAAACGGGCGCGCAGTGTTGTTGTCTGCGGTAACGCGTGAATCGCCAATTGGTGAATATATGGCTTTGTCAAGTGAACCAGAGACATAGGCGAACAATGTAACGAACCCAACAATTTATTTAGTTATTAGCATCGTTTTTTATTGTATAAAATATATGTTGTGTTTGAATAGTAAAAAGATCCCATCATAATCTGCACGTAATTTGTATCCCGTGGTATGTTGTGTGTATCGTATGTTGTGTGTACCGTATGTTGTGTGTACTGTATGTTGTGTGTACCGTATGTTGTGTGTGCTGTATGTTGTGTGTACCGTATGCTTGGCATTATACGTCATTTTTAGATTAAAAACCAAGGTTTATAGTGGATACCATGCTTCATGGGTTAGAAAGATTCTTAGTGAAGCATGTCTCAGTATTACCTTCACTTCACTATTAAAACACAACAAATATTTTAAACAATTAAAAAGTTCGATGTTGATAACGAAATATAGTTATGGGTTCATTGTCTTAGTCGAATTTATCCTTGGTTGACTTGGTTCACTTGGCAATGCTGCATATTCACCATTTTGGTCATGCACGCGTTGTCTAAAACAAAAACATATTCCATTTAAAAACGTTGTTCCAAAACGGAACATACAATAGTGCTATAACGTATACTAGAGCTTATTTATTATATATAAAGTGTAAACGTCGTTGTTTGCTGGGAGCTGCAGCAGTGAGTTGCTGGGAACTGCAGCAGTGAGTTGCTGGGAACTGCAGCAGTGAGTTGCTGGGGAGCTGCAGCAGTGAGTTGCTGGGGAGCTGCAGCAGTGAGTTGCTGGGAACTGCAGCAGTGAGTTGCTGGGGAGTTGCAGCAGTGAGTTGCTGGGGAGCTGCAGCAGTGAGTTGCTGGGAGAGCTGCAGCAGTGAGTTGCTGGGAGCTGCAGCAGTGAGTGGCTGGGGAGCTGCAGCAGTGAGTTGCTGGGGAGCTGCAGCAGTGATTTGAATCGAAAGAAATGGCATTATTTCGTAACAAGAACAAGAAAAAAACAACAAGACATATTTTGACCCCGTTTACAATGCAAATAAAAATTGAGTGATGGAAACGAAATATGCATTAATATGTTCACATGGAATAATACAAACACAATATAACTTAATAAGGAGTCAGTGACTCCTGTGAAGACTTTACAGTCGCTCTCATAGGAGCCACCAATGAAATAAAATTAACTAACTCGTTTATACAAAAGGTTATGACAGCGCGTGTGTGCAGAAGGAGAAAGAGCATGCATGAATATTCGAGTGTATATATTGAAATATATGTGATATATGTAATAGGAAAGTGTAATCGATAGTAGTCGTGCATTCATATATGTATTACTGATTTAGTCGATTTTTATAGCAAGTATAACAGTTTAGTATTGAACACGTATCTTCATATTTTTAAAATAAATAATTGTTTGCATAATTTGCAAAACCTTGCAAACTGTGACTTCCTCTCATATTTGTAACTATTTTGGGGTATCGTTAATAACATGTGGCAAACTATATCTAAGACACCTTTTGGTAAATTCTTGTTTAGTTCTGAATGAATATATATCAGTTGTATTCCTAGTGTATGATTGTGTATCTTTGGGGTTAGTTTCCAGTTTAATGAGTAGGCAGGTAAGTGATGTTGAGCGAAAAGGTGCATTTAACTTTATTAGGCATTTGAAAGGTCATATATTTAGATTTATTTTTGTTTAATGATAATTTATTAATATTAAGCCATTTCATTATTTTTAGGAGTTCGTCATTTACTGCAGATTCAGTGCTTTTGTTTGCTATATTGTCATTAACGGATTTGATGGTGCTAAATAAGGTGTTGTCGTCGGCATACATTATAAAGTTGAACATTTTGCTAGCTTTTGAAAAATCGTTTGTTTATATATATATATATATTTATATATATATATATATAATATATATATATATAATATATATATATATATATATATATATATAATATATATATATATATAAATATATATATATATATATATATATATATATATATATATATATATATATATATATAATATATATATATATATATATATATATAATTATATATATATATATATATATATATATATATGTATATTATAAATAACGAGGGACCAAGGATAGATCCTTGCGGTACAACAATGTTTATAGATAAAATATCAGATTTAGCATTTTAAAATTCGACATATTGACTTCGATTGTTTAAATAACTTTTTCAGTAAATTCAGAGTAGATCCATTTAAACCGTAAATAGTGAATGATCAATAGTGTCAAACGCCTTTGAGAGGTAACGAAAATGCTGAATGGTACATGTGTGTGATTATTCTGTCCACTAGTTCAAGTGATGCGTATTCAGTCCAGTGTTTTTGTCTAAGACCATACTGATTATCAAAACAAAGTTTGGAATCGTTGAAATATGCATATAACTTACAATAAATAGTTTAAACACTTTTAAAATAGTAGGAAGGAAAGAAATGTGTCTATAATGCTTTAAATAGTGATGAACTTTGTTGATTAATAGAGTTAATGATTTAATGATGGCAGGTTCTATTATTTTGGACAGTTTTGAAGAAATACCATCACAACCATAACTGTTTCTGTTGGAAGGCTTTCTATTGTTTTCTTAAAAAAAAGTAATAACTATAATCCTTATTGCTTTCGTATTGAATCCCTTTGCAATAATAGTTTGACCTATCCCCAAAATTTTTTTATTGAATTTATTTGCAATATCCGTTTTATCTGTTATATTTATGCCATTATCTTTAAAATAAAATATTTTGTGCTTAATTTTTAGAAAGATTTTTTCATTTATGATTTTCCAAGTATTTCTAATATAATTTTTGGAACGGTTAAAGCATAACTCAAAATAATGTTTTTGGCTGCACGAATAGTGTTCTTTAATATTGAGTTCACCGTTTTAAAGTTGGTTAGAATGACCTCACAGTTAGGTGAATTAGAGTTAGACATTTTTAATTGCCTATAAAGTGAATCCCGATATTTGATACATTTTAAAAGACCCTGTGTGATCCAAGTAGAATGTTTATGCTTATATTTATTGAATTTCATGATTTTGATTGGCATGTGCTTATCCTTTGCTCGCATAATTTCTTCATTTTAAATCGGGATCGTGAGCCCGTTAACATAATTTGAATGTATTCTATATTTGGAGATGACTATCAAAAGACGCCAATGACAGTTCCTAAAACTGAAAAGTCATCGTTGTCCGTGAATCATAATTATGACCAGGTGACAGAAAAATAGATACCAAAAACATACTCTCTCATATTAAACTAGTGCTAGATACAGGCCAATATTGGTCAAATGTCTACAGACGCGACAACATTAACATAAAATGCCAAGAATAACTCGTTTTATTTCTGCATCAGTTGATCATGTAAAGCGCACGATGCTAATTTCGCCCACGCGTCTGCAGCCGTTAAACAGGAACGCCGGAAAGAGGAGTATACAATGTAATTAAACAGCGAGATTACAGAGGAAAAGCGCACCAAGTGAAAACGATGTTAATAAAACGTATTTTTACATGTACTTCCCATCGCGAATAGGTGTTTATTCCAGGGAGAAATGCCATTAGGTTTTGTTAGGCGCATCCGTCGAAATATTTCGCTTGTTGTTTTCCGTTTTATAGCTGGGCGTGCTTTTCGCTCGATTGACCGATGCACAAAGCTCAGCCCATTTAATGTAGGTTCCCGAAAGCAACCGCAGAAAATAACGTATATGTTCGGCGTTTGAAAGGGACACGACATAATTTAAGCAACACGTACGCTTGTATGAGGCTCCGGTAGGTATAAGTCACGAAACGATTCAATGGCTCTGCATAACATCCAGTCGTACTTCTAGCGGACATTATCGCTCATTCCGGCATTCATTCACTAACGGCTAAATTATACATGACGCTTCGCAAAAAAACGACCGTCGATCACCCTATATATGTGTTTCACCGATTCCTTGGCTATACATAGTGTATAGACCGAGCCAGACGACAAGGTTTTTCATTTTCTGCATTTTCTACATCTTGTGTTTACTCGAAGCCGCCTGAAAATCGTCCGACATGGCACTTGACGTAAATTATACCAAGAATCGGTGTCGTCGTGCCAATTCTACGTGGTGGCCATTGGCGATGTAAACACAATAGCATAGAAATAATATCGATGATATGAATGAAGCCACAAGTGTCGGTATGAAACGTAATAAGCGGACAGGGAAATCACTGTGATTTTTTATCAGTCTTCGCACTAAACGGCGGTACAAAAAATAATGTTTTCAAATACTCAAAAGACCACATTAATCGACTTAAATGCATCGTCAGCTTTGTGCAAAAAGTCATAAAACTCAAAAACACAAACACACTAAGCATATATATATATATATATATATATATATATATATATATATATATATATATATATATATATATATATATATATATATGTGTGTGTGTATGTGTATATGTATATGTATATATATATATATATATATATATATATATATATATATATATATATATATATATATATATACAACAGCGGGAGGTGTAGTTCGTCAGCCGAATACGTCTATATATATATATATATATATATATATATATATACAACCGCGGGAGGTGTAGTTCGTCAGCCGAATACGTCTGAATCAGATGCGTTTTAATAAAATACAACAACAAATCACGAACATAACTGCAAGATATTCCAGTTGTTCTAATTTGCGGCGTCACGGTCAAACAGTCGGCCGACACGCTCCGCTGAATCGGAAGCTTCCATGTGTGTGGTCGCACCGTTGATACATGGACGTAAACGTACGCACTGTCACGCCATGCCGTCTCTCAAACGTGACGGGTGCCCCACTGCCGTTTATCGGCCGATGCGGGCAGTTTTTATGACCAAAAACGTACGGGTCCGTCCCAAAGCAACTTGAGGTCGCCACACATCTCCGGCTACGGACGGTTTACGGCGGACATAAAGCGGTTTAGAGAAACTACTTGAAAATCACAAAAAAACACTGTCACGCCCACTATACGTCATTGTTCCCGACCCGGAAAAAAAATCGCACACCATCTTAGTTGAGCTGCCTTGGCGCAGCAGGAAACGTTATGAGCAACGTACCGGTAGCATCAATAACGCTAACTGGCAAGATGTAGTTAGATGGTGCAAACATTTTTCTCGAGAATATAAGTTAATTTTCCGACTCTAAAATTCAGTTCATTTTATTTTTTGAAATATTGTAGCCGTTAGACGTAAAGGATTGGAAACATCCTTAGAATTGGATTACGCAGATGTTCGCAACTACTTTACACAAACATAAATGCAGCATTTTCACACGCATGTGACAGACAGTTGTAGCCTACAATTTGCACGTTTTAATCTAACCTAAAATGTTTGCAACTTCTTAGAATATATTTGGATTACGTGGACGTAAATGCACATATACACGTATTGTTGTATGCTGAAAAATTATCATCGCGACTTTGCAGTACACCAACCACGTTTTGAATACTGCACATTGGCATTGTAGTTCTACCTGAATAAACTATATTATGTGTCAAACGCGCTGGTACGATGATTACCCGAACTCAATTGTTTACCTCTTTTTCTTGCGGCGACAGTCAGGCGTACTTAACGTGTGAATTGTGAAAGCTGGTACAATCATAAGTGTTCTTTTTAAGCGACGGAATTGCTAACCATTAAGCTGTTGCGTGCGTCTGCCGCCCTCAACTGATAATCACACAATTGCTAATGCAGTTTTATTCAGTTAATGATACGCACCTTCTGCATTTGCACAGCAGATAATATGTTGCATGGATTATTTTAGAACACGTTCTTTATGGTTGAACTGTAGAGCGAAACATTCGCCGGGTCAGTGCAGTGTTCTTCTATATCCCCGCCACCGCTGATGATTATTGCATTGGTCCCTACCTATGACAGCACATCAGTATCGACGAAAGAAGCCAACTGTTTGCTCCAAACGCCGCTAGCAATGTTGTGACGTAACACGTTCTGCCATAATTTTATAAGTTCGCAAATACAAATTAATAAAAAATCACGGCGTTTCGAATGGTTGTTTCGCTACATGGTAACTTGCAACGGACGCGTGAGCGAAGTATGTCATCACATCAGTTTACTTGTACATAATCAATCAATAAGAATTTTACTGCAAAAAGTCTTAGTTCATTCGCGCTAATATGTATTTGATAACTGAATTAGGGTAAACTTATTAATGTGACTTACGTTTAATTCTGGCAATCTCTATTTGCTATAGATAATGTCAGTTGTTGCTTTTTGCGTTTCAACCAAACATTTTCAGGAATCATGCAAGTAGTACAGTATCCATCTAAATTTGGTTGATCGATACGTTAGTGACGTTTACACATGATCTTTAAGAAGAAACAACTTACAATATTTAATTTAAACAATATGTAGGCACATATATTATAAAACTTAAGAAATTCGCGTGCATTCGAAAATAAATTGTAGTCGCTTTTAAATAGCGCTTCTACGACTACGTCATTATTTATCTAACTTCTATGGGTGTAGTCTGTGTTTGTTTATACGCGGCTATGACCAGCAACAAGGTCGTTGCTTTATCTAAAAATGTATGTAGGAATTTAACAATGCATCCGTTGATCCTACTGAAATAGATCGCAAAGACCATCCCATAGTGTACAGCAGGATGACATCGCAATAGTTAACTTGGCTTTATGCTCTTCCACAACAATGACTTGTACTAGTTATATAATTACAATATTTTGCAAATATAACCATATCATAACAATGGAATACATTCAGTCGCCAAATACACTGTAATTCCAAACGCAGTACGTCTACATATTAGTTACTTACAATCTAATGCAACGCAACCAAAGATGCCACCAAGTAACAACAATGTAATACTACTAAGCTGATAAGTTGCAACAATAACGGCAACATGGGTAACAGCAGTTACTGCAGCGACAGCTGAAATAGCCTACTCGACAACACCGCTAAGAAAGCAACGTACATAACCATCTGGGGGCCTCATAAGCTATGCAAGATGAGACAGTCTCTCAAAAGTCGCGGGGCGGGTGTCAGTGGGGAGCAAGACGCAACAGTAATAATAAGTTTATTTGATATAATAATAATAGTACAGTATGTTTTATTCGCATGTATTTGATATAACACAACTTGCATTAATTATTCATATAACACACCATGCTTTAGTTTAAAGCCTCCTATTCCGTAGTGTTCAGTGCGGCGTTGTTTTTTTTTAAATTTAGTGCTAACCTAGCTTAATGCAATGACATAAAATTAAATTACTAAACTCCAAACCCGAATAGGTGCTGCTTGACCGCAGTTTAACACCGGACAGCAACCCGGAATAAATCTCTTATTCAAGTCACCGGGGGACATACCGTCACACCGTCCCTTCCCGCGCTGGCGTGAACACGAATCAAAGGCAAAGCGGTGCGAAAACCGTCGAAACTGGCTCACAACAAGTCACAGCAATGTCGCAGATTACCGATAGGCATACTGGCGATACGGCCATGTCACAGGTGATGACGCATCGGTCGAATTCATGTCCGCGGCGTCAACATTGCGTCTGTTTAATGACAACCGCTTCGTACGATGACAGCGCTCCGGTTGACGAAGACTAGCGTCGATATCGCCGGGTGACACCGCTCGGGTTGTCGTTTGGTATTCCGGGCAGCCCGGAGCCGAGTCTGTTCGACAGCGCGTCCCCAAACGAACCTGGCGTGTTTACGCAGGCCCGCCGCCAGTCCACGAGATGTCGATTGTTTCCGAGCTGATCCACGCGTGTAAACACAAGTTTCGCCCCGCAAGCGCTACTCATTTCCCTTCCCCGGCGAACAAACGCGCTCCGAATGCCTTGGCAGATTTGAATAGACACCCGCTTTCCAGCGTGAAATTTAGAAGCTATTCGTAGCGCTTGATAAGGACTGGCGGTTTCGAGGGCAGCCAAACATTGCAGGATTAGAAAACGCCGAAGGCTGCAGTGGTGGTATGCGATCTAATCGGGAGTATGTTACAATTGCATTTAATGCGATATTTCTTGAGAATATGTATTCGATTAACATATGCGCGTCTCGATGATAATTTTAAATACACCGATGATATTAACCGCAAACATAGCGTTGCGTTTAGGATGCAACCAACATCGCCACGCCGACGAAATGGACTCGTCCACTATTATGTCGTCGCTCGTGAAAAGGTTTATTTGCGGTGGGTATCTAGAAACCGCCGCCTTGCCGATATCGTGTCCGGGCTGAGGGGGGCCGAACCAATAAGCGCTCGGCGTCGTCCTCTTGATGGACAGCTGGGCTTGAGTGGCGCGTTGAGTGTCGCGCCGACATACGCAGCTAGCGCCATACCAACGGCGGATGTATTGTAGTTTGAGTCGAATGCCACGTTTTCGCGGATAACATGGATTTAGCTGTACACCGAGCGAACGGAAACAACACATGTTCATAGGAGGTAGGTGTACACTTGACGTGGTTTTGGTAGCATGTTTATTTGAGAAAGTTCGCGAACTGCGCATTTACGAACGCCGAGGTCAATTAGATGCCGGCTTTGGTAGCTCTGAGAGCGCGTGTATTTGCGAAGCTGTGGGATACAAATCGGTTTACCCTCGCTTCGTTTTGCCCGCAATCAACGTGACAGCTTAACAACAGACTCGAAGCTAATTTGGTGCGTGTAGGAAAATTATTTTGATTTGTTTCCATGAAGCGTTGTCGATTTTAAACGGTGAGAAAAGGCTGCTCGTCGGTAATTTACAGCGCGTCAGTCGTAGGAGACATAGCTGCGGTGCCCGTAACGCGCTCTAAAAATTTGAGTTACATCCAACTACAGCGATAACATAAACGATGACATCACGGACATACAATTGAACCGATTGACATACATCAGCATGTTAGTGTGTCATGAATATAAATGCCAAAAAAAAAAACTTAGGCGTAGATTATCGCTAACGTAACGGTAACAGTTTCCAAAACGCGGACGGCTGCGTAAATATTCATTGACGAACACTAGTAGTCGGGATACGTGTACATTTCCTCATTTTGTTCTTATAAACGAAACAATTTCTGACAGTTAGCAATCATTAAACCATCAGTTTGTTACAACTGTTGCGATATTAAGCCGGCATAAATAGGCATTAAAATATAATATATAGCAACAAAATAATATCGCGAAGGGGTCTCTAATTGTTAGGATTCTCTTCTAGTACTACCAAAAACACACCAACGTATATTAACTATTTTCCTCAATAATGTACTCGGAAAAACGCTTGTTACAATTAATTGGGTGACTTTAAAATAATATTTTTTTTATAAACTATTGTACATATATAATTGTGTTTAATGTTTTTTTGTGAGATTTAGCCTATCAATCATCCTGCGTATAGCAACGTCTTTGGTAATCAATAGTGGGTGGACAGCTTGACATAGTTACACAGTGATATGTATCATACACGAGTATTATAACCAGAGCCAGAGATACTTTGGCATAAGAAAATGTCAACTGGCTGGCGTGATATGTCCGAAGGACATTATTTGCAAGTCAAACATACATATACAGTTACGTGATTGTAGGCAACGGTGCAGTTTATCTAAGCTGCCGCTGTCACAAAATTCAAATGATTTATGTTGGCGTTTTGGTATAATATTTGGTGTCGGTTGAAGTTTTTAAAAGCCGGCACATTCAACTGTCCCATTAAAGTTGCAGACGGGGTATTTCTTATAAAAACATTAATAAGTAATTCTTGGATAATTGGCAGTTACTTACAACATACGGTACTTCTCTGTAAATATTGGAACAATAAGGTACTCGCGTCAGTACAATCTCGACAATACACAAGTAATCTCGCCACCCCTTTCGACAATGCACAACCAGTCCCCCACTCCACCAGTCGCTTATTCAGCATTAGTTTAGCTTAAACGGGAACATTGTATAATCACCCACGTTGTACTATGGTGTCGGAGTACTCGGTTAAACTGAGCAGTGGTCCGTTGTCCCGATCAGGTCGGACCTACTGTCATGGCCCGCCCGAGCCTGCGGTAGTCGGGTAGCAGGCGTAGGAGAGCATTACGCCAGGCGCGTGTGTCTGCCGCCTCGCCGTAACAAATGTTGTCAGTTTGTGTCGGTCACAGCCAGACAGCTGACTACATAACCTGCCGCAGATAAAGTTACACGTACTTTGTATAACAGTGCAACTTGTTTGGGTCTAGTGCTTGACATGTCTCAAAAGTTTAACTTTTTTTACCACAGTTGTTTTACTCGAATAATTTAATAATTATTATTGCTATCATATTATGATTAGTAAATATATTTTCTTAAACAATTATAATACCATGATGATGTAGCGTTGGCATATAAATAAAATAATATTACTAATAATTCATGTTAGTAATAGTTAAACTACATTAATTTATAATATATAAATATATATATATATACATATATATATATATATATATATATATATATATATATATATATATATATATATATATATATATATATATATATATATATATATATATATACATACAAACACACATACATATTCATATATATATATATATATATATATATATATATATATATATATATATATATATATATATATATATATATATATATATATATTGGCATTGCATTGTGGTGTCGCGGATTAAACTTACTAATATCGAATGATAATATTTCCCCAGCTCGCCGTGCTGTATTTTACATAAGCACCCACATTTTATTGTGCAAGTTTTAATGTAACATTTCATCTTAGAAATGTATTACTGAGGTTACAGTAAATGCCGTTATTAAATTACTAACTTTGCAATAAAAAAGTCTACAGCACCATTTAGAAAATTATCCTTTACAAATTATATTTGTCTTAATGCACTGCATGTGTTTTTTAATGCGATATAAACTACTGAATCGCCGTAATCGCTGTACGGGCGATCGCAACAATTAAAACATAATTACTCTGAAAACAGTTCTTATTGACCACGCTGCGATTGTTTGTGAATGCGACCAAAGGAAACGTTTCACACTCCTGGTATTGCGTTAAGTCGCAATTTATTGAATCTGCTTAGCGCCCGCAACCGCCCGGGCAAATTGCTTTTAATTATGCTCATCTCCCGCAGCGCGCTAATAATCTCATTTAGTAAACGCAAGGAGTCGACGCGATACAATCCGGTTTCTCGGCGTCCGTCGATATCTGGGCTGGTACGCAGCCTCATCCACTGCTCAAACAGCGGAGCGCTCGACTTGATATTACCCGGGGTTGGAAAACCGCAAACAACCACGACCAAGAGCGTGACCCGATGGTAGGGCCGTTTGTTTTTGTGAACATCTGGCATTTGAAAAATCGGTCAGTCAACGGATAGGGTCTAGTTGTCGGCAGACAAACTATCGGCGACTAACAGTAGGTATTTGTATGGCGGACTTGAGATCATAGTACTGCCAATTCGCAGCAACGTTGACATATCCGTTCATACGAGTCTGGGTTACCATGCGTGACGCTGGTTCTGATATATGTTATGTAAATAATTTAATAACATACATACATGCATCCACCTGCCAACCGTGTACGTATCTATGCTGTCGTTTATGTTGATGCGCTGTGAATCTACAATAAATTAGTTTCAACTTAAATAGTATTAGCCATTATGTCAGTTAATGAATTAAATACCAGTATTATATATAAGTTTCAAACTGTTCATCCAATACATCTTAATTTAAAATAAACGTTGTTTATGCTTTTTCGGAATAAACTCCTTATTATTGCGAGCGAAAATGCATAATTTTAAATAAGCGATTGTGCATATCAGAAGTCGAAGCAAACGGCGGTGTTCGCGGCTTTCTGTCGGTCGGTGGCGCGGTTCCTTGGTTGCTGTACGACTGTTGGCTTTGGTGGCAGCGAGCGGCCCGCCACTCGCACCGCTGATCCGCCACCGCAGAGCGTGCGCTGTGCTCGCTCATTCTGCGTTTACCGAGACCGGCCAACGTCCAAGTGTTGTTCTTCTGTGAGTGTCCTGTGATAGTTCGCATGCGCTTCCGTTCGCGATATATTCTGCAAATTGTTTGAAAAATCAGCAAACAGTCGGAATAAAATAATTAATTATAAAATGTTGTACAAAATGTATGAGAAAATATTACCCGTGTCCTTCTTCTTTTGATTTATTTGATTATGTAATAGCATTCTAGTTTATGTAACAACTGCTAGTTTATGTAACAACTGCTAGTGGTAATGGATTTTAGAGTTAGAGGTTCCCAAACAGAAGTATTTGCCCAACTAACGCCCGTCTTAAAAATCGCGCCAAGCCGTTGACCATTTGATGCGATCGTTTCTTCTACCCACCAGTCCACAACATATTTTAAACATGGAAAATGCAGTATTTGCCGCTGAATCGTATTATAACCACTTTATCGAATGTGACGTACTCGATTTACTTCACGCGACGATAAGCCGCGCGTAATAACACGGAGATAGAAAATGCCAGATACCGCACATTACAGAGGAGTGTTTGCGAAGGGGTGAGCCGTCCTCGTTGTTTGTTGTCTGCGCGCCCGCACACCTGCGAGTCGGCCGGACAGTTGTGCTGTGCGCACTGCGGTTGGCGACCACTCCCGGAGAGGCGTTCCGGCCGAGAGTCCAAACAATGCGACGGTCGGCACAATAAAATCTTTATCAGGTGGGCACAAGCACACCTGTACGACTTGCACCTGCGTCGTGTCTCCTCGTCCCCGCCAGCGCTTGCCGTCTTGCTACAGGGCTCTGTCAGACCATGTTACCAGGACGGGCTGCTGTCGGTAACGCACAGCTATTGCCTGGTCGACATGATATTCGCTTGAACAGGTTACTGCGTCGGCGGCGGTGGCGGGGCTGACTCCAGCAATCTTTCCAAGTTAATAGACCGATTTAGTTAAATACCTACGTAAAAACTAACTGCCAGTTTTAGTATAGATAATGCAGTGATCCTTAAATGTGAGGAATATTGATGCATATATATATATATATATATATATATATATATATATATATATATATATATATATATATATATATATATATATATATATATGTATATGTATATATATATATATATATATATATATATATA
>OY759266.1:3214638-3224638 GCA_963662155.1 Lamellibrachia columna | reverse complement strand
GGTTGTACACATTTTTAATTTAGTTTTGATATAATTATCGGGAAAAAAATTATTTAGTCAGTCAGAATTCTGTGAAAAAGGGAATAAAACTGGTCCGGCTCTATACACTATTCATGCTTTCTACTAGTGATGATGTTATGTACACGCCCTTTTATTAAACGGACGGCGCATATTACTTAAAGTATTGACACACTACGCATTTGAACATCAGCGAACCCAATTCGCGATTGGCTAAATCAATCGAGGAGGAAGTTTGAAGGAAATTCAGATTATTGTTAAACGTATTATAGATGTCAACAATGAATGGAAAATGTTTACGTTATTGCAACTGACGCTCTAATCCAGTGCAAGTGTACGCGGTTACTCGCCCAGCGTGTGTGCAATCACGCACAGACGCTGGAGAGAGGGGGCAGGATATCTGTCATGCAAAAACGGTGGAGAAATGCAGATATATGCCTGCAACCGTCATGATGGAACGCATAGACTGTCTACGCGTTCAATCATGACGGTTGTATAATACTCGCGGTAGCGTGAATGAGGGGATACTCTGTCAGTAACATATATTAAAGGACCCTCCTCAATTCGATTCGTATCAATAATATATTGATTATTACCTCAAGTACATTGTGACATACCATTTCTATTGGCGATTCAAAGTGTACAATTAAAATTGTGCCAAGTTCATGGGTGAAGGCACATGTCATACGCAGAACAGTTTTACGACAAATTGGTGGAAATGTTTGACCACAGATCTGAAACCACAATGCCACGGCATTTGCATATTGCAAGAACCTAATTTTTTTGAATAGGAAAATGGCACCGCGGAGGTAATTACGAGTCAATAACTAATACAATAAGCGGCGTATCTAAATATTGACTTTATTTGCATATGGTTTTATGTGGGTAAATGTGGGTCATTCGAAATTCTCACTGTTTGATGCCTTTTGTTGACTTTTTACGTAATTTTCATTTGGTCTACATTTCAGCTTTAATAGAATCACGAAAGAAAATATAAACCTTCAAATCTTAATAATTATACTCTAAGGACTTTCAAGTACTGTTAATTGTGGTCACGTCGGATTTATCCGTATGAAAACCGGTAAATAAGTAATAATTTTTATCCAAATTCGATACGGGATAAATACAGAACTATGCCATTTCAGAATAGCCAGCCATAACGGTGTGGAGGTTTTCAGGCATAATTGTCCAGCTGGTTTTGCTCTGTCAGTAATAGCAGAGGTAAGTGTTAACGGCTTCGCTGCCTTTGAATGTGGGTGTTACTGTTTTGTGGGAAATACCCCATTTTTTGGTTCCGTGAAGCGCATCTCTAGGTTAAGAGGCAGTACAATTATTGCAAGATCATGCGTGTGTTCATGTCTCAGTTATATGTCAGCATGACATATATCAAACTAGTACCATGCGTCATGTGTGATCAAAAGTTGGACAGTAACACTTACATTAAAGTGGCTGGATCTCAGAATGTACGAGAATTACAGAGCGCATTCATTAGATCATCTATGTAGTCATAGAAAAAGCTAGCGCACATTCAGCATTTTTTCCAGCAACATCTGCGATGGCGTTCCGCATAAATGTGCATGGAAGAACCGTCATATTTCTAACGGCAGGTCGCATAACTTATTTATTTCGAACTTGCGTGCCATTAGCGCGAAATAAATAAAAAATAAATGTGTCCAAACCGAACGAACGACGCGTATGTCAGCAGACAGATCGTGTATTGGACCTAATGAGTTTTACGTCTGGCGTTTATTGTCGACTGTCTACGCTGCGCGTGCCGACACAATGCCGTCAATTGATCGATCAGTGTCGTTCGACTTTGTGTGATCCAGACCAGCTGGTCGAGGACCTGTTCACCCCACAACGTGAAACTGCGCAGACAAATGCACTATTTTATTAATTCAGTCGTAAATATTATGCAGTGACAGGGTAGGGCATGTCTTAAAATATCCAAGGCCGTTGTTACGAGGAAAATTCAGCCAATATATTGAAGAAGCGAACACGGTCAGTATATCTGTGTGCCGTCTGTCTTATGAGCCGTTTCGAGAAGACATTTGTAGGAACAATTTCCCCTGTGGGTTGTACCGAGTGCACTTGTTTTTGTCGTTTTGGGCGCCGGTTGTGTTTTTGTGCCCACGGCACCACGTGAATCCGCCTACGCATATACCGTGGACCCGACAACTGACCCCATTCCGTATTATCCGAATTCCGCCACTGACATCCGTCGGCTGAGGTCTACGTGACCTTGCGGACGTAAAAAAACCAAACGGCAAATGTACGTGCTAGAAGGCACGCGCTTGTCCTAATTGTTAAACGCTTCCTGGATATGAATTATGTATTATCAGAAGGGAACTACCACGATGAAATATGCACAATTCACCGACTTCGTATCACCCGTGGTTTCGAGCTCTACAGCAGTAATTGTTAACTGATATAAATAGCCAGCGATATAAGATAATGCTAGTTTTCGTCAACTAAACTACATTTTGATGATTTTCATTATGACAAGTATGCGTTTAAAGTATAAATTATTTGAAATGTAGTTGTTTTAAATTACAGATATTTCGTTAGCGATTCCAAACACCTGTGCGAATTTCTTTGTTATTCGTCCGGTTATAATTGAGATAACTATTGGCTCACTGGTTGATACGGCAGCTGCGATACAGATCATTTCTACGTATGTTCCAATTGATCAGCAGGTGATAATAATATCAGGACTGGTTCACGAGGATAATATTCAATAAACGTGTGCTCTGTTCTACAGGGTGGGCACCCGATCTAGAAATGCTATACACTTGTATACGCACGCTTATCTAATAGGGTCAGAGTTGGCATCGCAAAAATGAAATATAATGTTTTGTTTCAAAATATGTTCGCTAATTAATACCAGCCGCAGAATAACGTTTACGTTCCTGGAAGTAGCTCATTGCTTATGTAGAACATTCCTAGTAAACAGGAACAGGCTTATCGCGGTGTCGTCAATGATGAATAGACTTAATAGAGGGGCCGAGTCTGTTAAACGGTGAATACGGGCGCTGGCCGTCTGTAAAGTCGTGGAGGGTGGAACATTGCGAGCGATGTTAACGGGAGAAATCGATCTCTTTCGCGACGTCGTCGTCATTGCCGCGCTACATGGTACTTGAGATGGGTGCACCAGTTTACGGACGCCGCTAAACTGCTTCGTCTTCAGTCCAGAACAAGTCGCGTTGGACGACGTTTCAGTGTCGGCACTTTGATGTTTGTCAACTTGAGCGCACAACAATAGGAACACTAAAATCGGTCTCCTTCCCACAGCAGCCCCCGAATGTTGTCATTTTCGGTATTTCATTTGGATACGTGCGGTGTAAGTTGGGAAGGAACTATTTAAGAAAAGTTGTCGTTGCTTACGGCGAGAATGCAGTGTGTGTGTCTGAGAGTGTTCTCAATTATTGTGTCATGAAATTGTTGTCCCCTTACAATACAATACAATACAATACAATACAATACAATACAATACAATACAATACAATACAATGTAATGTTTGATGTAAACAATTATTTTACGTAAATTTGTAAAAATGTTGTGCATGCTATTACACACGCAGATGAAAAATTCTAACGCATGATGATAACTATAGTACAAAATCGTTATGTTCAGTCCGGGGAACCAGTTCTCGTTCATGACGCAGTCGTGTATAAGGAACATCTATGGAAAATAGTTAACATTTTAATGGCTCAAATGATGCATAGGAACTGCAAAGTCTCCCAAATACATGCGTTGTGGTAGCAACGTGAATATGTTTAAAAAAAGATTAGCTAATATCTCAAAAGGGTGGGTTATATATATAAATATATATATATATATATATATATATATATATATATATATATATATATATATATATATATATATATATATATATATATATATATATATATATATATATATATATATATATATATATATGAATAATCGTTAAGCCAATGGCTTTCTTATTCACCTGCCATCTCTTTTTTGCTTTGGGTGACAATATTGTTATTTTATCAAATCTTGCATTTTGTCATTTCATAACTTAACTCACCTACGACCATCTCGTCAACACCTACCCCCCCCCCCGCGGCATAACTGGCGTGACGTCTCGCGGATTACCGGTGCCGCTGCCGTCGGACGGGATGAGACCGCCCCGACAGCTGACTGTTCCGAAGACCGGCCGGTGATCGGTTCTCGTCGGCGCCTTGGCCGGAAAACCCGGGACAGTTAGGTTATCAATCGACACTTCAGCTGTTCAGCTCGTTCATCATGTGTCACACGGCAACCACCGGTCCCCGGGCCCGCTCCAGGTGTCCGCGCGCAAGGAGGAAGCCACTTCTGCTGTGTCATGCATACGTAAATCACGTGTCTCGTCGTTTTGGGGACGAGCGGTGATGTGTAAATACTGCCATCACATGCGAGGTTTGGACGTCGCGGACACTTTGTGACTAGCGGTCACTCATTTGAAGAGTTATATTTTGAGATAATTACTTAATAGAGTAGTTGTTAAATATTGCAAATATATATATATATATATATATATATATATACATATACATATACATATACATATACATATACATATACATATACATATATATATATATATATATGTGTGTGTGTGTGTACAGTGTATGAAGTTATGTAATTATGTATATATATATATATATAATTACATAACTTCATACACTACGTAAATAACTACATAAATACCACGTAGAACGTTGAAATGGAACATAGTTTTATAAATAATACGCTGCAGGAATGAGGTGTCCCGAAGCAGATATGAAAAGATTAGAAGCTTTGAGATGTGTTTGGGGAGAAGGAAAAGGGCAATTCGGTTGATAAAGGGGTTTAGCAGCGTCTTCCATTGACTGGTCAGTTGAGGGTCATCAGTCTAAAATACGAATACTGTCTTCGTATTTTAGACTGATGACCCTCAACTGACCAGTCAACGGAAGACTGTCACTACTCATTCGTCCCACCTTGACCTTGACCTCTGCCTGTTATTTGTTGTTGTCATCGACGATCCGATTTTACCATTTTACGATTGGTTAATAATAAACATTTGCTCCTCGCCAGCCGCTGATCGGTCAGAAGCCATAATTTTGTTTTATCAAGAAATCGACCAAACGAGGTCGGTGGATATTCTAGATATGAATATGTGTGGGGGGAATTTTATTAATGATATACGGGTGACGGGGTTCAGCATGTTCTTGTGCTAAATGTTGTTATTATTATTATTATTATTATAACTGTATTATTATTAATATTACTGGTCATGGGGATCCTGAAAAAGTGTCCACATCCACGCTTTCGATATCATTTATTTCAGGAATAGCTTTCTCCGAGAAGGCTACCAACGGTAATGCAACGAGGATAGTTATGTAGGCTACCAACGGTAATGCAACGAGGATAGTTATGTAGGCTACCAACGGTAATGCAACGAGGATAGTTATGTAGGCTACCAACGGTAATGCAACGAGGATAGTTATGTAGGCTACCAACGGTAATGCAACGAGGATAGTTATGTAGGCTACCAACGGTAATGCAACGAGGATAGTTATGTAGGCTACCAACGGTAATGCAACGAGGATAGTTAGGTAGGCTACCAACGGTAATGCAACGAGGATAGTTATGTAGGCTACCAACGGTAATGCAACGAGGATAGTTATGTAGGCTACCAACGGTAATGCAACGAGGATAGTTATGTAGGCTACCAACGGTAATGCAACGAGGATAGTTATGTAGGCTACCAACGGTAATGCAACGAGGATAGCTATGTAGGCTACCAACGGTAATGCAACGAGGATAGCTATGTAGGCGACCGATTGATGCCACATTCCTTCGCCCGGAACTGCTTTAGTAGGCCTGGTTGCGTGGTTACTTCGTGCCGACCTGCACAATACGACTATTGACTTATATACACTGCGCAGAACAACATTTCATGAGCATACAACAACCGTGGATCGTCAAATATGTGACAACTTTCAAATATAGCGAACTCGTGCCTGTTGACAAAGCGAAAGTACTGAGCAATAATAATACTGTGATAATGACTATAATAATACTGTCAACTTAGACAGTTGCTAATTAAACCAGAAGCGCTAAACAGGTCATATAAATGGATTTAGTCTATATCCCCCATAACGAAAATTTTAACATTTTACTCGATCCAGTTCTCACACCTGGGGCTAGCTATGCAATTTAAAGTCTTCAACGATACTTCAGGCGACAAAACAGCAATATAATACATTTGTTTGGCAATCCATAGGGTCGTTGGCTCCCCAACGAATAGAAATAAACATAAAAACAAAAGTATTTCGAACCTAAATGTCGGCAGATAAATCTTCATAAGTCGCTATATGCGTGGTGAATTCATGGTGACTGTATGCGCACTCGTTAATATTTTTGCAGTTTACAGAGAATATTTATTTATTTATATCATAATAGGTATACCCCAAAGCGCGCGTAACGAACGCGACCACTCCACCAACATTTGCAGAGCGAAAGCACATCGCTTTTTATTGCAAAGCAATGCATCCAACCAGTATTGGATGAAGGTCAACACGACCTGGCGTTTAGCCAAATTATGTCGCGCTAATTCGCGGACGCGTAGATAACCAAAGCGCTCGCTACGTTGCGGGAGATTCGAGTAATATGTCTGCATTAAGACGTGTTTACACCAACCAAAAACTCGTTCTACTCGCGCCTGTTTCGCTGGTGGTCGGAGCTTTGCCGCCGAGTGCGCGGGCGAATAAGCTGCTTTGAAGATGACGCAATTATCACGTCCAACTTGTGTGCGTCTTGTCGGCTTATGTTATGGAAATAGACGCTGTGTGCTTTGATCTGATAAATGAATATAGAAGCAGACAACGAGAAGGTTATGAAAATATGCACATCTCATTGTAATGTGCCTATTAAGCTATCCCCGATATTTCATAGTTATTACGATCCGCCGACTCCACAGCTGTCGTAGGTGGTCTAATCTGCCATCGCGACCGACCGACCGACCGACCGACCGACCGACCGACCGACCGACCGACCGACCGACCGACCGACCGACCGACCGACCGACCGACCGACCGACCGACCGACCGACCGACCGACCGACCGACCGACCGACCGACCGACCGACCGACCGACCGACCGACCGACCGACCGACCGACACGCTATATTGATGTTAAAATGATATTAGTTTTTTGCGATCGCTGTCTATCTGACCTGTGCCAATTTCGTCACCAGGGATGTCCATGTTTCAATTAACTGTTGTATGAAATACTTGTAGACCAATAATCGTTTCATCTTTGTGTATGTTAATTAATACTACGCGTGTATCCCATAAAATAAAATACTTGTCGCAAAACGTGAGTGGTGGTCAACCAAAAATAGCGAATTTGCGACATGTCGGAAACCCATTTTATAGCCAAAATTTGGACTAACCGTGTAAACAATGGACGGAATTTTGGCTGTAGATTCGACTGGTCAGTAATGGCCGTCGTGTTTTTAGTTTGCACTTCGTTACGTGCGATACCGCGTCGGTGTGTAGATGTTAATTTGAACGAGCCTTTCTGCGGGTATTGTTCATGTTTAGGTAAAAATTGCATTTATTGACAACGTTAAAGGCAATCGTTTATGCGCAATCCGAAACCATCGAGTAGCCATTTCGGAAGTGGCGTCGTAACACGATGACGTAGGAGGCAGCGCCCAAAGCTGTTAAAATGGCGTAATACTTATAATCACTTGCGATTAGGCCTACGCTTTCTAAAATAAGCACTTTTCATGTTGTCAATTAAATGAAATTAGCAGTATGCGTGGTAATTTAAGTCAAACAATGTTAAATAAATGGACGTTCGGAAAAGGCAGGCGAGCTAGAGGGTAAAAAAGCGTCCAATGGAAGGACATATTGAGCGGAAAGATTTAGTAGTTGCAAAAGCACGTGCACTTGGGTGTATTCTATCTTCCCGGCATCACATCAACTGTGCACCAGCCGAAATATCATTATGTCTTTGACGTCATTGAAAACTGTAAAGCGTCTATTTTGCGTCGTTGTCACAACGCTTGTTAAATGAATAAAGAGGCGGTTGTAAGGGACGTCGCTGGTGCAACTAGTCTGTTTCCATCTAGCGTCGGGTTTATAAGATTCACACCAGATGCATTAACCACGTGGGCCTACACATTATGTTTTATTTATAACGTAATCAATAATGTTTTACGAAAATATGTTTAGCGCTGAATTATTCATCATTGTGTTTTCAGTAGTTTCTGTTTACATCAATACTTCGTGAATACCCACAACGATATTTGTGAACTTGATTTCACCAGCCAGTGTACAATTTATCCAACCGAGTTTGATATATATTATTAGGATTTTGCGTTTTTCACCAGGTAAACGAACTATCACCAGTGTGCAAGAGTTACAGTATAATTTATATTTTTAGATTGTCATGAAAATTAAATGTTTTTTTAACTGTTCGATTCGAAAAACAAAAGATTACGAGATATCAGTATGCAGAAAAAGAAGCTACGCACATCCTAGCCGAGAATACCATTGATTGATGAGACAAAGGGAACAAAACTCGATTCTTCGTTTGTTCTAGTGGGTTTGCGAACTGGTTTGCGAACATAATTGAATCAGATTTATGCCAATGTTTAACAACTAATAAAATTCTGTCAGTGACATTACGATTTATTATTTACGTTTTCCCTGTTTCTCCAGCAAACTTCACACGATGACCATAAGCGCGACCCACGGACGTGCCCACCCGAAACCCGGCCGACGGCATTAGCCGCCCCGCGCCATGAATGCACAGACGGGATACCAGGCGGCCGTCGACCGGGCCCGTCTCCTGCCGTCCACCGCCGTCGTGCCCGGCGTCAATGCACCCTTGCTCAGCCCGACCTTCGGGGACACACCCGTCGGTCTCGGAAGCCCGTACGCCAGCCAGACGATGGCTGAGTTGGCGGCAGCGGGCGGCGGGGGACTCTCGCCTTCCGCCGTTGCCTACGTACCCTTCCACAACCGCTACGTACCGGCGGCGCACGCGCTCGGCCTGCGTGCACCCGGTGAGTACCGTACCTCGCTTGTTGAACATAAACCTGAAAACGTCCAGTGCACGTAATTATTTTTTGCGCAGCTCCTCCCTTAATAATTATTTTTCCGCTCGTCTCGTTTTAGAAGATTTTCGCGAAAACACGTCTAACACGCACTACGACATTTGTGCAAAAGTGCTATTTAGTTTTTATGAAATCATCGGACAAGCTGATAATTTATTTTCGATTTGGTCGAGTAGAAATTCGACGGGAAATGGCAAATGTTTCTGTGCCTCTGTATACTATCGCAAGTTACCCGATCTTACGATCAAAGTCAATTCTTTCGATGATTTTAACAAAACTACGCGCCCTTTCGTTAAACCGACTGTGCGTGTTGCTTAAACTATTCACGCACTACATATTTGAACATCGATGAACCTAACTCGCGATGGTTTGATTAGAGGCAGTTTTAAATTGTGAAAGAATGTGTGTTATGTGATCGCAGCATCCCGGTCGACTTGCTCGGCAAACCCGAACACGTGCTAGAGAACGACAACAAGAGAAACGGGAAAGACCGACGCTATTGAATTACGCCACAGTTGACTTGTGAAACAGTTGACATGCGGCGGAGTAGGTCTATCCGGAAGTCTATTGTCGTGCACGAAGTGACACAGTTTTTTCTCACGTTTTCGTCGAGATTGCGTTGCGCAATTTCTAAGAAAGCGTTTGCTCTTTTGTGTGTTAGGGTGTTAATGCCGTCTTGTGTGACGCAATCATCAAAGTAAGTTTATTTTACTATTTAAAACAATTGTTTTCCGTGGGATTGAAATAGAACGTTGTGGAAAGATCTGATAAAGAAAACGAATCGGCGAACCATTTCACTTTGGTGGCGTTCGTACGTCGTCCCCTGTGTGACGCAGTCAACGTTGTACGTTGTACGT
>OY759266.1:2922138-3212138 GCA_963662155.1 Lamellibrachia columna | reverse complement strand
TAGTGCTCAGTCGTCTGGTTGTACCTCCCTCCTGGTCGCCAGTAGTGCTCAGCCGTCTGGTTGTACCTTCCTCCTGAGTTACAACGCGGCGCATTTAACTCGTCGGAGGAAATTGTTCAATAGCTACACAACTGTTGGTCCATTCATGAATTCTATATTCGCTGAAAGGTGCACACACACATAAAGCCGAGGCACGTAGCGATAGCAATTTATTATCGTTAGATGTTCGGTGGTTGATTAATTAGTATCGCTTAGATAATATGTGTGGTTCGTTCACTCGTTGTCTCGTTCATTTATCTCCGATTGCTTTATTTACGCGTCATTTTCCTGGTTCATCAATACAGAATAAGTTGTAGGTCTACAGAGTACATTGCGACGTGAAGTAGAGCATGGGTCGTGCCAAACTCGGATAGCGAATACACGCGGCTATATTGAATTGAGTTTTCCTCGGCCTCAACTGATGAAAAGTAATGATTTGCAAAATAAATGAGGCGTGCTGAGGATAAAACTAATGAACTGTATGGAAGTGTGCATTGTTTAGTTTAGTACAATCACACATTGACACATATACATAACACACGATGACATTATATGTGTAGTTGTTATTGTAGTGTTATACAATAAGGTAAAATAAAATAAAAAAATTATAAAACCGACAAACGTTTAGGTAACATCGATAAACTTGTTTTGCGGATATGTTTGGTTACTCGTACGCTACGAAACATAATCGGCGAAATTACTGATAACCATATGGCGCATTATCACCAAAAGCGCAGCAGAAACACTACATTCTGAAACATGCGCTGTTCAATTGTGTATGCACAATCGCACGCATGTGTGCATGTATGTGTCTATGTATACATAGTACATACAATGAGGTAAAATGCTTGGAAATTATGTCAATAAATATATCACATAAGATTAATTACGGTAAGCGTATATATATATATATATATATATATATATATATATATATATATATATATATATATATATATATATACATACATATATATATATATATATATATATATATATATATATATATATATATATATATATATATATATATATATATATATATATATATATATATATATATATATATATATATATATATATATATATATATATATAATTGCATGCTCACTTGTTCTGCTGGTGTCTTGTCGCGGTGCACGGAAGTCTATTTACAGACCTGGCGTAGGTTGACCATCGGATCAGTGGCGTAGGTTGACCATCGGATCAGTGGCGTAGGTTGACCATCGAATCAGTGGCGTAGGTTGACCATCGAATCAGTGGCTTACAAACCTGCCCCGACCCGTCGACTCTCGCCGGTTGTGCTTTATCAGCTTTTCGGATAATGTTTTTTCGGCGAAACTGTAAAATCGACTCCTATACAGACAGCAATTCGGCGAAACTTGATTTCTAAAATAGGGATCCCGTCGGTGAACGCTATACGAGGCTACGTTAGTTGATTGGGTTATCGGTTGAATATCATCGTCGATACGCAGCTAACGGCAAAAAGCTGCTGTGTGCGTCAGCCCAGAGCTGGGACTCAGTTATCGGTCATGGTCGTACAAGCAAGATCGCGTGGTGGTCGTACAAACAAGACCGCATGGTGGTCATATAAACAAGACCGCGTGGTATTCGTATAAACAAGAATGACATCCGCGTAGACCGAGACGCTATTGAAGGGGGGGGGGAATCCGGGTTCAGTCGGTTCTAGCCTCTAGGGTTCTTAACTAAATTTAGCCGGGTCTTTCATAAAGTCTTCTTACATCATCACAGCTGTATCTACTCGAATGTGGCATGTGGCAATTATCGAAGCGTCAGCTTTGAACACCATAGTAATTTTGCGGCAGTTATTTTTAGATAATAATTATTTAAGATTGTATAGACATATTATATATATATATATATTTTTTTTCCCGCCTTCAAATATTTACCGCTTGGTGCATCTGTGTATACGTGTTACGGCGTATATATATATATATATATATATATATATATCGCTGTCGATATATATATATATATATATATATATATATATATCCGTACTCAACAAATATATTTCCAGTATATTTGTGCTATATGATACCAGCTACTCCGTACTATTTTATACGACACATTATAAATACAATGTTTATTTGTTTTAATATCAGACCCAGTGCCGGAAATCTTTGTTGGTTTTTACGTCGTGGTGTTCCACAATAATTGTACATTTCCGGTGTTCGTTGGTTATGATGCGTCAGCAAGATAAAAAAATAACTGACACTCATAGAGCAATAATGATTGACCAATATGTTATTACAATACATTACTTTATTAATTATTTTTTGGTGTGCCAAAAAATAACAAATTAGTATTATTTATGAAGTGTAAATGTCTCAAGACCGGCGGGTGTTGCAACAAATGTACCAGCACTCTGGATCGACAGCGTTTGCCGTGTTTGGGTAAGAAACGTTTTAATTGCTTCGTCAAGTGACAATGTCAAACAAAACCAATATTGATATAATTACACTTGACCATTGCAAATATCATCTCGACCAGTGTTTCACTTGGAAACGAACGGTACAAACGCTAATGAAGCATGGTGTTCGGCACGACTCGTGAGAGGGCGACGTGTTGCTGGTGCTATACGCGTATCCCACTAGACACGCTATGTATATAACGTGTTTGTTAGAACTAGAGGTTTCTGATTTGACGGCGTGTGTCGGACGAGAGATGGTCGTCGTGCAGTGTGTGCCACAGAAAGCATCGAAACTGGATGCGTATTTATACGCTGTAGTATTTTATTTAAAATAAATTATTAACTTGACATATTAAGACATGCACAGTTGATATGATATATATATATATATATATATATATATATATATATATATATATATATATAAAATCATGCCACCGAAATGCACCAGTATACTACCTAATAGCCGCAAAACAATCGCAGCAAAATAAAAAAAAATATGGTATTGTCAAGTATTATTAATAATATGCCAAGTAATATAATAATTATAGTACAATGCATACTTATTCAATACATAATTCACCAGCTATCGCTTATATTTTAGCAGTAAACAGCTCAATATTGATTATGTTGCATTTACAGAATATTAAAACAAGCGATGTTGTCTATAACACAATCAGTGTCAACACAAATACATGGTACAAGATATTAATTCAGTCGAAAATAGTAAAGGAAAGCCTGACATAAAGTCAGCACAGCACATATCATTTTAAAACAGAAAATATTAATTTATATGTGTCGTATACTGGTATAATATATATATATATATATATATATATATATATATATATATAATTATATTAATCTTTTCTTTGTTTTTCTTTTCTTTAATATCTGTAGTAATATATTTATAGCAATATTTTACGTAATAAAACTATATCGTTGTCCGATAATAACATTGCAAACGACAATACATACTGCTCGGTACTGCTGACGTGTTTGGTTGCCTAGTGCCACGGCATCGGTGATATACGTGACGCATGTATTTACCTTGGATGTACGTAACTTTGGTCCGTGGTTTTGTCGTTACCGAATGTTGTTATTCGCTAACGTACACATTTTTATTGTATGTATTCTTTGTGTGTTCTCAAGTGTGACTTTTCTCAAATATAAGAAAGCGACAGTGCGATAGGTTTTCTTCTGTTCAACTACATTTTTAATAGCAGTCATTACTTTAAATAAATGACACTTCCACATGCCGCCGAATTACTTTCTAAAACTTACGCTGATAGCCCGGTGTAATTATATTCCCGGGTCGATTCCATAACTTTTGGAGGGGTCCTGTGAGACTCACGCCACAAAGGTCATTGCCGAGCTTAAACAAGTTATAAATCGTACAGCGCGATTGCTACTAACAATTTGAATACGTTTTCCAGTGTTTGTATAGTTCATATATTGTTTTCCACAGGAAAACGTACACATTTCCAGTATTAATAACAGCTCAAAAACAAATCGGTGATTTGTTATATTGCACAATACGTCATTACACCATAAAGAATACGTGTATAAACCATTGGCATAAACGCATTCGCTGCGTCCTAATGGTACGCGGCGTTTGTAAACCATTGGTGGCTGCCGTCCGTACGTACGTTTCCATTATCGTGTACTGAACTTTAAAGTGATCGGAAGAATATATTTACCAAAAGCTGACAAACAACGGAGAGGTTTGGGGAATACAAACAACGGAGAGGTTTGGGGAATACAAACAACGGAGAGGTTTGGAGAATACAAAGGAATTGTTGTTGTTGCGATATTCGTCGTCGAAAAAACATTACATTGCTTTGGGTTAGCCTGACTCTAGGCAGTATCGCGACATAATCCGCCATGATTTAAACTGGCGGTTTATATTCGCTCTACCCATTCTGCTGGTTAATGCCATTACCCGGACGGTTTATTGTTTATTTATTTGTCTACTCCGAAAATAAATAGCAACAGTAGCAAATTATACCGTTCATTGCCAGCAAATCGCAACATCTTTTAGATTGGTGTGCTCGTGTTTGATGTTTTTAAAGCATACATACAACAGATGTCCGAAATGCAATTATTAAAGTAATACATACAATATTAATACTAAGCAGTATTCAGTAATTCCGACAAAAATATGTTACTTGATTATTCACAGTATTGGCCATAAATACTGCTTTCTTTTACGTTACTCTTGATTTATTTAGGCGTGAGCTATAAAACAGTTATCACTGAATATTATCTAGACGCATTTCCGCGTTATTTTATCATACTAGTTTATAAACTATCTCGTTGTTACGACCATGTATATCTCATTGTTACGACCATGTCTATCGTCAATGTCGTGCATCGGTGTTCAGAATATAATAGAGTTTCATATATAAACATTAAATGTATTTACGTACCTTCAGTTTCTCCATAACTTTCACATGTTAGCTGCGACATGACTTACATATTTTACATATTACTCTGTGACTGTTATTCTTGTTACTGTCCATGTTTTAGGAAATTATAAAATAGGCATAGTTTGCTTTGGGGTTTTATAAATATATAACGACTGACACATATGTATGCAGAATAAACGCCACGCTATAAAGTTATTAAATCATCTCTAAGTATTGAGACCTTTTTATTTAGAGTATTTATTAAATAATATCTGATAATAAAAGTTGTCAGTTAAACATGATCAGTCAATATAATTAATTTTACTAGTTTTACTTTTTAATAAATATTATTCCTTTGTTCGTTCGTATATTTCCGGACTCCCAATTTTACAAGCGGTCCCTATATTTAAGAAAAGTGGGACAGGCCTCCTCATCTAAAACATATGAAGATAGTATTTTTAAAGCTATTTGAGAATTTGTTTAATTATTCCTTGAATATAACTAATACTTTCGCATATGGCGACGAATTGAAAATTAGAAATTAACTCTCGGTCATAATGGTGTTTAACTATGCAGCTCCTCGATATATATATATATATATATATATATATATATATATATATATATATATATATATATATATATATATATATATATATATATATATATATATATATATATATATATATATATATATATATATATATATATATAAACTAAGATGTGACTGTACAATTAACAACGTATTAACCAATCTGTTTATGTCATTATGGTAATGCCGATCGAATAAAAGTAAACATCCAAAATGTGTATTTTCGACATTCATATTTAATCAAATACAATACAAGCAAATATATTTTGAATGGATTACACACTGAATGGCGTTTTGGATGCACTCTTTTAAGTTGTACGAGAATACATATAAATTAATGCAATAGGCTCAAAAGACGGTTGTGTGGCATAATGACAGTGCCGTCTTCGTGACTGGCGCGTCGGCCATTTTGGTTCGCTGGCATCGCTCTACAAACGGTGGCATATGTTGTCGTCTATCCACCTTTCGCGTTGGTCACTAGATTTAGCAGTCTATTTTAATGATAATATAATAGCGTGTCACGGCATACACAATTACCTTTGTCGGAAGCTAATACCTTCTGCAATATCCAAATTAGTACATCCATCGTTCTGTTTTGTCCTTGAATCGAAGCAAATGCCAAATGTAGTTCACCCTCGCTAGCACTTCGAATTCGGTCACATTTCTCACGAATCTTACACTTCCGTATCGTTATAATCCGTCTGGCTTGTCGACACTATAACACTGACTCACTCTGTAAATAAGTAAATCTTTCAAACGGCTGCAATGCTCGCAGTAGCTGTAGTTTTGAATACAACAAGCGGTCGTTTGTTTTCCCAACCCTTGGCACAACAGCTGTTCTGTGTAGTGGAGTTACTCCCTGCATTTTGGCGCGGCGAACTGACCTGCGATTGCCTGGAGCCTAGCATGTCGTTGTCGTACAGCCGTCCCAACCAACACAGGCATAACCAGAACATCACATTCTTCTGTAGTATTAGTTAATATAAATTAATAACACAGAAGAATCTGATGATTTGGCATATTCCGTGTGCATGTGTATAAAACGAAACACAGGCGTACACTTTGTGTAGAAATGGTCACTGTATGTATTACGTACATCAAGTTGTTGAACAAACTTTCACAGCGAGTATTGTGCATTCAAATACTTGCAATAAGGTATTATATTGTCCTAAAAGTAATATACACACTAGTAAAAGTATTGTAAATAATTGTAATTGTATTGCAAATACTTTTGCAATATTGTTTTTCTCTATGATATATCATAAATTGCAATATTTTATAATAGTAATAATAATAATATTGATATTAATAACAACACACAATATTTTATAAATATTTTTTAATTAATATGGATTCTTAGAGGAACAACGAACAAAGCATACCATTTAAAAAATATTACTCTACGATACTTTTGAAAGTACTGCAAATACTCGCAATACTGTATTGCAAATTTCAGAATGTATTGCAAATACTTCGCAATACTTTTTGAATTAAAATATTCCAATACTGCTATACGCAATTTACTTAGAGTATTGCACCCAAGCCTTCTTGTTATGGTTGTGATACGTCGGTTTTCGCCGGCCACGTCTTTGACTGCGGCGGCAATAACTGACGACGTAATAATTTTATTAGTAGGCGTATTTATAGTCAACAACGGCGAATCGTTATAGACTATGACATGTTTGAGATGACAACGACACTTAATAGATGTCACGACATTCGTCCCCCTGCGTTGCATCACGTCGTTGAAATCACAGCTGCGAAGGCGAATGTTTTAATTGTCAACGTTGTCAGGTCGTGCTGACAAGTGGTCGTTATTTATTGTGTAAACGAAGCGCCTGAGTCAGGTCGCGAAACGAACCGTTGGTATCTGTGACTAGTATTTACCGTGCGAACCTCTCGCGCAGTCATTTTTCAGATAAACCAGCCTATAGCACACATTCGGCTCAGAATGAGAGAACAAAAACAATAAGATATCACGTTGCTGCGTGTAGCACACATTCGGCTCAGAAGATATCACATTGCAGTCATATAGATTTATTACAACGTTCAGCTGTTGTACTAAATAGGGCCTAATCTTTCCATTTACTAAAATACCTGCTCGGCAGTATTTTATATACCCAACATCACAAAAGAACTTCACTTCATCAGATGTTGTTCATTAAACCAGACGATATTTTGGACTAAATTTGCGAGAATGTTTATTATTGGATATATACCGGATCTACTGGCATCCTTCGTAATTTTGTATAATACGGATCACGAGGCCAATCTCTGTCAGCTATTTCGGAGTTCCGAGTATACTTGGCTTATGTCGTTGTTATATAAGAAATGAATAGTATTACTAACAGTAAAACACTACTGCATAACACAGCACAGGTTTGTCGTACGAACGGTTGTTGCTTGACGGGAAACTTAAACCAAAAATAAAATATGACGTAGAGCAAAACTAACAATATTGCCTTCCGACGCGCGTGATAAAATCGTCAGGTATGACTGGTTAACACGGCGAATGCAAGTCGGCAGGAATAGGCCTGTAAAAATGTAATTACTAATCATTATTTATACCTCGGCGCGGTCATTCGATGCCGCACGCAGCCCCGGCTTGTAACGCAAGCTGAGCATTTCGTTACGATAACCAGGTGGGAGCGATCAAATCGCGCTGCTTTTCCATTCAATTATATTCCATAATTGATGAAGGAGCCGCGCCGATATTCTGGGTACTCCCATACTGACCCCGTTCTCGCAGCTCGACGGCCACTTTGAAAGCGCTTAGTTTGCGAGACCGGGCGTCCATTAATCGGAGAGTATTGCTCACAATACAGCTTTGTTCCGTGGTAGGGCGTTATCGAACAAAGGTGAAGTCCATGCATTATTGAGTGCAACAGCGTGTGTCCAGTTCGTCCAAATGAGCTTAGATACGACGATTTCACAAACACAGAAATGGTACGGTGTTTGCAGTGATAGCCATGCTGACGTGCGCCCGTGATACGACTTCGTAGCTAGCTGATATATTTGCTGTGTAACTGCTCACAAACTGGACAGTGCGCAGGATACGTGGACCTAGTCAATGGATACGTGAAAAGGTTTGTGAATTTATGAATTTACGAATGAACTCCGATTGTTTAAAACAAATGTGTCCAGATATGTTGGTTTCCTCAATATATATATATATATATATATATATATATATATATATATATATATATATATATATATATATATATATATATATATATATATATATATATAAATGGACGGATAAATGGACGGACGGACGGACGGACGGACGGACGGACGGACGGACGGACGGACGGACGGACGGACGGACGGACGGACGGACGGACGGACGGACGGACGGACGGACGGACGGACGGACGGACGGACGGACGGACGGACGGACGGACGGACGGACGGACGGACGGACGGACGGACGGACGGACGGACGGACGGACGGACGGACGGACGGACGGACGGGCGGGCGGGCGGGCGGGCGGGCGGGCGGGCGGGCGGGCGGGCGGGCGGGCGGGCGGGCGGGCGGGCGGGCGGACGGGTATGCATGCATGCATGCATGCATGCATGCATGCATGCATGCATATACATAATGCTGTTTTATGGCTTTGCTTTTGTGGCAATGTAGCGGTTAAGTCTATAGACAAATAATTCACCATACGTCTTAGTCAGTTCGGCATGGCCATAGTCTCCCCCGGCAAGTATTCAACGTTGGCTTCAGAGAACGCATCCTGGCAAATGATATGATACATCTGTTTCTGGTAAATGTCAGTAATGGTTTAACGCTGTTGATCGCGGCTTAACAAATGCACCAAATCAGCATAAACACGTCGCTGTAAACTGTAGCGCAGTGTTAACGTGTGTGTTACCCACCGAGGCAACGGGCTGGCAATGAGCTATTATCCAGTATATAAAGCGGCAGTTGCTGAAAAATTACGACCAGGAAGCAACAGTAGTTTGTAGTGAGTGTACGGCTCAGTATTAGACCGGCGAGTTTGTGTCGGTCAGTTTTATTTCCCCACGGGTTATCTGGTGTAGCGTTTACTGTGGACGCGGAGTAACTAAACATGTAGCAACATTAAGTTGACATCTGCTATCTGCCTCCTACGTATGTGCATTTTGAGTTATATTTGAGTGTGTGTGCGTGTGCATGTGCGTGGGCGTGTGCGTGTGGGTGGGTGGGAGGGTGGGTGTGTTTGTGCGTGCGTGCGTGCTTGCGTGCGTGCGTGCGTGCGCGCGCGTATATATGTCAATACGTATGCACTGTAGTTAGTGCTCCTGCAATGCACATGACACGGCAGGGACCATCTATGTCACATCAAACATTATTCAAGTAGCGTAGTAGCCTCGATTATACAGACTCGTATTGTGGCGCCACCGTTTGTCGCACACATCATCGCCTGGATGCAATGTGTGCTTTTCATTGTGACGGAAATTATGTATGCACCCAGATCACCCAGATCACCCAGATCAAACCACTTTTTACCTCCAACACTATCACTTTGATGACAGCACAAAACCGTGGGGGTGTAGGCGGCGGGGGGGATTCCGTCCGGGGGATTATGCCGTATGTTTTTTTCCAACATACTCTCATAATATATATCGTCCACTGTACTTTAGTTTGATATGTACTCATGGATAACTTTATTTTATTTGTGTAGATGTTTAATGCACACAATTGTGTACTTAGAATGTATGTGTGGTGAAATAAATTATATTATTATTATTATCAGGTTAAATTTGGGCTCGTCCCACCAATTGTCTGTCAGTGACCACGTCATGGACTGTGCTTCCAAACTAAGAAAGGAGCAGGCTCTGAAAAGAAGTGCTACGAAAAACAAGGTACATGAAACCGCAGTAGCATCGTAATAACATTTAAACATCCATTGAAGTGCGCTTACTGCCCTCTGTGGGCCGTACCCAATCCCCACCAACACCACAAGGAGGAAGGCGACTATTAAAGCGAGCGCTGCATACGAGAACACAAATGCATCAACGTTAAATTGTTCGCATTATACCATTAAATAATAAGTACTCGTTTTCAAATCAGCCGTTGATGATATAGGCCTACAAATGATATGCTGCAAATGTTGCTTCTGGTATCCACGTTTCGAATCCCAAATACACAATACCCAGGGTGTATATGAGGCATTTATCTGCAAAATGGGTTATATCCATTCTGTGCGAAATCATCACGTGTTGTGCTGTACTGTTAAGCAATATATGGGAAACCCAGTATTTCATCCGTCTATAGCGTGACGTATAATGAGTTTCTCCGCATAATTCCGCACTACACTATTAAAGGTGCTTAATCAAATCGATATGTTGTCTCATTTCTCTCAGTCTCATTTCCAGTTAATTTTGGGAAAAACCAAACCTACCCAGTATCCACTGCAACCTACCAGCTCGTTTGTGTAACTTTTGTTTGTAGTTCTTGTGAAATCATCAGCCAAACTATTAAATTAATTAATGCTTGTTCAAGCATTAACTGAAGTGAAAATCGAAATGCTGAAAAATCAAAATTGTCTTCCGTAACTTTGTCTTGTGATCGACGAGAGGATGGAAGTCACGCCCATATGGAGGTTACGCCCATATGGAGGTCACGCCCATGATCAGCGTTGACCCACACAGTGCTTACCATTTCGGATATCCACTATTTTGATCCTTACCAGATCTAAAGAACAAAGTCAATTCTTTCGATGTTTTAAAAAATAGGCATTTTTTTATTTAATCGACTGCGGATGTTACATAAACTATTCACACATTACATATTTGGACACAAATGGACCGGATTTGCGATAGGCTAAATCAATTGAGGAAGCAGTTTTAACCTGATGTCAACAGACAGCTATTCTTATCTCGGTTCATTGTTGTGTTGACGTTTAACCCGTGCGTTCATCGAGATACTCTTAATTATGTTGTACCGTAATTGTTCATATAATCACCAGATGCACTGCACGTCGTTTCTGGCAAGATCTATTCATGTTCTCGTGACGCACGAGTAAGCCCCTACTTGGTAAATATGCACACGGATTACTCTAAATGATAACCAGGCCATATCAAATGATAACTCCATATGATTATGCATATACGACATATGTGTTTATGAATCTATACGGATAATATGCATAACATGTAAATGCTGATGAAATATTATCGACTTGTGACGACTACACGATGCAAACATAGCAATGTCTACATTAATGCATGCCCTGATGCGATAGTAAATGTTTTAGTAGGAGTATTCCTCACCTAATCTTGATTTTTGTATTTTAGGTATATGTGTAAATCATTGATAAAACAATTGAGGTTTTAACGAGCGCATACCACAGAAATTCGTCAATAATGGCTTGTAACTCATTTTGTCAACTGTTTACAATATATAACCACGAATAGCGAATTGCTCCGTCGCGGTGACACAATGCTTACCGGGAACCAAGCTACTACTGGGGCCAGACCACTGTAGAGAATTGCTCCGTCGCGGTGACACAATGCTTACCGGGAACCAAGCTACTACTGGGGCCAGACCACTGTAGAGAATTGCATTGGTGGCCATGTTCACGTTTTGTCTGATTATAAAAAACGTGACCATGAAAAATTCTGAAAGTTTTTCGCAGCAGCTGCCATCATCTCGTTGACATGCTGACCAAGTTTTGTCAATATCACATACCTCCAGCTCTTTTAAAACGCCCCGACGTGCGATGCCCGTCGATTTTGACAAAAATAGCCATGTATTCATGCGCCCACGTGGCCCATAGCAGAACATTCCCATAAATCCCTCCGCCTGCTAAACTCTAAAAAAATGCACCATTTCACAGCCAATAACTTCTACAAACAAACCTGTGAATATACCTGCTCAGTTGCACTTATGTCACATCATTGAGTTGTTTAAATTCACATATCGCAATTTAATACGCCCTACATTCGTGAAACAATAAACAGGTCTTGTGGTCTTCTTCTTCTTCTTCCATTTAAGCTCAGGACTCTAGGTTAGCCACATATAAATGTGGCTAGAGTATTTTCGAGCCGTGACCACTATAGCGTGGGAGCGGGTGATGTAATGCCGGTTCGGGTCCGTTTTAGTCAGAATATGTCGCGTCTGCGTAGTTAGGCAATACATTAGTGTATGGGCTATATAATATCTAATAGGGAATTTTTTTGAGAAAGTGTCGACTTTTATATAAAGTTGCGGCACAATGTATATGTAGACACATTATAGAACACTCCTTCTTGTCAAGTCATTATTATTTGTTTGACAGCCAAATCTAAACAATGCCTTGCACGTAATATTATCTGAAAACCAGTCACATAATTTAATTATAGGTCGATTTTGACACTTGATAAATCTTACATCATGTACACTAGATTTACAGAGTATTGCGAATCAATGAAGCCTGCTCACTGTCTCTTTAAATGTATCAATGAGTTTATTTTCAAATTAGTATTCATATAATTGCTTGATTTTTAAACAAACATGGCATAACTTCGTAAGAAAATTATATTTTTTTTCACATTTAACAGGATTTCGGGTAAATTCCAATGTGTCAGGTTTGTCAAATTTTAATGTTTATGTGACTGCTTTCATACTTCTAGTTGATTAGATACAAGGCGAACGGCTTGACTTCGATACGCCACCATAAAGGGGTATCACATGACCAGATAGATACCCGTCGCGGCCAGATTTAAAAATTCTGATCTACGCAATGCTTCCAGTGGCTGTGACGCAACCAAAATACACTATTCTGTCCAAATTTGTTACACAATGTTGTTAATGCACTGGGCCACAACACAAATATCACCAATGACTGTTATAGTGCAAAATAGCTACCTGCTCCGTCACATACTTGGTACCATAATTTTCACCAAATTTCCATTTTCGCATCCGATCTGTACCATGCTGTTCGTGATTGCTTCTGCTGTCTGCCTTTTCCAAGCAAACTGTTCACTTTTCCTATCAACCTGTGCCTATGGGAATGATTATATCTTATGTAAACCATTTCGGGGTTAGGGTTATGGTTAGCTAGATATGGGGTTAGCTAAGGTTACGATTGGATACCTTCATTTCCTTGTGCCCAAGCACTTACAAAGTACTGCACACAACATGAAATTGGTATTGATATGTGGTGAATAGACATTTTAGAAAGGCAACAGTGATTGTTGATATTAAACATTGCTTATTGTAGATTTTTAGCTTACCACAAGCTCTTTAATGCTTGAAACATATGAAAAAAAATTGTGTTTATTAACAATGAAATATCATATTAAACGTCAAATTGCGCAAAATATCAGCTCGTGCACATCATACAAAACTAAACTGTACATTTATTTGAATTTTTTTTAATATTTTTTATATTTAGTAGTTCGGTTATAGGACACCTCTTAAGTTCGGTTATAGGACACCTCCTAAAGGAGACTGTTAAACAGTTTAAATAGTAGTGACGTTTAACCAGAATTGATGTTGTTGTCTAGATGGAATCAGTAATATATATATATATATATATATATATATATATATATATATATATATATATATATATATATATATATATATATATATATATATAATATTATCCAGTCTGACACCGACGAGTCGAACACACACAACATGGGGCAGGTTAGCAACCGTTTTTAGTTATTTATTTATTTAAAAAAATATGAGCCCTAATTATATTATCAGAATTGCAAATGATAAAAATTATAAGAAATTTGTTATACCAATGTAATAATATCATCCAAATTACCTGTAATATCCACAATTAAGCTAACAACAACGACCAAAACATAACATGCTCTGAATGACTGCAACAAAAGGACACATATTGTTTTTGAAGTTCTCATTGTCCATGACTTGTCATGAAAAGACAGTGACTCTGTTTCAATGAGGTGCACATGTGACTCTGTTTCAATGAGGTGCACATGTGACTCTGTTTCAATGAGGTGCACAGATGACTCTGTTTCAATGAGGTGCACATGTGACTCTGTTTCAATGAGGTGCACATGTGACTCTGTTTCAATGAGGTGCACATGTGACTCTGTTTCAATGAGGTGCACATGTGACTCTGTTTCAATGAGGTGCACATGTGACTCTGTTTCAATGAGGTGCACAGATGACTCTGTTTCAATGAGGTGCACATGTGACTCTGTTTCAATGAGGTGCACATGTGACTCTGTTTCAATGAGGTGCACATGTGACTCAGTTTCAATGAGGTGCACAGATGACTCTGTTTCAATGAGGTGCACATGTGACTCTGTTTCAATGAGGTGCACATGTGACTCTGTTTCAATGAGGTGCACATGTGACTCTGTTTCAATGAGGTGCACCTGCAGAGAGCGGACCCACTAGACTAGTTTGACGTCGGCCTGCCATGTCTACGTGAGACGTGAGACAGCTTACGGTATAAGTGCTATCAACGCCCACTGTTAATGAACAAACGACTCGGTCGTTTGGTGTTACATTTCCAATCCTATGAGTTTGAGCAAGTGCATCAAATTACCAATAACTTTTATCGCCGCCGAATGTGAATGTGAAATGTGAATGTGAAATGTGAAAAATTCACTAAGCTTCAATTTTCCTTTCACTTATATTTGCTGTCGCGTGCAAATTCTGCTGCCGGGAAGTTGCCAAGTCCGCATGCGCAGAAAAGGTCTAAATACACTAGTGTTCAAGACTAACTATCATTCACATAATTATTTATAATTCACACGTTAGTCTAATGAATATGCGTATCTGCTTCAGTCACTTATGCGCAGTAAATATCATAAATATGAAATATAAAAATAAGCGTATTTCCAGAATTAATGCACATTTATACACCGATAGGCAGATTATTAATTGTACACATTGGAAAATTGAAAAGCAAAAGTCGAAACTTATGTAAAGCTTCCTCTTACATTTACTAAGAATATAACCACTGAACTACCTTAACACTAATGACATGTCGTATCTTAATTTATGAAATATTACACAGTGGACTGGCTATCTAATATAGTGACTCTATTCTTTAGGCCTAAACAGATAGAACCGATTCCCGTCGAATCCATCGCGGGAAACAGGTTGATTCATTTTATATGATCTGCGACGAGCTGTTTCTTGCTCATAAAGTACATTTTGTAGCTTCACCTGAGTCGTCATAAGTGTCATGTCGTCATAAGTGTCATGTCGTCATAAGTGTCATGTCGTCATAAGTGTCAAGTGCTGTCATCAGTGAAACTCGGTTTGAACACTTGAACACCTGCAACTGAACACATAAGCAGAACAGGTGTTAAGCACATGAACACTATATAACTAACTAACTAACTAACTAACTAACTAACTAACTAACTAACTAACTAACTAACTAACTAACTAACTAACTAACTCACTCACTCACTCACTCACTCACTCACTCACTCACTCACTCACTCACTAACCATATAGATGCATCAGGCATTTGCTCTGTTTTGTTTGCGGCAGTCGCTGCTTACGACGGACACTTGTGACAGACACCTGTGACAGACACTTGTGACAGACACTTGAGGTGATCTCTCTGTAGCCCGTTTCAGGTTTCATTGTATTAAGCTATATAAAACAGTACCCGTTTTGACAAGTTGCAGTTTAGAACAGAATACACAGACAACAACAGTGACACAATCTCCGTAATAACTGTCTGCGTGACGAGACACGTAAACTTTCTAAACGCATAAGAGAAAGCTAATGTAACATTGGAATACCACACCGATCTGTAGCCGATATGTAAACTGACAAGAACTCGGTGCATTGATGAGATACTGCTGTCGATATGTTTTTATGTGCTTAGTGTAATTTTAGTCTGCCCAAACTAACCGAGTAAAATTAATGGGTCTAACTGAGTAAAAATATATTGAACTTTGTTCTGCCAAACCCCCGTTTCCACGACAGTTTTTTCCCCATTTCCCTGAGTGTGTGATCTTTCACTTCCCCAGGCATAGACACAAGGTAGAACGAGGGCAACCTATCACCTGCCGAACGTGTAGCGATAACTTTCCTCCCGATTGGCCAAGGGCCTCGAGACATTTCAGGAGGCAGAAAACCTGTCGCAGACGAGTCGCCGACGTGACCGTACCGGCATACACGTCACGACACGACGCGTCCACGACGATTTGTCTCCGACATTTCACGACGTGACAAAGACTGGATAAAGATTGTCTTCGACAGCAGCATCGAGTCGTGAGAGTGTATACACGTCACGACAAACTCGTCGGCGACACGTCGGCGACTCAGACACTTGTCGTAGACCAGTCGCGTCGTGACCTGTATGCTTGGTTTAACTGAACCAGCTGTGCACTATTGATCTTATCTAGTAGTCGTAACTGTAATAACATGGAACATGACAGTTAACCGTCCTAATATGTCGGGAAATGAATCACAAATGAAGTTATTTTATTCTAAAGTATTAAGTTATTTTCTGAAGTGTTCAGTTAGGTAATGTCATGTCAGGGCTTTTCTAACTCCCTGGGAACACACGCCGATTGTAATTGTCTCTTGTTGGAATTGGGGAAACTCGATTTTAGCACTTGAAGATATTTCGTTAATTGGATGTAGACGATCTCAACGTTTTATGCCGTGTCGGTTGCGATCATGCGCGTGTTCAATAACAATACAGCCTCATTTGAACGAATACACTTGTATGGTCTATATCTAACGATAATTACCCATATACAAAGATCCAACGTGTATATATTGTACCAAGTCTCATCGCACCTAGCCAGGGCTCCCAACCAAGAACTACGGACCTAGAGGCACGAAACAGTACCATGAACCTAGAAGCACGAACCCAAAGCCACGAACCAGTACCATGAACCTAGAGGCACGAACCCAGAGCCACGAACCAGTGCCATGAACCTAGAGGCACGAACCCAAAGCCACGAACCAGTACCATGAACCTAGAGGCACGAACCCAGAGCCACGAACTGCAATACACGTGCATTGAAGTATCTCCCTTTGATTAATACGCGTCACAGACTCCCTGTCAGCGCCGGGGTTTCAAATTGGGTTGTGGAATGTGTTCTGTGATTTCAAACGTTCTTTCGTTGTATCTCTATAAACACTTATTAGTCTTAACAGTTTCTGAATACGATTTGAAATCTGACTGGCATAGACGTCCATTACTAGGCCTACACAAAGTTCAACAACCAAGAGTATTGACTGTAGCTCTTGTAAGCAGGGACAATACGAGCGCGTGTAGATCCGCGCACCGACCACACGGTGTTAATACACTATTTGCAGACATTATATTAATTTTAGTCCATTCGTGTAAGGCTAAATTCGATCTGAAAACAGGACATCGTCGAAGTAGATGTAGTTGTTGTTCCAAGCGTGTAGCTGTTTGTCACTGGCTCGTCTGTCAATGGCTATTTTTTCCATGCATTACTTAAATATGAATTGCATTATTGAGAGCAAATATATTTCCAGGGAACTCCTTTATTATTAGTTAAGGCGTCGCGGTCCATGGACAGCATTTTCCCGAGTAGACGAAGCGTTTATGTGCAAGCATGTTTACTAACTTGTTTATAGTGACGCAAGTAGCGCTGCTAATTTATCTGTCGTTACTATCTATAGTTCAGTGTACTATTGACGATAGCTGTCGATAGTTAAATTTACTGTCGATAGTTCAGTGTACTATTGACGATAGCTGTCGATAGTTAAATTTACTATCTATAGTTCAGTGTACTACTGACGATAGCTGTTGATAGTTAAATTTACTATCGATAGTTCAGTGTACTATTGACGATAGCTATCGATAGTTAAATTTACATCAATAGCATTGCATCGTCACACCGACTATTGCGATGCGCAGTTAGTTTGATGTATTGTTACCATGTCGTTACATATAGGCCTACATGCAATAAATGAGCACTCGTATTAATATTTTGGCGGTGACATTCCCGAAACACCGGTAGGCGTATTAGTATTTTGCAAAAACTGCCAATTTTGCCGGTATGTTTGTAACATTAAAAGAGCTGGAAGTGTGTGATTTTGGCCAAACTTGTTCAACACAGTTTGCTAACACAGCACCAGGGGATGACAATGAAGTTTTGTCATTTTCGATGGTAAAATTGTCTTACAGTCATGCAAAACGTTAGCATGGCCACCAATTGGAAACTGAAATGAGGTATGTGCCCTTACGAGAACCCTTACGAGAACCCTGGTCCGGAACGTATAGTTAGACCTGCTCCTGCGTGGCTCGACCAGGCGTCGGGCGAGGCCGGGTAAGGTGAGCCGACACGCGGGCTCGACACAGGTCAACAACAGCGATGTGCCGTCGGCTAAACGGCGTCAATTAGCCTATCTTATGGAGCAACGCTGCGTTGTTGCCGCGGCCGTGTTTGCTGTAGACCGTGTGCGTAAGCTTAGCACAATGGCACAGAAACATTTTTGAATGCAGTAAATGAAACGTGTGCATTGACAGCTTTGTGTATGGAAAAATGTGGTGTTTTAAGCAAGCTCAATGTAGCGTAGGTATATAGACAGGTCTGGGGTACATGTCTGGACACAATTATCTGTCCTCTTCTTGCGACCGACACAGAAGAAATCCGGAGGGGTTGCAAGGCTTAGCTGCTGATACACTTATTTTCGAAATTCCGCCAACCGGATAGAGAGGCTGTGAAGACATTCGGAGTATTCGTGCGTCCGGACAACCGACTCCAGGGAGTAATGGGTTTCGACAAGCGGTGAAAGCTGGGCCTGCGCCGGGAGAACTGGAGACAGGAAGAAACATTTCTGGTGTTTCTGGGTCAAAGACACGCGCAGCGCCCGTATCTGGGAGTTGATTGAAGTCACCCAATGGCGGCCTAAGAAGTCACCCAATGGCGGCCTAAGAAGTCACCCAATGGCGGTCTAAGAAGATATAGAGATTTTGTTTATTGCGAAATCTCGGCAGCTGTAATTGTCGATTTAGACCAACGATACTACTATTATTATCATCATTATTATAAGTCAGGTCGTGTTGAGAAGTTGTAATTGTTTATGACCTTGTACGTGTTGTTTGTATAATGCATTATAATTCAACACCTGCGAAACAAAGCATCGTACCGTCAATAAATCGTTTATAAATAGTAGTGCATCGATTCGTTGTTCTTGTGAACGCAACGACCCACGTGCTATCACTGTTGTACGCGCCCTCGCCCAAGTAACCATCCACGTGCCATCACTGTTGTACGCGTCCTCGCACAAGTAACCATCCACGTGCTATCACTGTTGTACGCGTCCTCGCACAAGTAACCATCCACGTGCTATCACTGTTGTACGCGCCCTCGCCCAAGTAACCATCCACGTGCTATCACTGTTATACGCGCCCTCGCACAAATAACCACACACGTGCTATCACTGTTATACGCGCCCTCGCACAAGTAACCATCCACGTGCTATCACTGTTATACGCGCCCTCGCACAAATAACCATTCACGTGCTATATCTGTTGTACGCGCCCTATTACAGTTAATATATTTAATTTTGTCTACATATGATACACCCAATAATTTATACAAAAGCTCACTTTCACGAAAAACCCACTATTAACTGTGATGTGTTTTTGACATTCTTTTAGTTTATGCGTGTGTGCATGATTATATATATATATATATATATATATATATATATATATATATATATATATATATATATATATATCAGTAATATAATATAATACATATATATATATCCGTGTCGGATATATAATTTATATATATATATATATATATATATATATATATATATATATATATATATATATATATATATATATATGCATATATATAGGGCCTATAGATATATATATATATAATTATATATATATATATATATATAATTATATATATATAATTATATATATATATATATATATATATAGGCCCTATATATATCCGAGACGTGTGTGCGTGCGTGCGTGCGTGCGTGCGTGCGTGCGTGCGTGCGTGCGTGCGTGGGTGGGTGGGTGGGTGGGTGGGTGGGTGGGTGGGTGGGTGGGTGGGTGAGAGAGAGAGAGAGAGAGAGAGAGAGAGAGAGAGAGAGAGAGAGAGAGAGAGAGAGAGAGAGAGAGAGAGAGAGAGAGAGAGAGAGAGAGAGAGAGAGAGAGAGAGAGAGAGAGAGAGAGAGAGAGAGAGAGAGAGAGAGAGACTGAGTGTGTCGTTATTTTCCCCATGCATTGAAATCGTGGCAAAATCGTGGCTGGGTGATACGTTAGACAGACATGTTATACGTTAGACAGACATGTTTACTCCTTAGTTTGTTCATCTAGCAACATTAAATAAATAAGGCTGACTATTCCGGTATCTTTACTTGTGTGATGTCTTTACGACGGTATTGCGATAGTTTAAGTACTAATATGGCTTTATGTTTACATGTTTTACGTTTAGACTTTATGGTTCGCAGCTTTGTTCATCACCATTTCGAAATTGCTGGCGTTCTCCATGTTTATCCATCGCGCACTGTTACACGGAGAACATTGTTGTGTGCAGTGTTTCTTTCATAATGGCGAACTTTAACAAGATGTAACAAGATTGCCACCCAAGACAACATGCTCCAGGCGGCAAGTGGACGAGGAAGGCATTGGCTTACCGAGAGTCCAACGATCTATTGTGATGTGTCCTTATCTAACATATGTTAGTTTTATTTTTAAACATATTCACAAAGTCAGCGTTGGCACAACCAATAGATAATTTGTTCCATTCATTTATCGTTGTCTGTGAAAATGAATACAGAACAGCCAGTCGTGATAACGGAGCAAGTTGCTACGAGCTCAACGGTTAGGCGGATACTGGCGCTGTCTAAACGTCATTATTATTATTAGTTTATATTAGTAGCAAAAATGCCCGTCCCCAGAACGGGATAACTTGGAAGTTCATACGTGACAGCCATGATAGCAATGTTTACCAAATGGCTCAGGCCAATATGCCATCAATATACTCGAACTTATTACCAGAAACAGCCGCGTCACGCACATGATGCAACACTCGTTGCATGTTCAAAATGTTGAAGGTCGCGTGAATTTAGATCCATGGGTACTTGTGTTGGTTGTAGAATAGTAGAATATCTTTTTATAGTAGGATATCTTTTTATTGTGTATGGGTGCGTACTTTCTGCTATTATTAATGTAAACCGCCAGATGGCGCTACGTAGTCTCAAACGGTTTACGTACCGAAGTATTCGCAGCGCGCGCACCTGGTTTCTGCGATTGTTGGAAGTTAACGAACCCTTCATATACCGTGTGTTTCGAACAAATAAACGCGTTCATTCGTGGGGTCGTAGATTAATCCCTGAACGTTTGGCGCCCGAGGTGCAAGCCGTCTAGGAGGAAAACGTGAACAAACATACAAACACACGCTAGCTCGATAATAGTTAGACTTTGTTACACCCACTGTGACCGCTGCTCATCTCTTGTTTACACGACCGACGAACGTTCATGTTACGGTCGTAAATAAGCAAAGATCGTATAAAAAAACCGTATAAACTTGAATAAAGAACTCAACGAACGGTATTACAGTCAAATAATTAGCGCGCTTGTGTGTGTCAACAAGTGTAGCTATCGATAGGTCGGTGTACTATTGACGATAACTGTCGATTGTTTAATATATCGATAGTGCTGCGTCGTCATATCGACTATTGTTATATCGATGTATCTATACACACATATAAAAAATCATGGCAATGTCATCGCTATAAATATTGCTTAGTTGATCTAAAATACTTGTATATCGTGTTTTAACAATTCACCGTGAAGTGCAGTTATTATTGGTGATAGTTTCTGAATTTAATGACCCAATTTAGCGACCATGCATTCACTTCCGAAATGACAAAAGTATACTGACGAACAGTAGCTCGCTTTCTTTCCTTTCAAAACTGTTGTATTTTAGCCATTTGCGTGCTCCTTTCACTGCTAAACATCCACATTGGCAGATTGTATACTTTGTTTTATCAATTATCATTCAGAGACGAGCATTTTACTTAGATGTCACTGGATGATTCAACATGATCACGCTGCTGCGAGACTGTTGTTAAGATACGTAATTCAAATACTCATTTACAAGATGTAATATAGATTTTAATTAAACATATGTATGTATGTATGTTGCTAGTATGAAAATGGGAAACTAAATTAAAATAATTGTGAGATGTTTTCGGATTGTGTATGTCCGATTAGTGATAGGTGTATCAGTGTAAGTTGCATTATCAATAAAGGCAGCCATCCACTTTTGATGTGAACAGTTATCGGGCATATAAACTATAAAATATCCAACATTTAACGAAGAACGACCTGGCTCATGTGAATTACCATCGCTAAACCAATGATTCCTCGTACGGGATCCGCCTTATAAAATGCCAACAAATAGGCTTTGCCTCTGGCGCGTCCGGTTTTTGGACGGGCAGTCGACGAGGGCCTAAAAGGCTGCTATAAATAGGCCCGATAAAGGGACATTGATCGCATATTCTGATAGCTTATCGTTACCCTCTTGTGAGCGTGTCAGGACCGTAAACAATAAAGCAACGCTAGATAAAAAAAAATTTACGATTTGTAACTTAGACGCATGCGTCCGTGTAGGTATATTTATTTTTTAAGGCTACACATTTGATTAAGTATCTAAGTTTTATATGCAGGTTTAGCAGTACATGTTACATTATGTTGATAAAATATGTTAAGCGTTTATTTAATAACATTGTTTGCTCTTGAAAGCAGTACGCACGGTGACGCAAACCAAGTGTCCAAAATGGTACACTAATCGTGTTCGAGGCTCGGTGAGCCAAAAACTGACAAATTGTATTTAATAACGATAATTTATTTCTTTTGCAATAAAAACAATTGACTAAAAGCACAGGTACAAAACATGCATTTGTAATTTTTTTATTTATTCGTAAACTCGTATTCCTGACAATTACTTGGTGCAAGAGAGGAAGTGTCCTACGGCAAGTGCATCCTTGGGGGACCATAAAGTATGTTTCACTATCATCCCTGGTAAATACATCATAACACCCGATGAATCGAAATGACTTCGGTGGTCGCATCATGTAACACCGTCAGCTAAAATTGTGGGCGATTTTTGCTCGTGAACTAATTTCAGTTGATTTAGCAACACATACATATCGTAAATGCACTACCTGTCGTTTATTAACACTTTGTAACACTCCAAACACTTTGAATATGTACGCCATACCGCAGTTACACTTAGTGTATCAGTTACATTTAGTGTACCAACTAAATATCATTTATTTTGTGGAACAATTTCCCCCCGAGTAGCTGACGTGTTATCTAAGCTACATAGATAGCTACTCGTGGATGGTGGCGCTGTCTTTACGAACAGGAAACAACGATGACAACTTACATTGAACGACGACGAAATAATGAAGTGACCAAAATTAATCATGAGACCATTTGATGTCGTCTGTCGGATACCGCGTATGTTTTACAACAGAATAAATGAGCATTCACGGCGCAAGAATATTTTCCAGTAATGTAAGATTTTGGGCGTTGGACACACTCCATTAGTATTTAGTATAGGACACGATTACTGCAAAATAAACTACATGAACATCGTAATACTTAATTAAGTATAACGTACATGTAATATTTAATTTAGTATATAAATGTATAATTATTAAAAAAAATATATTATACTTTGAGACTTTAACTCAGCCGCCGTCTCTCATTATGCTAAGCGTGTGCTTGAGGCCTAATTTACAAAGCGTGGTCGCTAATTCCTTTACCTTTGCTAGTTGAATTAATTCAATTAATTACGGCAGAACAACTACAATACCTTCTTTGTTGGGTGTCGAGGTTTGCAGCTAACACCCCGGGTGAATACACCAATCTTACGCGCGTCCCGGGAAGCCACACCCGTTGTCGCCGTTGCTGTTACTTGGCCGCTCCTCAGAGGTCCCTCCTGGAAACGGAGGAGTCGCCAGTTCCCTTTCATCCCAACTGCGGGAGGCGCATCATTACGGACGTCCTGTGATTGCTGGTCATGGTAACATGACGTGGAACGTCTGCGATCAACACATTTTATATTTCAACGAAGCGTACACGAGTAAATGCAATTTTCGGTAAAAAATATATTAACCATTAATGTTTAGAATGTAGCATTTCACGATATACTTTTGTCGGTAGTAAAATTCATCACCACATTCATTATTTTTCGCTAGATATTTCTGTATATTAAAATTAGTGAAACTCCGGATAACTTTGTTTCAATGTAGCACACTTAAAGCCGCTGGCGCAGTTCATTTAGTCTTCGCGATTCAGGTGCGTTGATGTTTAAATCTATAAATAATATTATTATAGATTTAATATATATATATATATATATATATATATATATATATATATATATATATATATATATATATATATATATATATATATATATCTATATATATGTATATATGTATATATATGTATGTATCTATGTATGTATGTATGTATGTATACATACATACATACATACATACATACATACATATATATATATATATATATATATATATATATATATATATATATATATATATATATATATATATATATATATATATATAAACCATTGTTAGATCACATTCATATAAAATAATTATGTTAAAGCTTTGTGTTTTCTAAGAACTCCATGGTGTCATAACGATAATTGTTTTCCACCAAGTTGTACATTTCCAAGATGCCGGGCCGTATTTACAGCGTCGCGTCGTGAACGGTTATTCAATTTAAAACAATGGTATAGTTCTGTAACAGTTCACGCCGGCGCTGCATGCCACCGACATAAAAAATTGGCACGCGGGTTTTGACCCCCCCCCCCCCGTAGTACGCTTTGTACGAACAAGTAAATGTTGAACGGCCTCTAAGTCTAACATAAACACCTGCCTCCGTAACAGTCTCCTCAGTATGCACGAACAGTCTCCTCAGTATGCACGAACAGTCTCCTCAGTATGCACGAAGGCATTGTCACGCCGACTCTTCCCGGCGTCCGGACACAATCGGTCACCGGATCCGGACGTTTAAATCACCGTGCCTTGTAGTCGATAGAGCGGGGTGATTAAACTCTAGGGCTTGACCGTGGGAACTAGGTTTGATGGGTGTCCGCCCCGAATCATTAACCCATACATCATCGTCGTCGCAGTAAGATGTCGGGCTGCATGAGCGGTACCGGACGCTTGACCGTTAAATGCTCAGCGGCGTCGCGTTGGTCAAGCGACTGATATTAACATACGGGCTGAATACGTCACGTTACCGCTGAAAGATGGGCGAATGTATCGACGACAGCGTAATAACATACTGTGGGCCTTGCTGATTGTGTGTCGGACCCACGACTTCACAGAAATGCATGCATGCATGCGTCAGAATACCGTCTGTCTATACAACTATAATACTGTATTATTATATTTATATAACTGGACGGTTTCTGACGCTTGCTTGCATTTAGGTAAAATCGTGCGCTCAAAACATAATCAACACTGCCCTCTGCGTTAGGCTTAGCACTTAAACATGCACTCGTGCATGCTCTCACGCGCACATAAGCACACTCCATACAACATTATGCTTCGAATTTCGTTTCGTATCATTATAATATATCTATGACTCTACATATATGATGTGGGCCAGGATTGCAGTGTCGTCGGATGGCAATGATTTCGTGCATATCTCCGCCAGAGTTGGGTAGATGTTTCTATACGAGATTGGATTATCGTATCTCATTCGAACGTGATTAATCAACAAATGAAAATATGATTCAGAGCAGCAAAGCTCACTGCCACGGTACCTGTGAGCTGATGTTGCGGTACAAAAACAGTCGTGTTATTTGGATGCAGTTGTACAAGAAACAATGTACATTCTTGAATAAGAATGGTGAAAACGAATTATACAAGAACAAAATTATACACAAGAACACGTGTTCGCATGCACACATAATATTATATATACATAAATAAATAAATTATATATATATATATATATATATATATATATATATATATATATATATATATATATATATATATATATATATATATATATATATATCATATGCATATAAATATATATATATATATATATATATATAATGCATATATATATATAATTATATACATGTACATATATATATATATATATATATAATATAGATATATATTTCATTCTTTAATCGTGTGTCACACTACAGCGTTTTATTGTGGGGTTTTGATACGAATATATTTTTCAAACTACAGAAAAGGGCAATCATAATAATTTCCCATAGTAAATACAACTCACACACGGAACCTGTAATGAAATCTCTCAACCTACTCAAAATTTAAGAAATGTTCACGCGTCAATGCTTCATAAATTCATAAACGCGTTCCTATATTTTTTCAATCACTATTTTTGCAAACTGTTGCTTTTCATGATTATCCCACAAGGCAAGGTCATCAAACCGCTATTCCATACAGTCATACTTCCAGAGCCAAAACATATATTATATACCACTCACCGGCTTTACTTAGAAAAATGCCACCATGCATTGTGGATAAAATTTATACGCATAGTCTGCACGGCTTTTCTACATACACCAAGCAATACCTACTAACACTTGACAAAAATTCCTGCACAAACATGAACTGTTACATATGTACTTAGGCTACAAGACTTAGTGTTCACCATGTCCTGTCTTCTGATAAACAGTGACAATAATAAACACACGTTGTAGGCAGTGGGTGCGCACGGAAAACAACCACTGCAGGTGGCTCTCACACCAGCGCCATATTCTTTAAGCCTTAGTGAGAGTCTCGTGGCAGTTTTTATGGTAAAAAAAGTCGTAATATGTATTTATTTCTGTCGAATATTCCAGTTCCAGTATATCCGGACACAGATGACGAACATTTTATTGTGATTGTCATTGTAACTATGTACTGTGTTAAATCATGTGTTCACGAATCCTTTGTTATGGTCTGGCAACTGTTTGGTTGTGTTCTAAGTGCAAGCAGAATACGACATTATTACAGTAGATACAAAAGCAGCCGTGCAGGGCTGTTATTAAAATAACAATAAAATAAGAATAATTTAGCAAGCGATTATTGTTTGGAAAGTGACTCATAACCGGGTCGGACCGACCTGTCTGGGATCACCCGGCTCTTGTTTTCCTTTGTTTATTGTACTTAGCAGGTCGCACGTGACATGCACATTCCACTAAATATATAATTTCCTTATAGACACCCCATTTATGGTTAGATACCCCGTCTATGGTTAGATACACGGGCCACTTATGAAAATGTGGAGTTTGTTAGACGCGCCAAATAGTTTAAGAAAAGTGCAAAAAAAATAAAAATTTGTCCCTCACGGTTTTGGATTCGCGTCTAACAACGTACAAGCATGTATGACGTTGGTTGATTCCCCGAGTCTTTAAACAATAGTACCCTTGCTTTACTGCAGTGCTACCAAGACAGCTGATTATCCAACACTTAAGAAACTGTTTGCACAATAAATAGGACATTTACGTCAATATGCAGCCAGATAACCCGACTTCGTACACGATTGTTATCAGTCTATAAAACTGTAGTCATAACATGAATTTTCAGGTCAAGAAATAGTTTTCCACTATCGAATAGCCAATTCGAATGTGGAATCCCTATTCCGAATTGCCAATATGGAGTCCGACCTGACGTCAGAAAACATGGCTACTACAGATGAGAACTAATTGGGTCGTTATTCGTGTTCTACACTAGACCCACGAGGAATAAATAGCGCATGTATTCAAACCAACAGCATTAAAAACTTAATTCTAGCAAAATGTGTACGCGGTTTTCTCAAAACAAACGTATTCGATGATCGTGACAGTGTATTTGTAAGGTTTCATCAATCAACGGACGGAATTATACTGACGCTGATCGCACGCATTTTCTAGGAAACGGTGACATGACATTAACATGTGCCATCATTATGCACAGCTGCTAACCGGCATTCTTGTGTGTTTTCCGGGTAATCGCGACTGGATCAATTGGCTCGGGAAAGTATCACGCGACTGTGAAGTTCGTTGGTTTCGGACAGAGGGCGCCACGCTGAATGAACACGAGCACCTGAAGCTTGGCCGCGGTCGACTGGCTGACGGTTATTGTTGGATGTCCCCACAATAGATTAAATGTAACAGCGCCGAGCTAATAATGGTGCCGAGTGTAATAATAACAGTGACTGTGTGAGAGAACACGTCAGTGTAATAATAATAACAGTGACTGTGTGAGAGAACACGTCAGTGTAATAATAACAGTGACTGTGTGAGAGAACACGTTAGTGTAATAATACTAAGTGACTGTGTGAGAGAACACGTCAGTGTAATAATAATAACAGTGACTGTGTGAGAGAACACGTCATTGTAATAATAACAGTGACTGTGTGAGAGAACACGTCAGTGTAATAATAATAACAGTGACTGTGTGAGAGAACACGTCAGTGTAATAATAATAACAGTGACTGTGTGAGAGAACACGTCAGTGTAATAATAATAACAGTGACTGTGTGAGAGAACACGTCAGTGTAATAATAATAACAGTGACTGTGTGAGAGAACACGTCATTGTAATAATAATAACAGTGACTGTGTGAGAGAACACGTCAGTGTAATAATAATAACAATACAGGTTGAGTGCCTCTGATAATGTTGCTGATTATAACTGTTTTACGTCATCGGCCGATCAGTGCCATCGGCTCAAGGCGCTACGACAATACATTGCAAATATTAAAGAATTATTACGGTACAGGAATTCTAAGTACACAACTCGCAAGTTGTATTCATTGAAGTGCAGATTGTTTTGATGCATGTACGCACGCACACTCACAATTACACATGATAAATGCGTACAATACACACGCACGCACGCACGCACGCACGCACGCACGCACGCATGACAATAAGCAAAGAGAGGTGCATACAAGGACCGAGTCGTTACATCTTATATGGAATAAATCACGATAACGGCCTTTGTACAAGTACGCGTGATGTAGCGTATAACGTAGATAGACAGTGATTTTGTCAGCCGAATGTGAGAATAGAAAACTAATGATGCGGCACGTAACCCAACACGTAACCCAACACGAGGCTTGGAGATAGCGCCAGCGATGACGATAGCGAGTTATTTATAAAAAGGTTACTTTTGTTCGCGCTGTGGTGACTCGGAGCGATGAATCGCGCGCTGATTGGAGATAACGAAAACCCGGTGGGCGATAAAGGAGAGATTCCAATGGGGAATTAATATGTTGGCACTGATTAATCACTGTGGAGTCCCATTTCCGAATTGCTTCTACGCTGCAACAGCCAACAACTACGTGGGCATTCGTGGCAGCCAAGCGGAATGGAATGGCAACAGTTTAGACGTTCGTGTCTAGGCTTTGTATCCAAGCAACGGCCTGACGTGACGTTGAAGGCACTGCTTCTGTGACTTCTGGACACAGTCTGAAGGGGTCAGATCAGTGTTTTACTTCCGCGCATGTGGTGGGGGAATAAAGCGGCGGTGATCAACGAGACGCTGACGGTGCTGGTGGGGGAATTAATGCTCCCCGAAAATGACCGCATACGACCAAGAACATTGACTACGACATTAATATTGTACACACGCCCACGTACGCTCGCACGCTCGCACGCACGCATTAGTGGGTTAAATCTGGTAATAATGAATGAAACAAAACAGTGAAACTTAGAACGTCAGCGAGCGAATACAGGGTTCGTCCATTACCACTGGTATCGCATCCTAAACCAAGGTTCATCCACAACCATTTGTATCGCATCCTAAACCAAGGTTCATCCACAACCATTTGTATCGCATCCTAAACCAAGGTTCATCCACAACCATTTGTATCGCATCCTAAAACCGGGTTCATCCACAACCATTTGTATCGCATCCTAAACCAAGGTTCATCCACAACCATTTGTATCGCATCCTAAACCAAGGTTCATCCACAACCATTTGTATCGCATCCTAAATCCGGGTTCATCCACAACCATTTGTATCGCATCCTAAACCAAGGTTCATCCACAACCATTTGTATCGCATCCTAAACCAAGGTTCATCCACAACCATTTGTATCGCATCCTAAATCCGGGTTCATCCACAACCATTTGTATCGCATCCTAAACCAAGGTTCATCCACAACCATTTGTATCGCATCCTAAACCAAGGTTCATCCACAACCATTTGTATCGCATCCTAAATCCGGGTTCATCCACTGTGAATCCACGAGTTGTTGCGTTAAGGTGCTGGCGCGGTGCGTGCCAAAGAACGTTGAGTTTATCCATGTTGTTCTTATATACTCGATATGTTGTTCTTATATACTCGATATGTTGTTCTTATATACTCGATATGTTGTTCTTATATACTCGATATGTTGTTCTTATATACTCGATATGCTGCTGTCAGGTAGACACGAAGAACTCATCCATTGCTGTTGTTACGTTGTAGACGCCGGCTACTCGTCCCTGGTCGGTCAGTTCCTGCGGGCAGCCGTCGCTACCCCCGCTTCGTCTTCCCCGGGCGCCCTCGGCGACCACTACAAGGAGATGTTGGCTGCCGGACAGCTGCAGAGCTACTGGCAGGCGATGACACAGGCGATGACACAGGCGCCCGGCGACGCGGAAGGTGAGTCCAAAAGACGTCTCGAGATGACGCTACTAAAGTTAATTGTATATTATTTATGAGCGAGGAATAATTGGCTTGAGACAGAAATACGGGCGTTGCAGTAGTCTGCGCATGCGGGTGAGTCGGTCACGTGTGTATGTCGTAGCAGTGTATGTGGTGTCGTATCGGTGATGTTCGTAATGTAGACAGCTTGAACGTACCCTGTTGTAGCCACTTGATACCTCAATGTCGTTATCGGCTGTTGTACAGCACGTGTACAGGTGGCGCTACAGCACGTGTACTGGTGGCGCTACAGCACGTGTACAGGTGGCGCTACAGCACGTGTACAGGTGGCGCTACAGCACGTGTACAGGTGGCGCTACAGCACGTGTACAGGTGGCGCTACAGCACGTTGATAGTCGACCCAAACACGCGATCACCGCATTTAGTCCATTTACCCGACGTTACAAAGTGACTAGAGCCACAGACATGAGGTGGGGGGGAGGTTCGGGGGGCGGGGGGGCGGTAGATGGACGGAGCTGATAACGAAGTGGGGATCAATAAATGGGAAAAGATATCCGGAGAAACTAAATATCAGTTGGGGGAGTAGTCCGTTCTGGATAGGGCTGAATAGGGGAAGCGCGTCACAAGTCCCCCCCCCCGGTGGAGGCCTGAAAGTCACAACGGTGTAGGGCGATATCTTTTAAAATCCGAGTACATGCTGGCATTCTCACAGGATGATGTCAACGTGTCATCAGTCTAAATAGGTGGCTACTCGACACCAAGATGTTTGGTGATTCTTCCGGCTCTCTGGTTAATTGAAGAAATAAGTTTCTCTCTAGTCCGTGTGCTTTGAATTATACATACATATATATATATATATATATATATATATATATATATATATATATATATATATATATATATATATATATATATATATATATATATATATATATATATATATATATATATATATATATATATATATATTAAAGTACGATAGTATTTCAGCGGGATCCGAGTTTGTGCGGGTTATACTTGGCTAGAGAGATACACGATGAGTCCCAGTGATCAGATGATTCGGAGGTGGACATGAGCGGGTGTCGGGGCCAAGACATTGGTCGGACGTGCTGTATGTTCGCGCATTAGGGGCTACGTGCTTGCATGCTGACACTGTGTTCTCTGCTTCCTGGTCATGTAGACAGCATGCGACGCGGGCTGTTCCCCAGCTACGGGACCCAGTGTCTGTCTCTCATGCCCGGCGCCGTCGCCCCCGACGGGCTTCTACTCATGCCCGGCTCTACCCCTGACGTCTGCCGGCGGGCACACGAGCTTCACACAGGTAAACCTTCGTTCCGCGCTGCTTCTCGCTTCCCGCCCGCCCGCCCGCCCGCCCGCCCGCCCGCCCGCCCGCCCGCCCGCCCGCCCGCCCGCCCGCCCGCCCGCCCGCCCGCCCGCCCGCCCGCCCGCCCGCCCGCCCGCCCGCCCGCCCGCCCGCCCGCCCGCCCGCCCGCCCGCCCGCCCGCCCGCCCGCCCGCCCGCCCGCCCGCCCGCCCGCCCGCCCGCCCGCCCGCCCGCCCGCCCGCCCGCCCGCCCGCCCGCCCGCCCGCCCGCCCGCCCGCCCGCCCGCCCGCCCGCCCGCCCGCCCGCCCGCCCGCCCGCCCGCCCGCCCGCCCGCCCGCCCGCCCGCCCGCCCGCCCGCCCGCCCGCCCGCCCGCCCGCCCGCCCGCCCGCCCGCCCGCCCGCCCGCCCGCCCGCCCGCCCGCCCGCCCGCCCGCCCGCCCGCCCGCCCGCCCGCCCGCCCGCCCGCCCGCCCGCCCGCCCGCCCGCCCGCCCGCCCGCCCGCCCGCCCGCCCGCCCGCCCGCCCGCCCAGCAGGAACCGACTATGACACGAAACTTTGGTGGACGACGACGATGATGACAACGATAATGATGACGATGATGACAACGATAATGATGACGATGATGACAACGATTATGACGACGAACTGTCATTTATGATGACACGCTGGTAAGCTGACAAAGACAATACAAGATGAATTGACGAACGTCAGCGCGTAACGTCGACAATGATACTTAAATAACACAGGTCGACACAAGGGAATGTTGTGTTATCAAATTAACAACGTTTCGCCGATATACACGCTATTGCAGTCTGATGATTTATGTGCGTGTTCCAAGTGTCAGGAATATGAACTAGTTAGTAAATAATAGCATATCAAGAGGATTGATAAAACGGGATTGATAAAAAGGAGACGTTGAGTGACAGAGACACGTACAATGGCGGCACGGCCAGAGACGTGACACATACAATGGCGGTGCGGCCAGTGACGTCACACGACGGTCGTGCTCAAGTTTAATGTTACAAAGTCTGGTAGTTTTTATTGTAAAAAACTGTGTCTGTTCCACCACCCGACCGTCTAAATGTGTTTTTAATGGGCCACAATGTTTTTAATATAATTTGAATGAACATTATCTCCTTCCATTTATGATATGGATCTTGCCATTCAGTAGGCGATGTAAGCATGACATTCGAATCGAAATATTCAAATAAAAACGATGACGGTAAAATTATGTTAGTAAATTGTTGCTCATTAAAACACATTTGGTGGTCAAAATGTTTGAGTGGACATTAATATTGTGTATGATATATAATGTTTGAGTGGACATTGATATTGTGTATGATATACAATGTTTGAGTGGACATTGGTATTGTGTATGATATATAATGTTTGAGTGGACATTGATATTGTGTATGATATATATGTTACAGTGGACATTGATATTGTGTATGATATATAATACGATTTTACGAAACTAACGATCAGAAGACTATCAACAATGGTAAAGGCGACACACCTGAGCCAGTTCGTGTTTTATACTAACAACGCCACATCAACAGCAAACACATCAACAGCAAACACATCAACAGCAAACACATCGATAACGTAAGATATTCGACGTCATGTATTATTTTTCACCCAGGGTCGTGTCTCATTGCACACATTCAGCGATTGTAGTAACGAAATAACTGAATAGATATTTGCTCTAACCCTCGTGTCGATGTACTTCCCAGTTAACCGATCAAAAAAGTAGACAGCTAATTAATAGTGAGAGGACTTCACTCGAAGATTACAGGTTAAGCATATCTTAGCGTCCCTGCCGTGTGGATAATATGCGTTTCGTCGTCCGGGTGAGCGGCTGCCGTGAAGCCGTCACGTAGACGTCGCTGTAGGTCTGGCTCGGTGATATTTACGGCCGAATAAATCGTCTGCTTTCGCTTCCTGCGAAGCCAGTGTTTGACGATGGCGAGGTGTGTCGTCGACCGGCCGTCGACGGTTGTTTGTGGCCGAATAGTTTGTACAATTCCGTAGTTTATTCCGAGACCTTTAAAAGAAACGTGTGAATCACATGCACCACGTGTGTGGAGTGTGTCGAGCAGAATCAGTCATTTATGAAGGTGATATTGAAATCAGGGATTTAGCAAGTGAACCTACGTTTCCACATGAGAAGAAAACAATGCAATAAAGAGTGTCTTACAGTTAGATGCTTCCATGCAAGTGCTTAATGTTTTCTGCTTTGCGCTGCGCTAGAATATAGAGTATGCAATTCCATCTAATGGAGCATCCCGGACTCAAATATCCGATATCAAAATGTCCCCGTTTCCCGCGTCCCATGCACTTGAGACGACACCATGATTTGGAAAAACATAACCGACAATTAACCGTGTGATTAATTTTACTCGTCAGTAAACATGTCGGCGGCTCCCAACTATAATATGCGTCTTCACTGCGTCGTCTACTGCCGAAACAGCCAACAATAAAACAAACCAAATCGATTGCAGTGACTGCATGACGTAGTAAACGCTTCTTCTCAAACTGAGATTGATCATGCCGGTTTAGGTCCGTCATTATTTTCCCATCGGCAGCCATTACGACGCATCTGGCGGACGGCGACCTCTGTAATTTCAAACTCAAAAGCGCAACGCCGGACTAGCTGATTGTGTCAGGTAATTTTGGTCCGCGACGTTTCAGGTCGTGGGAACAGGTTCCGGACATTTGGTCACATAATGCAGAGCGAGACGTTTGGTCACACATTTGTTTTAGTATTAAATACTAATTGTAGCATTTTAGTAATATAACAAAACTTCAACATCACACCAAACGTTTTTAAGATGGCAGTCTTTGTAATTATTTTACAAACCATGTCTGTTGTATTTAAGTTAAAGGCTTCATCTGCTGTGTGCCTAACTATGTACTGATGGATACAAGTACACCTTACTATGTACTAATGGATACAAGTACACCTAACTATGTACTAATGGATACAAGTACACCTTACTATGTACTAATGGGTACAAGTACACATTAGTACACCTTACTATGTACTAATGGGTACAAGTACACATTACTATGTACTAATGGGCACAAGTACACATTACTATGTACTTATGGGTACATGTTCACCTAAATATGTACTAATGGGTACATGTACATCTTACTATGTACTAATGGGTACAAGTACACATTACTAAGTAGTAATGGATACATGTTCACCTAACAATGTACTAATAGGTACAAGTACACCTAACTATGTACTAATGTGTACATGTAAACCTAACTATGTACTAATGGGTACATGTAAACCGAACTATGTACTAATGTGTACATGTAAACCTAACTATGTAATTATGGGTACATGTAAACCTAACTATGTACTAATGTGTACATGTAAACCTAACTATGTACTAATGTGTACATGTAAACCTAACTATGTACTAATGGGTACATGTAAACCTAACTATGTAATAATGGGTACATGTACACCTAACTATGTACTAATGTGTACATGTAAACCTAACTATGTACACAAAGTAGGTAAGCCCAGACATCGGGCATTGAACTAGAAACGTTAATTAATAAAATTTCAAATAACCCTGAAGTTTGCTCAACTATTTAGCTTTGATTATCAATGTCTTTTTAAATGAATGTTCTAACTGTCAGCACGTTTCAATGGTGGGTCATTTCATAAGAATTCAACCAAATATGTTTTCGGTAAATTTCGAAACGAACGAATCGAAATGAACAGTGGCAGTGTACTCTAATAACGGATAGTGACAATATTAAAAACTAATTACATGTCCATGTGTTCATGTTCACACCTCTGTTGGATTCAAGAAATTGTGAAATAATATTTTTTATGTTTGTTTTGTTTGTGATTACTATACAAAAAAATAATTTGTGATAAATGCCGCGTTCTGCATTGTGTGACCAAACGTATTGTGGCCAAAGTCGGATGCCTCATAGGGACACGTGTAGCTCAAACGTGATCTTCGGTCCCAGTCTGTTCACTGCAATCCGAGATGTTAGATATACAGCTCAATTTGCGCTAGGCGTAGATTTTACGTTTAGCGTAGACAAGACATGACGAACATTATGTCGGTTGATTGTTCGTGATTACACCTTACGTCGGCCGTTGTTTGGCGTATGACGTATGACGTTTAGTTGTGACGTTGACAATTCACGTTGATAACGATATGCCTATTATGGCAATAGCATAATTAGTGTGAGTTAGGAAAATAAAGGATTCGTTTATATAAAGTGTTCAGTATTGTTCAGTGTTAAATAATAATGTTATTTGATACGTAAGTATTAGCAGTAACCATAACGACAATACGCGTTGATAACAAGAAACGTGTTATTACTATTACTGTAAAGGTGTAATGGTTATGACCTAGACAATAACATATTCGGCGTACTGTCAACAGTAAGATATTTGTACTTACTCAAGCCTTCCGAACCAATATGACGTGTTTACTGGTTAGTACTATTTGCGCGGCTTAAATGTTGTTACGTTTTGTCAGCTGTGCAGATAATTCACGTCTGTTTACACCCGAGTGACGGGAATGTTCGCTTTGAAAGCGACGCGAGTGCTCGCACGCTGCACGATCAACGACGGTTTCATTGAAATCGGTTGTAACTGAAAACGATCTGCCTTAACCCGAGTCCCGTGATTGGGGCGCGCGCTACCCTCGCTCCAGTTACCACCTCTTCCGCCGGGGTAACGACCGTTAATAATTGACCCGCTTGTCTCGGTTTCCTTTCAAACCCTCTTGCAACGACCGTTGGCCGTACCCTGTAAAAGGTGGTACTGGGTCATTCCATTTGAACCTGCCCTGGTTGCATTTCGATGCAACAGTTCGTTTATTATTTACATTAGTCTTGACGAGGACTGACAGTTGCCGCTGGACACATCACAACGGTGGATACCAGGAGATTAAGACGAGAACACATAGAAGATTTTTAAGATATTGAATGGTTATGAAGATATTGATAGAAATAGTATCATCAAACGTGGGTAGTAGAACTAGAGGACACAAAGTAGCATAACTGGTATTTAGTAAGTAACAGGACATTTATTTAATGGAACAAATTATCTGCTGATTGTGTGAATTTTAGCAGTGTTAATATATTTGAGAATAACATTTCAAATAATCCAGAAGTTTGCTCAACTATTTAGGTTTAGTTATCAATGTCTTTTTCGTTAAATGAATGTTCTAACTGTCAGCACGTTTCAATGGTGGGTAATTTCATAAGAACCAAATATTTGATAAGGGCGGGCTACACATAGTGAAACCATATTGGACTCTCGATAAGCCAATGCCCTCCATGGCCACTCGCCGTCTGCAGCTCGTCACTGTGGGTGGTAGTCTGGCTAAATCTGTTTAAAACACTGGTGCAGTTTGACGGGGTAGTCGAGGGAGGTAGTCGAGGGAGGTAGTCGAGGGAGGTTTGATAAACATGTCACATACGTAATGTAATGACTGGGAGACTGTTAGAAGAGAAGTGGAAAGGGGCGGGGCATCAGGGCACGAACTAGTCCCTTTATAACGGGAGCAACGAGGAAGAACACGTACTTGAGGATTACGTCATGCACGTGCTTCAATTACGTCATGCACGTGCTTCAATTACGTCATGCACGTGCTTCAATTACGTCATGCACGTGCTTCAATTACGTCATGCACGTGCTTCAATGTCTAACGTCTGTCTGGCTAACTATGGCCATGTCAGTGACGATAGGATCCGTTGGACATGACGATATGCAGTTGTTTGGACGCCATGTTGTTTGGACGCCATGTCGTTTGGACGCCATGTCATTTGGACGCCATGTCGTTTGGACGCCATGTTGTTTGGACGCCATGTTGTTTGGACGCCATGTCGTTTGGACGCCATGTTTGGACGCCATGTTGTTTGGACGCCATGTTGTTTGGACGCCATGTCGTTTGGACGCCATGTCGTTTGGACGCCATGTTGTTTGGACGCCATGTTGTTTGGACGCCATGTCGTTTGGACGCCATGTTTGGACGCCATGTTGTTTGCGATCTTCTGGGCAGAGTTCAACGATTTGTTTCCAGCAGGTTGATGGTTGATAACAAGTATACATAAAAATATTTTATTTTCAGCAGACTCATATATACACAACTACACCTTTTCGTACAGCATTAAAAACCGTGAACACTGAAGCCAATGAAACATAAACTAGTGATTCGTCGCGAGGCACGAGAACACTATAGAAGAAATGGCAGTATTTCTGAGACTGTCCGCGTGGCGTCGCGAGTAACTCGAGCGCCGTCAAGCGGACAATGGCGGCGTTAATAAGTCGCGTACAATAGAACTTGTACTCGAGTAACACTAACATCCACGCGAACTACGGCCCCCAAGTATCATTATAATATTGTTGGACTACTCATACGTAAGTTGAAACATACACTGTAGATAATTCGATGTTTACCAAGATAATACTGTGATTTATTTTTAATGCTGTTTTCGTTCGAAGCGCCAATTCAGACGTTATACAGGGTTCATCCCACCTTCGAACGCTGTGGAAGATTTAGGAATTTACAATGTAAATGTGGATGTATTGCTGATGTTAAGGTTGTGGTTACGTGAATCACAGTGAGTTTTAGTCAAGCACAGCGCCAATGACACGTCCTGTTTTTGGAATACAGCCGTGGGTCATGTTATTTTATAAGTTTACTATTGTGACATTTTTATTGTTACATTAAATCCACTTTTTGTAGATCGCTCTACATTGCTACAACTTAGATTTAACTGCATATTTATTTATCATTTGTCTGTCAACCAAATTGTCTTTTTGCCGAAGCACACGTTCCTCGGCCAACAAACTGCGTTCTTGGACCAGTTCTCGAAACCATTTACTGACAGAAGTATTGTTTTTCTATTCATCCGATTGCGTTTGGTGACCGCGGAGCAGGCGTGTGACGTACAGTTGCAGGCGTGTGACGTACAGTTGTTAATTCGCTCGCTTTAACGAAACAAAATTAATCATTTGACAAGCACTCTTCGTTGTGGTTTTTTATGATAAGCTTCCGAAATTGCGCGTAGTTTATCCGGGTTGATGTAAGTTCCTGTTGCTTTCAAAGAACGGCAGTCCAGTATGGGAGCATTTGATTTGTGCGTGCGTGCATGCGTGTACAATGCATGCGTGTGTGCGATGTGTGTGTGCGTGTGAGTGCATGTGGGTGCGTGTGGTTGCGTGTGGGTTCGTGTGAATGCGTGTGAGTGGTGGGTTTTTCCAGTAAAAATACAGGTTCAATTAACTCCGTTGCCTAAATCAAGGAAGAGGAATACATGTACAGAAAGACTGCCAGAGCTTGAGTTCATGTTGAATGAGCAAATGAATGGTTACAAATCTTGCACTACTTGTCCTTATTATATGTTGCTGCCACCTAACCTTGAAGAAATAGCAGAATGTTATACTTTGCAATCAAAATGCATTTGTGAAGTATTTTCCAGACATACAAATCTAAACAAATGGCTCAACATACAGAATAACATCTGAAATATTTCCAGAATGTCAAGTAATGATGCTTTCTCTAGATAAAATGTCTTCCTGTTGTATGACCATAAATTATTACAAATTTCAGTTTTATTATCTAATAATTACCACCATTGATTTACTACAAGTCTGCCGATGTCACTTTGTCTGGCATGATACTTGATATTCAATATTTATACCGGGTAATATTAAAATGTTTCACCTGTGTCAATGCACTTATTAATGGTCTTTCATACACATAAACATTTCATGTTACAAAAAGGTCCTGCATACAATATGCATGTTTCCAGTACATGCTCACGTGGCTCGCATAATTTAAGACATTCACACATCGATGCAGCAATGTCATGCGCATTATCAAGATCAACATGAAACAATCATTTACAGGGCACATACAGAACTCACCAGGGAACATAAATGTGTTGGACTTAAACACTGTGGAAACAAAATAGAGCCAATATAAATAGCATTAAGTTAATGTTTTATCACCCACCATAAACTATCCAAATAAAGAACACTGTAACAGTACGACTCACCATGTGTGATATACTGTCAGATAAAACCTAGTGCCGGGTACATCAACTATCTGTGGGTTTTCTTTGTGTTATTTGTTCACTGTTATTCGGCAGATTATATTTTAATGTAGGTTTAAATATATTTCCATTAACGCTTATCATGTTATTAAATATATTCGATTAACAATTTACAGTTACTTTGTACGAGGTGTCCCTCGTTGACATATAAAGTTGAAAAACGGCAACGGACAACGCCACGGACAACGCCACGGACAACGCCACGGACAACGCCACGGACAACGCCACGGACAACGCCACACTGTTGACAATAACATTCCGGTTCGAAGATAAAGTGTAAAATGTTTCCAATGTCAAAAGCCGCCTGGCTTCTTTTTGTAGCGTGATTGAGTTTAATATGTAATTGACGTCATAGAATTGAAGCTATGACGCCATAACACAATCAATAATGCTGTAATAAGCCGATAACTGATTGTAAACAATAATGTAACTATAGGTGGGCAATAATGCGCGTCGTTCAAGTGGTAGCCAAACGGCTTAACTAACTCGTAACCTCACTCCAAAGCTAAAACTAGGTCACGAGACAAACGATAACATTTATAAAATCAGTTGTAGGATTTTTTATCTTTTAAAGGTGTATTTTTACTTAAAAGGTTGTGACCTTCTTGGTATGTGGTGGGGGTTAAATTAACATTCGCATACGTAAGACAGCAGCGCAGATGTTCAACAATTATTGTCCATTAATTTATAATTGGTGCGAATCAATTGCGTATCGTATCTGATCGTTAGCTTTGTGTTACTGGTGCGCCAGTTGTGTTAAATTATGAATATTAATAGTAAATATGTATGCTAAACGCTATGGTATCAACATGAATAATCGATTATTTTATCTTTGTATGTTAATCATTTATAGATTTCCACCAGCAAAAACATCAAAGTGCGGTGGTATCTATATTGCAACAAAGAGGTTTTTATGGTCAGGTCAGTTATATTATAGAACATTAACAGCATAACACATTATTGGTCGGTGTCCACGGTTATGAAAAAATGCGAAGTTTTAAGAGTTTTTTTGTAAGTTTACTAGAATTTAAATTTTTTTTAAACTTATTTATTCGTAAATTTCGCGAAGACACTCTCGGCGATATTGAACGAATCTCATGAATCCGAGGATAACGTCGGGAGGGCCACGAGGGCCATTAGCCCTCCTACGACAGGTTGCTGCCTCCCGTGCCAACGGAGTTTGATCATCGCTTCGACTGATCAGTTTTAGAAGTGGCACAACAACGTATACTTGTTTCGTGTACACAACAACGTACACTTGTTTCATATACACAACAACGTACACTTGTTTCACGTACACAACAAAGTACACTTGTTTCGTGTACACAACAACGTACACTTGTTTCGTGTACACAACAACGTACACGTGTTTCGTGTACACAACAACGTACAATTGTTTCATATACACAACAACGTAAACTTGTTTCGTGTGCGCAACAACGTACACTTGTTTCGTGTACACAACAACGTACACGTGTTTCATATACACAACAACGTACACTTGTTTCATATGCACAACAACGTACACTTGTTTCGTGTACACAACAACGTACACTTGTTTCGTGTACACAACAACGTACACTTGTTTCGTGTACATAACAACGTACACGTGTTTCATATACACAACGCAGTGTGAGTTTGTTTTTTGTTTGTCGCGCGTAAATGGGATTTTTTGTGTGGACAATTCTCGGAAGACAAAGGGAATGAGGAGACAAAACTGAGAGCGATGGGTGGTCACGCGCGGTGGTCACGCGCGATGGTCACGCGCGACTTACGACCTGTTTTTAGATGTTGTCCCGATGGATGACTGAATCGTCACGCTTCAACGAACAAGAGGCGCTAGTTCGGAAGAGCGATGTTGTCACGGGCCACTCGTTTTCTGACAACTGTTTTGTGCTCGTGACTGTTTTATTGGTGTACTACACTAGCGGAATTCAATATGTCCTCAGAGGGCATCCTTTGAAACCGCGGCTTTGGACGCTGCGAAACGCCGAAGATAGAATCGGCTGACCTTTGCCCTTTTCTCCGCACCTCGAATGTTACTTTCGTCGCAGCTCTTTTGTTGCACCGGAAATGACACCATGCCGACGTCATCCGGTCTGTCCTCGGCGATACGTCGGTTGTTTACGCGCGCCCGCTGGATGGAAACAGACGACTACGCGATCGCGCCATCGATGGCGAGCACTCTTATCGTTTGCACCTTACGTCGACTATCTGGGCCTATCATACAGTGACACGCCCTGTCTTCCCAGTGTGCAGGCAACTGTTCATTGTGGCAACGTTTGAGTTTTATTTTCTTGTGATCATCCTATACCACAGCGCTACATCTTCATAACAATGCAGTGTCTCGGACGTTGCGACAGCCCGTCTTAGAACCAAACAGTTCACAACATTCTGACACCTTCTTGAAAATCATTATCTATGACGACGCACGAAGAATTGTGTTTTGCAGACAAACGCGGAGAATTTGAATACGACACGATTGTGTTCTTTTCAATGCAAATAAACACTGAGAAATTGAATACGATTGTGTTTTTAACAAGGATCGTTGTCTGCAAGAGAACTCGTTTCTGAGCAGACTTGTACAAAAGAATGTATCATTTTGTTCTTTGTAATAAACTTATATAATCGACACATAAATAACATTTACAAACATTAGCGTATCACCATACTAACTTATGTTATGAAATGAAATTATGTTTTTCCAGCATTTTGGGCGATTGTTTGTATATAAATAGGTGGTAATTGTTGAGGACTTGTGACCTGGTTATGCAAATATATGCATATTTACTAATGGCTGATTGGCGTCACCAGCAAGCACGTGACGTGTCACTGATGGTTTTTTTAAATACATAATATATATATATATATATATATATATATAGTTTGTCTTCCAGCGCTTGTGGTGCAATATTTTTTATATATATATATATATATATATATATATATATATATATATATATATATATATATATATATATATATATATATATATATATATATATATATATGTATTAGCGATTTTAGAGATGTTAATTGTAAAATAGTGACGCGTATACATTTACCTTTATAAATACACATCGCTTAGGATGCACTTTGTATTAAATATGCTAATACATAATATTACATACATAATACATAATAAAATAATTTTGGTTTGCTTTACATTAAAAGTTAAAACGAAACAACATGTTGATTATTGCAATACAATACAATGCAATGCAATGCAATGCAATGCAATGCAATGCAATGCAATATACATATAGATAACGTTGCTGCAAATGAGCATGCGCTTGGACACCGTTTTATCGTCATACTTAAGGAAGGCCGTAAACACGAGGACACAAACAATGTAGCTTGCATATGAGAAAGTACTCGTTCCCACAGAGGACATCAACGAATTTAACCAAATTATCTACAGATTGTGTAAACACTAGCAGCGTGAATGTGTTTAGAAACAACATTGACGACTATGGGGCGGACTACACCTGGATAAATGACGTGGGGCGGACTACACCTGGATAAATGACGATTGCACCATCGCATGTCAAAGGTTCTTTGTCCACTTGCCAACTGGGTTTTTGTTTTGGATGACAATCTTGTTAAATCCTATTAATAAACATGTGACATGTGACGCTGCACATGTGACGCTGTTGTGACGTTGTTTCTACGGCCGCTCTACAATTATTACTTACCAAGCCGAACAATAATCTCCCAACAGCGTCGTCAAAGAAGGTCCACTTCGCAGAACACGGCTGTCAGGTGTGGCACGAACAGGCGACAGTCACTCTCCCGTCGTGTAGATCAATACAAGTAATCAATGTTCCGCGCCCTATTTATAAACATGTCATGTAAGATAACAGCGCGACTGACACGCACGGTTCTACAGAATCACTGGTAGACGAGCAAGAGTCAAAATAGATGGTACTATTTCACTGCGACAAATCTATTATCATTTGCTATGTGTAGCAAGAAGAACCGTTATGCATTGGTTAAACTGATGTTTATTTCCGTTTTTGTTTGCAGTGTTCATGTCCCATTAGATATTCAACCTATTCAGCCCACACTGAATATATATATATATATATATATATATATATATATTTATATATATGTGTGTATGTATATATATATATATATATATATATATTACTGGATTACATTATATATAATATTATATATGGATAACATATATATATATATATATATATATATATATATATATATATATATATATATATATATATATATATATATATATATATATATATATATATGTATATATGTGTATATATATATATATATATGTGTGTATGTATATATATATATATATATATATATATATATATATATATATATATATATATATATATATATATTACTATCCTTGTTGGGATTCCGACATACACGTGTTTCTGACAATTGTGTAAACAACCCGTACGAACACAAATTCTCTTTTGGTTATGTTCTTATTTCAACTGCTTAATTGTTTAATGTTGCAATTGTCCGCATTATAAACTCCATCAACTTTATGCAAACGTTTGCAGTAAAGAGAAGCACAGTTCGCTACGTGGACGTTTGGTGTGGAGGCCTAGCTGACGTAGCATCGCTATTTAAAGCACTGAAAGGGGCAGGCGATGAATTTTTTTCTCGAGAGGTGCTTCCCCGGGTCGCACAGACGCGGTTATTGCATCATTGGCGTATTCGCTTCGTGTTAGGACGCGGCGTCGTATGTCCGACCAAACGTCAGTATTCAGAATATTTACCGGTGACAGACGCCGTTTTATTCATATACAATTCTCCATTGTACTTCGCACGCACGCACGCACGCACGCACGCACTCACGCACGCACGCACGCACATTAAATATAAGTATTTAGAAGGAAACACTATTATTTCAGCCCAATCCCATGCAAGGTTTTTATGTTTTATCCATTCTACCGTTGGGTGGGAACACCCGCTTTCAAAATATACCAATAGGCGACTGGTCGTGCAGATACGGTGACTAATGAACAGGAAAACGGAGCAGGTTTCCCTTTCACTTCCTGCTGGTTGACTGACAACTGTCAGTTTATGCCGATTCCACGTAGAAGTTCCCACCCGCGTCACGTTCCCCGTCAGCGTGTTAATGTATGCGAGCTCGTCAGTGACCAGTTGCCAGGAGAGTCAACAACACGACACATGCCACTGACTCACTGGGGCTTAGATACGGCGCGCTCGGCCCACGTAGCCAGACGTATTATTAGAAGTGACGCGCGCTTGAGTCGTTTAGTCGGTTGCTGCGACGTCCGCTATGACTCAGTGGCGTGGTTGTACACGTAAACACGCCGGACGATGTGTTGGCCGATCAGCGAGGTGCAGCCATCACAGCACACCGCTTCGAAAATGGATATTTTGCTCAATTTGGTGATTTCTTGCGGGACGAATTAACCGCAATCAAGGTTAGTTGGAACGGCGGTGTCGTTAGTGTAAATGATCCCTTTCCTGGCTTTATGTCTGTGAGAGGTTATACGCAGCACGAGCTTTTCGAAGCCGGCTTACGTGATGTTTTCCCACTTCGAAATGTGTTAAATATTGACAAACGTATGTGATAAGTTTGTATGAGCTAAGCACGAGTGCTTGTCATACTAAGTGTCGGGGGCGACAGTGCATGATGTCAAGATGTTTCTTGGGCTAGAAATCGGTCACCATTGTGAAAAAAATGGCGGTTTGATCCAATGTTGGTTCGATTGTTGAAGCCATACGATACAAGTTTTCAAGCAATTGATACACGATGTATCAAGTTATCAACGTTGCATCCAACAATGTTCTCTGGCGTAAACACTATTTCACGGCGGTTTTACCACATCTATCCTCCTCGGGTCCCACGGTCCACGAGGCTTCAGTGTTCCTTCTCCAGCTTATTCCGTTGTTGGCCATCTTATTCCGTTGTTGGCCACCTTATTTCGTTGTTGGCCACCTTATCCGGTTTGTTGGCCACCTGTTTCGCTTCATTCCACATATTCCACCCCAGATATTGTCTTCCGCCAGATTGTTTTGGGGCGACCCACTTTCCTTTTCCCTTCTGGTGCCCATGTCATTGCCGTTAGGCAGTGGCCGTCTTCTTCCTTCCTGAGTCTGTGGACTGATGTATGTGACGTTCGATCAGCAATCATTTCCCTTTAACAAACTGTGACCAATGGCAGCATTCCGCTCAGAAATCGCGGATAAATATTTATAGAAGCAGTTATATGAATTGTAACGGTAAAATCGATGTCTTGTGTGTGCGTTTTGTATATTATCGTATTTTGCTTCATTATAGTATATTTCGCATTATGGTAATATGTTATTATGGTAATACATATTACTTTAATCTCATTAATTTAAGATGATATGATGGCATTCTGATGCCGTGGTAGCTTTTAAATATATCTTGCAATCACATTTAAGTGGCTATCAGTAAACCTAATTTACAAACACTACACACACTAACACGAATCTGGTCACATATAGAAGATGATCAAATTGCAATTGTATGTCATAAATGTGACATTGATTACATTAAAAGGCTGGCTACCAACTGAAAATTACAATTACAGATAGATGTGCGATTTTAATTATTTTCAATTTGCATTAGCCGGTGAAAACGTTGTAGCTAACTTACGTATTAGTTACGAAGTATCTAATAGCTGAGAAAAATATAAACATCATCGTATAGAGCACCAACTGAACTCTATTCGCCGTTCCACGCCGTGCCTGTCGCGCCTATAGAGGTCAGACCAAAGTGCAAAATTGCATTAGTGGCCATGTTAACATTTTGTCGGATTATAAGAAACTATGACCATCCAAAATTCCGAAACTTTTTAAGAGCAACTGCCGTCATCTCATTGACATACTGACCAAGTTTTGTAAAAAATCACTTACCTCCAGCTATTTTAAAACGCCCCCATGAGCGTTGCCCGTCAGTGCACCATTTCACAGCCAATAGCTTCTACAAACCTGTCAATGTGCCTGCTCAATTGCACTTATGTTACTTCATATGAATTGTTTAATTTCACATATCTCAATTTAATACGCTCTACATTCATGTGAAACAATAAACAGGAAGGTCAACTGTGGTCTGACCCCTATGTAAGACCCCCTTGCATGATGACGTAAGAATTCAAAATCGATTGTGCGCGCGCTGCAATGTGGGCGAAATTAGGGGTCGCTTGTTGCTGCCCGAGCGGTAATCCATAATCCATTAGCGCACAACACCATTGCAGAGGCGTTATTTTTGTTTCGTTAAATGACATCAGTGGGGCTATTTAATCGGAGAAAGTGGTCAACAAGAACACAGTAAAAGCGCCCAAGCTTTCATGAAGTGCCCATGCCTCACGTCTCGACCACCGATACTCGGTCTTTCACAACAGTCAAAGGAGACCGGTCTTGAACATATCGAAAATGTATGCAACTATTCGTAATATTCACCCCAGGAAAAGTTATCCGTGACCCTGTGATTTAATCCGTTGCGTTGCATACATTTGAGGCTCAAGGCCTGACTGGCTTGTTATACCGGTCACTATTTTGTACAGTGTCGTCTTTTCGTCGTTCGATATAAGTAATTGTAAATATGTCACTCAATCGTTTCGGTTTCATAAAATCGCTTGTAAATATGAATCTCATAGATTAGTGCCTGCCTCACGCTATGTCTACAGTGCCTTTACGTCGACATCCAAGGCATCATTTCTGAAACATCTGATTGTTTCAAACGCAATATCTATAACCATAGCAAAATATCTTAACCGAGACTAGTTATATGCATTCTAACATAAATATTGTAAGTCGTTTGTGAATATCGATGTAACGGTTTTATAGTATTAGTATCTATACTATATCGACATATATGGTATTAGTATCTATACTTTATGCGATCAGGAGTCGTCATGTTTAGGACCACCTTTTGGTGCAGTCACGAATCGCGTCACAGGTTTATAGAAAATGTCATTCTTTTTTGGTGTAATTATAGCAGGATCGATTAATGTGCCCGCGCTGTGGACTATTACAAAGTTATTGAGGTTTTCACACATACGTATATTACTATTGTGTGTAATTTTAAGTAGCAGCAAATAAACATATACGTTTAAGCGCGCGATTATTTTAGCGTTGACAAGTCGCGTCGTGTGAACAAGTCGCGTTGTGTGAATAACACGCGTGACACGCACAAGCCAGTTGCGTGCGACATAGTTGCAAGCGATGTTCCACAGACAAGTGTTCGACGAGTGACAATGACAGTTGTTGGCAACAAGACTATAGAGCTGGTCTTTCTGGTCGGGCAATGACTTTAATAGTCGGGCGTGTCTACCACGCACTCTTTGTGTTATTGACTTTGTGTATTTATGTTCGTTTCTTTGTGTTTGCGTATGTTTTTGTGTCACTGTGCGAATGTTGTTTTGAGGTAGACGACCCACAGTGAAGTATTAGTAAGAATTATTGGATATAATGGATGGAATGGATTATTGGATATAATGGATGGATCGGGGGTTTCGTGCCATCCACTGTTGATGTACTTGGATGAACCAAGGGCCTCGCGCCATCCAAAATGTATTTGTCCACTATTGGTGATGCGCTTTTCCTGCAATGAATCATTGTGATTGAACACATCCACTAATTACAACATCGCGTTCTGAACACATTAAGCACGATTCGGAGTAATTCATCCCAGTGCCCCCTGTCGGACCGATCTGTCTATTCCAGTGCCCCTGGCGGACCGACCTGTTGACATGCTAACATTTCAGTTGCTGTGTTAACCAATTACATTGCTCGCTCAATTTTACGGTTCTCGCGTACGGGAACTAAACTGCCAGTGGACCCGTCGTCGCTGGTCGGACCGGTAAAGCCTGTCTGCCGACAAATACTTGGTAACTACCCGTCGGCCGACCGATTTTTCTGATGCCAGATGTGCACAAAAAGTGTTGTCAGCTGTCGGTGGAGAACATAACGACTACATTTGAATTGCCAACTGAAAAAGTACTCGCCAACTTTGGCAACTGAAGAATCAGTCTTTGTGACGAGCATTTCGTGGGAACGTTCTTTGGAGTTTGATTCAGCGTACACCGACGCTTGGCGTGGGATAAACTGACAAATCCACATATGGTGTGGGGTAAACTGACAAATGTACATATGGTGTGGGATAAACTGACAAATCTACATATGGTGTGGGGTAAACTGACAAATCCACATATGGTGTGGGATAAACTGACAAATCCACATATGGTGTGGGATAAACTGACAAATCTACATATGGTGTGGGGTAAACTGACAAATTCACATATGGTGTGGGATAAACTGACAAATCCACATTTCAACAGGTTGATCTGCCAGGGGTATATTTAATACTACTACCGCCCCTGGCTAGCGAGAATGGTGTAACTGAGTATCGCCGTCGTTTGTTTCAGAAGCCCTTCTGTACCACTGCGCGGGCTCCGGTACCGGCGGGTCGGGGGCGTCAGTCACGCCCGGCAGCCACTCGTTCCTGACCGGCCCGCCGACGAGCCTGTCCCTCGGACTCGCCCCGGCTGACTCGGCGAGGATCGCCGCCAAGGTGGGCACAGCACATTATTGTTCCACAATTGAAAGCCATTGTAAAAGTGAGGTAATCCCACACTATGCGCAAAATAAAGATTCGGTTTGTATAAAAATCTGTACAGTTTGATCCGTGTCCTGTCACTGGCCTGCAGTACAAATCGACAAAAATCAACATGGGATTTGTCGCCCAAACCGGCCGGATTCTGTCTTTGTACCCGGGGATCCTTCCATCACTTACGCGTGCCTGTGCTTCCAACCGGCAATTAGAAATTATGTTAATCCTTTGCGGAGCAGAAGTGTCGCAGTCTGCTAAGGTACCCGTTTCCCTCTTCATAAACTATTTTAGGGTACACAAATCCTCGAAATGGGGTTACCCCGTCCCAAAATCTGGCACTTTATTTCTATCGCATGAACCCCGGCGTAAAGCAATGGTCTAACCCCAGGTGAGTCCGCCGGCACGGACCAAGAGCCGCAGTAGAACGCCGAAGACGTTCGCGAAGCGGAGTCACGACGTGAGGGCAACGTCGGAGCCAGCACGCGACGACGGCAACACCGCGGCGAGAACCGTCGCTCACTCGGACACCTCGAGGCGGGTCCACGCGAACGGCAAGTCCGGGCGCGGACGGGACACGGTCGACGGCGACTCCCGCAAGCGCAAGGCGGAAGCGGAAGTGTCGCCCGACTCGAGCGCGAGAAAGCGACGCATGCGCAACGATAGCACCGCAGCGCCCTCTGTGCGTTCGGCGTCGCCCCGACTGAATAGTTCGGACGCGCGACAGGAGAAGCGGCCGGAGAAAGACGAGGCGAGGAAAGAGAGCGAGACGAGTGGCGAGGCGTCTGTGTCGCGGCCGGACAGGAAGGCACGGAGTGGGACAGGCGGTCACAACACGACTGTCACGGCCGTGACAGGCAGCAGGGCGGGCTACAAGAGTCCACCTGTTACGGGTCAGTGTCTCATCGCGTCGTTTTCTCTCCAGCAATATCTCCTCCATCTAAAATGCGAAACTAAATTAAAATAAGTAAATTATATTTTCGGATTGCATGTGTTCAGTCAGCGGTAGGTGTATCGTTGTAAATTGTATTGACTATACAAGGAATGCTGTCATGCTCTATCGATGTGAACAATTATTATTGGGATATAAGCTATTAAGTATCATCCAAATTAAATGCAAAACAACGTATCGTATGTAGTATCATCGCGTATTTGACTGAGTGCACGACAAAGGGTTCTTGTCATGGTCCATATTTCATGTAAAGAAAAAAATTGCATTTAGTTAGCCACACGTCAATATCAATGTAAGAAAACTGTCGTATAATGTGTATGGCAGTGATGTTCTGACAATCTAGTCTTGTGTGTTATAATATTTATTAGTACTTACGGAAGTATGTTCCATAACCTGTGAAATTTAGCACGATGGTGATAGTGAATATAATGTTATTAATAATGGTGGTAATAATACCAGTAATACTGCCACCATTGCCCACGAGAATGACGTCACCATTTCGATATATGATTTGTGACTAGGCGAGAGTGCGGCCGACGCGAAGCGGATGTCCCTGGCGAGCATTGGTGCCGCGGTGTCGTCTTCTTGCCTCCTTACGGGATACCACTGCACCGTCACACAGCTCGGCCTGTCGCCGTCGAGTCGCACGGTACACGCGCCCACCTTCACCCCGGAGGTCGGCACCGTGTTCGACGGGCCCGTGTCGGCGGCGTCGTCGCCCGCCCGGCCTCTCAAGACCTCCCCCGGCTCCAGTCCCGAGACGGTCAGATCCTGCACCACAGCGGTAGACGAGGTCCAACCAAAGGAGGTGGGCACAGTACCCTATTGTCGGTTCAGTGCATTATTGGTTTTCCTATTGAAACCAATGCTAAAAGTCGGTCAGGCAGCAAATCGGCCGTGTGCACAAAATTACGATTTTGGTTAAATAAAACATGTGCACCCTAAATGATGCCTTGTCACCGACATTCAGTAGTGTTTTAGTAAATTCCTACTATTTTGTTTTTGATCAACATAGAAGATTGTCCCGTCAGTTGTCCCCAAGAACAAACCGGATTCTCTCTTTGTACACCAGAGATCTTTCCAATCGTAGAACGTGCATATGCTGCCAATTAGCAACTATAGAAGTCTCGTATAACCTGCAAAAGTGCTCTTTTTCCTGTTCATGAATATTTTTTTCAGGATGCGAAAAAACCTGAAGTGGGCTCCGTGTCAAAATCACTGGCACTTTATTCGTATGGCATGAACCTGGAAGTAAATTAATGATATGTCCCCAGGTACGGCGCAGCGTGCCGGTGGATGTGACGTCAGCGACGCCGGAGCGGTCGAGCGCTGTTGTGCTTGTCCCGGCCAAGTCGGGCAGTTCGAGACCCGCGACAAGCGCCGACCAAGAAGCGTCCGGAGAAGCGTCGGACTCGCGGCCAGACCGTGCGCCGAGACCTGCGTCGACATCGGCTTCGACGACGAACTCTGCGGGAGTTGCGTCGTGCCGCAAGGTGAAAGTAGAACGCGGGGGATCCGGTGTCGCCTCACCCGGCGGCAAAGGTAACGCAACCCTGACGACGAGTACTAGTGAATCACTCACAGACAAACAAAATACAACGACGCCTCCGTGGTCGTCGCCTGTAGATCCCTTCGCTGGGGGAAACGCCGGGGTTGCTTTTTCGTCCGATCGGAACCACTACGGGCTTGCTGACATGCACGTCTCTTGCGGCGTCTACCCACGGCTGGGCGGTGACGATGTGTACCACCAGCCACCGCTGATGCTGCCTGTCTCACAGTCAATGGATAGCGGCTTCTACTCGGAGGAGGGTCGTCGGAGGTTGGCGATCTCGGCCGGCGGCTGGATGCATGACTACATGCCGCCAATGCCGATACCGTCGGCGTCGTTCTCGCCGTCTCGTAGCGCCAGCGTGTCGCCTGGCAGGACAGTCGCTTCTGCCGGTGACGCCGTCATCAGTCCGGTGACAGTAGCAGACACAGGAGTTGTTGATCTCAGCGCCGGGTCGTCGCGAAGCAGAGATAAGTCAAAGGACCTCGGATGTTGCTCCTCGCGAAGGAATACTGGTTCCTCGCGGGATAAACGCCGGACTATTGAGCGCAGTGCCACCTCCTCGCGTACGAAACACAAGACAGTGCCAGTGAGCTCGAATTCTTCCAAAGGGGGTGGTTCAAAGAGCGTTGACATTAACGCGAACCACTCGCCAGTGGCAACGGGTGCAGTTGGTGGAAACTGTAATGACGTCATAGTTGATCTGAGTGCTGCGAGATTCAACCGCAGCGACGTGAATGCCAAGTCTTGTGTTGACGTCAGCACGAGAAAGAGCGAGCTGAAGACGGAGCCGACGAGGAGCCGCAAAAGTTCCGCAAGTTGCCGACTGGATGTGAAAGAAGAGTCGCCAGACAACGACCGGAGGGGAAGTCATAAAGACACGCCTCCGTGCTCCGGTAAGTCGTGTAATCATACTATGGTGGTAGCCGTGCATGTATGTTATACAAGGGTGTCGTGCGAACAGCGAGGGTGTTAGTTTTCCTAGGGCCAATGTTTGTAGAGTTCAGTGGTGTTAATTCAGCAACAACTGCCATGGTTTTTTGTATGAAACATCAGAGATGACGTCCACCGCTGTCCGTTCTGTTCTCCCTCGCTGAGACCCTCGGGTTGACTGTCGTCATTACTGGTCGTCGTCCGTTCGTTTCGGTTGTCCGTATTTGTTGAAGTGTGCTCATTCATTCAATCATTCATTCATTCACATTCATTCATTCATTCATACCAAGCAGCCACTGTTTCCATTTTTCTTTTTGTCCTATATTACAAATGTTGGGAAAATATCCCTAGAAAACGCGTGATAAAAAGTAATGTTGTCAGGTGTGGCGGGATTACCGGAGGGACTGACGCCAGTCGGTGTGTGTTCAGGGAAACCTCTAATTCACTAAAAAAAAAACCTTGTGAAGTTACACAGACATAGAAAGTTTCGACGATGTTGTTTCTAACTGCCCAAAAGACTTCCTATCAATGTTGTCCGCGGACGAATTCCGACCAATAGACTTAGAGTTTGCTTCATGGACCATGCCTAAATAAAAAATGTGTCTCAGTTAATAGTATACTTGGAATAGTCTCTGTCTAAATTACAATTGTCCAAAACGTGTACGAACGCGATGACGTTGCACGTGCTTGCGTACGTTCAAACTGTTTTTATTTGGTACGTTCTCCCACGCGTGAAGTCAACCCGCCCGGTACATTTGAAGACGGCGTTTTGCCTACTAAAATACGGTGATGCCGGCTTTAAATTAAACATACAATGTTGTCTTAGAGTGCATTGGTCAGTGCCGTCTCGCATTTCTCCAATTACCTACGATCAGTTGATGTCCCTATTCGATACATCGAGTACTGTATTTTGATATATAATGACGTACTTTCTACCGTTTCTACCGTAGGTTCTATACCGGTTGGCATTGCTATAGCGAGGCAGCGAGACGCCAAACACGCACAGAAAGGTAACAACACCAAACATTTATGTTCTTGTATTGAGTGTTTCTGTCTGTGAACCGTGGCAGAACTCTGGGCCGAATCTCACCCAATATACAATTCACAGCTTTTTGAGGAAAATATAGAAATAGCGCATTACTGTAAACAATACATGTAGTATTATAGAAAATACTATAATTATTATATTTCGTTTTAAAATATATTCATGCACAGCACATTTCTAAACAGCATACTTGGTAACGGTAACTAGACAACTGTTCGGACAAATGCTATGTTTAAGATGAGTGTCCATCATGTTTCCAAATCGCCTTTACCATATTTCCTCTTTCAAAATTAGCCAACTTTAACGACCGAATTTGTTTTAACTTGAAAAGCGGACATCAAACATGTGGTTGAAAAACATTACTCGGAGGAGGCGAGTAGCAACAGCCATTACAAAAATACAAACACGTAATAAAACATTACTCGGAGGAGGCGAGTAGCAACAGCCATTACAAAAATACAAACACGTAATAAAACATTACTCGGAGGAGGCGAGTAGCAACAGCCATTACAAAAATACAAACACGTAATAAAACATTACTCGGAGGAGGCGAGTAGCAACAGCCATTACAAAAATACAAACACGTAATAAAACATTACTCGGAGGAGGCGAGTAGCAACAGCCATTACAAAAATACAAACACGTAATAAAACATTACTCGGAGGAGGCGAGTAGCAACAGCCATTACAAAAATACAAACACGTAATAAAACATTACTCGGAGGAGGCGAGTAGCAACAGCCATTACAAAAATACAAACACGTAATAAAACATTACTCGGAGGAGGCGAGTAGCAACAGCCATTACAAAAATACAAACACGTAATAAAACATTACTCGGAGGAGGCGAGTAGCAACAGCCATTACAAAAATACAAACACGTAATAAAACATTACTCGGAGGAGGCGAGTAGCAACAGCCATTACAAAAATACAAACACGTAATAAAACATTACTCGGAGGACGCGAGTACCAACAGCCATTACAAAAATACAAACACGTAATAAAACATTACTCGGAGGAGGCGAGTAGCAACAGCCATTACAAAAATACAAACACGTAATAAAACATTACTCGGAGGAGGCGAGTAGCAACAGCCATTACAAAAATGCAAACACGTAATAAAACATTACTCGGAGGAGGCGAGTAGCAACAGCCATTACAAAAATACAAACATGTAATAAAACATTACTCGGAGGAGGCGAGTAGCAACAGCCATTACAAAAATACAAACACGTAATAAAACATTACTCGGAGGAGGCGAGTAGCAACAGCCATTACAAAAATACAAACACGTAATAAAACATTACTCGGAGGAGGCGAGTAGCAACAGTCATTACAAAAATACAAACACGTAATAAAACATTACTCGGAGGAGGCGAGTAGCAACAGCCATTACAAAAATACAAACACGTAATAAAACATTACTCGGAGGAGGCGAGTAGCAACAGCCATTACAAAAATGCAAACATGTAATAAAACATTACTCGGAGGAGGCGAGTAGCAACAGCCATTACAAAAATACAAACATGTAATAAAACATTACTCGGAGGAGGCGAGTAGCAACAGCCATTACAAAAATACAAACACGTAATAAAACATTACTCGGAGGAGGCGAGTAGCAACAGCCATTACAAAAATACAAACACGTAATAAAACATTACTCGGAGGAGGCGAGTAGCAACAGTCATTACAAAAATACAAACACGTAATAAAACATTACTCGGAGGAGGCGAGTAGCAATAGTCATTACAAAAATACAAACACGTAATAAAACATTACTCGGAGGAGGCGAGTAGCAACAGCCATTACAAAAATACAAACACGTAATAAAACAGGTATATTTCCATGCAATATGTAAACAAGCGATTCGACTCGAAAAAGTCAAATTAAAAACAACAGTGGTTCATTGAAATATTTGGGCGGTCAGTCTGTTAGAATAGGTGTACTTTATACTATATAACATGAGTGTACGGTACAATCTGTTAGAATAGGTACACTTTTTTATACTATATAACATGAGTGTACGGTACAGACGATCAGACGTTGTACCTTTAATATTCATACGATTTGGTTTATACCATGTAACACGATGTTACGGTAAACAGCGACCAGATCGTACGTCTATTAAGATAAACAGTGTTCCCACGCATTGTGTTCGTGCCGGACTTGGACATTGATTGATATCACACCCGGGTTCAGCTGGGGAGCGTCCGATGCATGATCCCACTATTGGGATGACCCTCATAGTCGTATATAAACCGGGCGACTGCACCCGAAGCTTTCAAATTAATAAGAACCCTTTGATGTGACAAGCCGGGTGTTGGGTGAGTGACGCGCACACAATGACGGTGTCACCGTGGTACTGGGGTCACCATTGGTGTTTGTCACCGCCATCGTGTCACTCCTATGGTAGACATCCGAATGACGATGGCTAGCCCTAAACACTATTCCAATAATTTATGTTATGATACAGTTTATACTACTTCATTTTATTTCTAATGCATGACATGTGTGTATATTTAATTTTTACTTGTGTTTTGCTTATAATATTATTACAGGTTTTATACCATGTTGAATACAACCCAAGCCTAACATTGAGACACACATGAATAGCGAATTGACGCCGACGATGATTAAACAAAATATATTCAAATGCCACGACAAATAAGCTAAATTAATTTCTTTTACCACGCAGTTGGTAATATCGATTCTTTTGTAGGGTCTCGAATAAATTCTCAGCATATCATGTGAGAGACAAACGAATACTGTAGGATGAATATGCTGGGAACAACGCGCTTTACAATGGGCGCTAAAATGAGCGGAAGAGAAATAGTGCTCCTATTCACAGATAGCGACCTCTTGCGTGGGTTACTCGCGATAACGCGGAGCAGTAAATTATTATGTAATCGTCGGTGGATTCAAGTAGTTCACCAAACCTATCGGAAAGTCCTCCAGTGTCATGACAGGTGACTTGAATTATATTGACGTACTGAGGAGTAGCATTGTTTATTTTAAGGCAGCGTTGTCAACTTTTCGTTGTCAAACCGGTTGATTCGTTATTGACGCATGCAGTTCTTGACTTGCGTTTGTACGTGTCACAATAAAACGTTTACCTTATAGTAAAGTTCTCGAATTACGCAGTTTATGTTTCATAACAAAGCAAAATATGTTGCAATAATTATCTTGGTTACGCTTTTATGTGCCATAGCAAATAATATAATGTAATAATGTCAGTGAATGTTATTTTATATGTCATAACAAACATGATACTTTGTAATAAATTTGGCTTTTAACATATCTATGCATAAGAAAGCAGTATACATTACATATTTATGTGTAACAAGAAGGCAATACTTTCTAATCAATGTAATTAGTTGTGCTTGTATGCCTCAAAGGTAAACACGACACATCAAAGCAAACTTCATGGATTAACTTTTTGCGTGCTGTAAATAAACACGATAGATTGTAAAAAAAAATCAATTACGTTTAATATGTATAACGTTTATATATATATATATATATATATATATATATATATATATATATATATATATATATATATATATATAATAAAACACAACAAAGTACATACGCGTTACCGTAGGCAATAATAGCGAGTTTGATTCTTTTGAACGTTTTGTATGTCAATACACAACTGACATACTAATTGCATATTAGTTCCATATGCGAAAAAAATCACTAACAGGACAAGGCAAGATTGCTGTCCAAGGCCACCAGGTCAAGAAAACTAGTGGACAAGGAAGCCGTCGTCTTACGGATGCTCCGTGTCTTAGTCCGTAGTAATTGATATACGTTGAATGTGTCAAACAGTTTTACTAACAACACTTGAATATATTCGTCACTTGAGCTAATGGGATACTGTTAATAAATGAGAACACAATTGCATATTTGAATCGACATAAGTAATACATACATCACGCATATCATTGTAGTCGGCGTGATGGCAATTGCGTAATAAATAAAAGACTACAGGAAGGGTCTGTCGCAGTGGAAATAATAAATTGCCCCTGCTCATATCTACATGTCTGTTCTCACTAGACATAATAATGACGTGTACCAGTCACCAACGCTTGCGCCGCGCTTATCACGCGGCCGGCGGGCGAGCCTTTGTACGACAACACGCATTGTTTGTACCTTCGGCATTCTGGGTCAACGGCGTGCCTCATTAATATTAATGAACGCCGTGCTCGCTTGAGTTGATTTAGTTCGGCAAACTCTATTACTGAGCCGATCATTTATCTGCGGTGCCGCCAATTGACGTACGGCGAACCACCCAATAGAGGCGGGGTGTGGTGTCGGCGTGGTTCCTGTCTTTCTCACGCTCCGGACCAAGTCATGCAACCGGGCTACACTCGTATCTCTAAAACATCGAAGGCGGACATTCGATTCGCGCAGTCATCGCTCAAAGCAGTTGTGTTTGTCTGCACAAGTGCTGGGGACATTCTGATTCGCACATTCAGCCAACCGACACCCAGACAATTAAAACTCCATCCTCAGTTAATATAGCCCATCACGAATCACGTTCGTTGGTGTTCATATCTGTAATGCGTGAATATCTTAAATAATGTGCACAGTTGGTTTAATAAAAAACTAAATTTTAAGTACAATTAAAGCTACATTTATTGAGAGAGCTTAATAACTTGCGTGGCGGTGTATTTGGAATTTGACCTCTTTAATGTTTGATATTTCTTACAATATAATAATTGTGATATAAGTACGATGTCAAATATTGCAACGATACGTGCAGGATAACGGAGAATTAAGACAGAGACGTTTGTTCTGTTTGTAGACAAACCCATTGTTTGATGCTTGGCTAACTTCAACCTTAGTATTGTTTCGTAATGACTACAACCTTAGTATTGCATTGTAATGACTCTCCTGCTTTGCTATTTGCTTCCACACATTTAAACGCGTCTTTAAAATACAATACAGTATAATTACTTATGGTTTAAGACATTCGATCAACTGTGCAGTCGGTATAATTATTCTTAGAGAATACTTGCGTATCGCGGCACCAGTTTACTTTGTCTGAACTGACCACATAAAACACATGTTCGCCACTTTCGATTGTTTGCTGGAATTGTATATATGGTATGTAGCAATGAAAGTGTAGGTAATACATTTTTGGCGCATACAAATATTAAATTTTATTCACATTATAGCAGTGCCGATTAACTGTGTAGAATGCGCTGGTGAAGTAAATTACTTCAATGTTTGACAGAAGTAGGCCCTCGGATTGTATAGATGTTACAGAAGTCTGCAGTCTCTCATTAAACCAACATCGCATAGTACTTAAACTATTCACACACCACACATTAGAACATCGACGGACCTTATTCGTGATGACCTAAATGAAGGACGGAGTTGAGAAATGCGTTAGATCCGCCGTGCCTCGACTCTGAAACAGAGGATTTACCTAACAAGCAGAGCTTGACAAACATTGCCGCACCTTTGTGTTATTACCGCGCCCACGCCTTATTATCATTTACCTCCGACCAGATGCTGACGAGGGCACTGATGAGGACATGCAGCCAACTTGCCTCTCGAGCAGCGGTTTCGCCCAGTCGAGTCGCCAAGGTCGGCCGATGCATCACTTCGCCAGGTCAGTAGCGCCAGTGCTGCCGTCTAGTTTGTTTATAGTTCATCACCTAGCGGAGTCTTGCGCTAAACGAAAGACTTTGGACCTAGGACTTTGTAGTTTGCCGCGCCAATTCTGCGACATTCGCTCCATGTTACGGTTAGGTCAACAGGAAACATAATAATTTCGTCGTCATCTGAAGACTTATCTTTTTACCCCTGCTTTCCAGTAGCTCCCTGTCCTATTCATCAATATGTTGAGTGTTGACTTTCACTTGTAAGTCCCATATCGATTTCGAGATTGTCTAACCATTTTGGTTTGATGCGTTTCTGAGCTCGGGTTTCCGATTATTTAGGCGCAATATATGTTGTTGTATTAGTATTGCTATATTATTATTATTATTGGTAATATTGTTATTATTATTATTGTTAGTGATAGTGGTAGTGGTAATATAATTATTATCATCATCATCATCATACAACGGTGTTGCAGCGAGGAGCCGGGGCTGGCGAGCGGTCCCGAGACGGGAGAGCTTCACAAGCTTCCCAAGTCGCTCTCAGATCTGCCGACACACATCGCGTCCAACCTCGTCGTCACCCGTACGTTCACATTCATATTTCGCTTCGTGTCACCCACCGATACCAGGACAGTGAACTGGGTTAATTACCCATCGACAATATCTGTGCTAGATGTAATGCGTCTACACGGGTGTTATCAATAGTATGTAAATGTAATGTTTTAGAATTAACAAGATTTAACCAGATTGCAATCCAAGACTACGAGCTCCACATGTCCAGGGGAAAAGGAGCAATGTCTATGAAACACTACTTGGTCATCAAGAGAACATCACGTCTATGAAACACTACTTGGTCATCAAGAGAACATCACGTCTATGAAACACTACTTGGTCATCAAGAGAACATCACGTCTGTGAAACACTACTTGGTCATCAAGAGAACATCACGTCTATGAAACACTACTTGGTCATCAAGAGAACATCACGTCTATGAAACACTACTTGGTCATCAAGAGAACATCACGTCTATGAAACACTACTTGGTCATCAAGAGAACATCATGTCTATGAAACACTACTTGGTCATCAAGAGAACATCATGTCTATGAAACACTACTTGGTCATCAAGAGAACATCATGTCTATGAAACACTACTTGGTCATCAAGAGAACATCATGTCTATGAAACACTACTTGGTCATCAAGAGAACATCATGTCTATGAAACACTACATGGTCATCAAGAGAACATCATGTCTATGAAACACTACTTGGTCAAGAGAGACATAATATTAACATAAGTCAATTTACAGAAACACAACACTGCTATATGTTATGTACATGCTGACATATTTTTTTTATTATCTGGGCCAAATTCACAAATGCGTAACAAAGCATCGACTAATTCAGTGAAATGTTTTATCGAGACGTTCATGTCCGTAGGCACGGGGTGTCTACGTGTTGCTGACACATTGGCAGAACTAGACCGTTGTTAGAATAGATGGTCTATGGAATATATTTTGAGTTCGTTCTCACGAGTATTGTCATGAGTTGTTATTTAAATTCGATCATTGTTTAAACAGCCAATGTTTCTTCACAATGGCTGCCACTTTTCGTTTGGTTTTATCAAGAAGCGGCCGACGTGAACGCCGCCATGTGGCCGCCACCGACTATACCGGGCAGCGTGCAGACACACGTGGCGAGACCGTGGATGGCGACAAACGCCCCAGTAAACCCGGCAATGTGGCTGGAGCAAGGGGCATTCAATGTGCCCCACCCTCCCGACCCGACCCATCTTCCAATGGCGCCGCACGCGGAACTCAAACTGGTGCAGCATCCGATCACCGGACAACTGTACCTCATCCCGAGTAAGAACCATCGCTAACCATCATTATGTTACCTATTATCGTTGATAATTAGTTAAATAATATTCCATATAACGTCGTCAGAACTCGTATTTATACCGTTTATATACTCCTATTGTGTCGTAACTAACTTATGGATCTAAAGAGAATAAGTGGTTTTGAGATTAAATGCTAACGCAAGATATAGTGCGCATACCTTGAATGGTGCATGTACAAGTAGTGAGTGAACTACACGTATAACAACACTGCCTGTTCAATGAGCGAACTACACGTATAACAACACTGCCTGTTCAATGAGCGAACTACACGTATAACAACACTGCCTGTTCAATGAGCGAACTACACGTATAACAACACTGCCTGTTCAATGAGCGAACTACACGTATAACAACACCGCCTGCGCAAATCCTGGAAGCACCAATGGGAGGGGGGGGGGCAGTTGTAGGGAAAAGATGCATAGGCAAACCACAACAAAGATGTGGGAAGGACACGAACGTTTGCGGAGCGGCGAGAGCTGCGAGAGCTGCGAGAGCGGCGAGAGCGGCGAGAGCGGCGAGAGCTGCGAGAGCGGCGAGAGCTTCGAGAGCGGCGAGAGCGGCGAGAGCTTCGAGAGCGGCGAGAGTGGCGAGAGCTGCGAGAGTGGCTAGCAGAATAACTGGAATAGCTGGAGAAAGACGTCGATTTATCGAACAGAATTGGGCATCGACATCTTGAGCAGGATATGCTCATTGAAGCTGAAGGAGAAACGCATTTTCAATCGTCGCTTTCCACACATCGAAACGATCCTAAATAAACGTATGTCTTTGCGTTACACAAACATACTTTATAGTAATAAAGTGTACATTTGGCTGCAGGAGTGAACTGGCCGAGCTACCAACACGGTCTCTCGGCGCCACAGTTCGCGCTAGAGCAGCAACAGGTGAAGGACGAGTCGGCCATGACAGGACAGTGTTGCCCGCCGTCAGAGTCGACCTCGCGTCCCGCCGATTGCCCCGCCATCATGCACATGCACACGGACATGAAGACTGGCAACGAGTTGTACGGCTCATCTCAACTCTCACGGCCTGGTGACGGTGAATATATGAGCATAATTATTGGTTACTTTCATATTCGTATGTTTGTTTACGTGTGAAAGTAATAATCACGCCGGCGATTGTCAAGTTAGATTGTTCGTACATGCAGCATCAGTAACGTCTGTGACGAGATTATTACGCTGAGATTAGCGATATGTTGACCAGTAATATGTAGATAATGGAGTGTTTATAATGAAGTAATGCAAGTTGCACACGCTCGTTCAAGATTCATACATAATTCATGGTTATATAGTTTAGCATGAAAGTACTATTGGTTGATTGTTGTTGTCGTCATAAATTTGGCAATCATCACATGTCATAATCAGAAGTACAATGACACCCACTGTCCTAATTGTAATACGTCGTCCGGTGTTCTAACCGCTACGCCACCGCTACGTCACCGCTACGTCACCGCTACGTCACCGCTACGCCACCGCGTTGTCACCCGTTTTTACTCGTTTGTTATGTTTTGATTTGTATATTTCCTTAATTGCATACATTATGTTGTTGTAATGATTATCATAATTATCGTCGCATTGTTTGCAGTGCAAGCTCACCCGTTCCTTCCGGGCGTGGACCTGGAGCCGGGGTCATACCACCTGCCCTGCCCTCCTCCGCCCCCCACCCACCTCCGCTACTACTACGACCCGACTTGCTTCGTGCGCGTGGCGCCGCCAGGGGAGCCCACGACTGTTCCGTCGCCGTCGAACATGGAGACGCAGTTAGAGATAAACGTTATCGAGACATCGTCAACGTCGAGTGCCGGTGGTGCGACAACCAAGAAGGAGATTTGTGTCCAGTCGAGCGAGGCGGAGAGCGGCTCCGAGACGGCAGATACGGACGCAGCGTGGGAGTTTGCTCACAGAACTAAGATGACCACCAAGAGTGAAAAGGTCTCCGCAGTGGATGAGGCCTCAATGAGGGAGACTGTCCACGTTTTGGAGACAGTCCCCAAGACCGAGTTTGTCCCACCTGAAACGATCTCTGCAAGTGACACAGTTGTGTCAACGAAGGCGGAGAATGTCACCGAAGTCGTCCAGTCGGAACAGTCGCGTTGCAGTCAACGGCATACAGTCGTGGAATCCCGTCCGTGCCACGGGGTGGATAAGACAGTGACAACATCCAAGAAGGAGCAATCCGAGACAAGTGGCGCCCTTGGTGGGCTGCACGCCCTCTATGTGGCCTCGTTGCAACTACACGGAGAAACAAGAAAGACTACGACGGCCTTAGAAGCCCCGATGGACGGCTTACAGCTGCTGTGCAACGCGATGGAACGAGCCCAGACGACGCCCGGAGACAGCGGCCGTCCGCTGGACACGACGTCAGAGTCCCCGGCGACGAGCGCAGCAACAGCATCGCCAGACATCGAGAAGAACTACAACGCGCCGAAGAAGGGCAGCTTCACGCCGCTCAAGACGAGCCTGCTACGGAAGGACGAGACGGGAGAGTGGTGCTGCAGCCCGCTTAAGATCGGTGAGTTATCAGTTTATAAACATAATAATTTATATACTATAAAACAGCTTGTGACTGTGTTTGTTTGTCTGTTTCTTTGTTTGTTCCCTCGGAGGTTCGCATGTGTAGTGCTGGAATTGTGTAGGCGCGTTCAGGAACTGATGGGATGGTTCGTACATTTAAACAATTTTGACATTCCCCGAGGGCGAGGATCTTACGAAGTAACTTATATGAGCGTTTGACGTAGATTACATAACTCAGGACATTACTGTAAGCTTTTGCAGTGACTGTCATTTCTCCCATGCACCTCCGGGTAACTAGTAATTGATAACTCTGTATGACAGCGACAAGCTACGCATTGTAAACAGTTATTGAGCTTTCGATACAAATGTCAGAAAAAAACGGTGGGCTGTAGCGGTAACGAGGGGTGGGGCAATGTGTCCGTTATGCGTTGTATGGTAACGAAGGGAGGAGGGGCAATGTGTCTGTTATGCGTTGTATGGTAACGAAGGGAGGAGGCGCAATGTGTCCGTTATGCGTTGTATGGTAACGAAGGGAGGAGGCGCAATGTGTCCGTTATGCGTTGTACGGCAACGAAGGGAGGAAGCGCAATGTGTCCGTTATGCGTTGTATGGTAACGAAGGGAGGAGGCGCAATGTGTCCGTTATGCGTTGTACGGCAACGAAGGGAGGAGGCGCAATGTGTCCGTTATGCGTTGTATGATAACGAAGGGAGGAGGGGCAATGTGTCTGGTATGCGTTGTACGGTAACGAAGGGAGGAGGCGCAATGTGTCCGTTATACGTTGTACGGTAACGAAGGGAGGAGGCGCAATGTGTCCGTTATACGTTGTACGGTAACGAAGGGAGGAGGCGCAACGTGTCCGTTATACGTTGTACGGTAACGAAGGGAGGAGGCGCAATGTGTCCGTTATACGTTGTACGGTAACGAAGGGAGGAGGCGCAATGTCTCCGTTATACGTTGTACGGTAACGAAGGGAGGAGGCGCAATGTGTCCGTTATACGTTGTACCGTAACGAAGGGAGGAGGCGTAATGTATGCCCCTTCAAAGTTTGAAGGGGCCTATATTGTTCTTTTCAACGGGTGGTGCCCAGAATATTCCATACGGTTATTAGTTTATGAAGTTAAGCCTGAACCAACATTCTGGCTATTGTCAACGAGCTAATTTCGGTATCGTATTTGTTTTTATATATAAAAGAAACTGGACATTCGCCGCCGTTACTGCGTTGTCGTGCGAAGAACCTCGCCGACATCTGTAGCTGTAGTATTCTGTACTACAGTTTCGACCGCCGTAACTGACCGTGTGTGTCGTGCTGCAGGCCTCGAGAACATGGATGTGCTGGAACTGGAGATGCGAGTGAGGCTGGCAGAGCTGCAGAAGAAATACAAGGAGAAACAGCGAGAGTTGGCGCGACTTCAGCCGAGACGTAGCAGCGAGAAAGAGTAAGCACGTGTTTCTCCACCGCGATCCTGTAGTCGGTCTTGTACAGTCAGCACCAACTTGTACAGTCAGCACCAACTTGCCCACGAGAATATTTCAACTTTTAAGCAACCATAGTTGTTGACAAGATGATACTATAGCCAATGCAGAAAAATCAAAACGAACGATGGGAGAATGATGTGATGACAACGTATTATGTGGGCGGAATTTTAGATCAGTATGCAAGTGACTGATAAATAAGTTTATTTCCGTATTTGTTCTCTTTGTATTTTTTAAAGAAATTTGCGTTGTTTAAGTACAGGCTGACGTGTTGTAAACTGTTACAATAAACTATTTGATTTGAACGAGTCACGTACTGTACTGCGGCCAACGACAAACACCGGCTTTATAATGTTTAAGTTGTGACCGTCTCGCCGCTTTGTGTCGCAGTGAAGAGAAGCTAACAAAGCGACGTCCTGGTCGACCCCGAAAGAAGTCGGTCAAGGCTGCGACGAAAGTCGAGGCTGCGACGAAAGTCGAGGCTGTGACGTCACCAACGCCGACGGTGGCGCCGTCATCAAAGGTGACACCTGTTAGAAATGACGCGTCTTTGTCTGCGAAAAAGAAGCGAAGAAAGAAGGATGAGCCGAAAAGCGACGATATCAATGTTCCAGTGAGTGAACGCTTGATGTGGTGAAAAAAGCAATCTCCTGTCCAGTAGTTGACATAAACGTTTAAGTTTACACTGCACAAGTTTACAGTTTTCCAGTTATTCTTGTTGTCGTTTGTGCGATAATGATATGATTTCTCTGTATAAATGATATTACTGGGATATCTTTTTTGGACAAATACGTGTGTGTGCGTGCGTGCGTGCGTGCGTGTGCTTTGACACACATAAATCTATTGAAATGATCTACGCTGTTCTCAAAATCTTCTCTCTTGTTTGTTTAGGCGCCAAAGCCAAAAACAATCACGGATATTAAACCAAAAGTGAAAGCAAACACCAGTAACAAGAAATCGTGCCTTCGAGAGGACGCTGTACGATTGAATAAGAAGCTGGACTTAGCGAAAACTACAACAAAAAAGAGGCTATTCACAAGTGTTGCTGATAAACCAAGTAAGCTTGGCAACAGTACCATTGTCTTCCACAACCCTTTACCCATCATTGTGTTATATATTGTCTCTACCTTTATGTTACACCCTTCCTTGTTATTACGAACGGCGTGGTTTAATGAGTATATCATATGATGAATGTACCGCAGCAATGACAGACTTACGTAAGGGGCATAATGGCATTGATATGTGTGACCTAAACTAAGACGGCACTGGTGTGGTATATTAACACAGATGACGATTGGAACTATAGTAACATATTTCACATGAATGGTCAGCCGACGTAACCACCAGACAGTGTAGACCGTGGAATCTCTGCGCAGGTATCATCGTGCCAAAGTCGCCGTGCTCAGCTGCGAAATCAACAAAGCCTGCCTCTGATAAAGTTCACGCAAGCCCGACACCAGAAACAGCTCATTCTACAAATCATGGTGAGAACATTTGAGACGGGCTTTCCCTCGCCGTGGTGTTGCACCAACGAATTGATATTATGTCCTATCTACAAATGGATAGCTGTCATGTTATATTCTGTCTGTTTCTTCCACCCATCCTATGTTTTTGTTCTTCTATTCATTGTATCTGGTACACTACTTTTAATGACGTAATTCTTTGTGGCTATTTGTAGTAGATTTACAAGATTTTAATAACACTTAACAAACAATGGCAAGATCGTTGACATATACAAAAACAAGATCAACTATACATTAAAGTGTAATTAGGAAATAAAGTAATATCGGAAACAAGAAAACAGACTAGATACTACCCTTTTGTTTGGAGCACATCAATTTTGTTTGGAATACTGTAATAATTGACCGCTTGGGATATCAACGGTCTTCGTTGTTGGTTCGACAGGTCGTCCAGAGAAGATCTCGTCACACTCCAGCAAAGTCTCGACGACAAAGAAAACTCTAAAAGAAAAACTTCCACAGACAAAGACAGAGACATCTAATCAAGGTAAACGCTATGTTTTAATCAACCGCGTATTCTTCTTCAAATACGCTGTCTCATACTCTATGTGGTGTGTAGACAAGAAGCTCTATGTGGTGTGTAGACAAGAAGCTCTATGTGGTGTGCACAAAAGAAGCTCTATGTGGTGTGCAGACAAGAAGCTCTATGTGGTGTGTAGACAAGAAGCTCTATGTGGTGTGCAGACAAGACGCTCTATGTGGTGTGCAGACAAGAAGCTCTATGTGGTGTGCAGACAAGAAGCTCTATGTGGTGTGCAGACAAGAAGCTCTGTGTGGTGTGCAGACAAGAAGCTCTATGTGGTGTGCAGACAAGAAGCTCTGTGTGGTGTGCAGACAAGAAGCTCTATGTGGTGTGCAGACAAGAAGCTCTGTGTGGTGTGCAGACAAGAAGCTCTGTGTGGTGTGCAGACAAGAAGCTCTATGTGGTGTGCAGACAAGAAGCTCTATGTGGTGTGCAGACAAGAAGCTCTATGTGGTGTGCAGACAAGAAGCTCTGTGTGGTGTGCAGACAAGAAGCTCTGTGTGGTGTGCAGACAAGAAGCTCTGTGTGGTGTGCAGAAAAGAAGCTCTATGTGGTGTGCAGACAAGAAGCTCTATGTGGTGTGCAGACAAGAAGCTCTATGTGGTGTGCAGACAAGAAGCTCTGTGTGGTGTGCAGACAAGAAGCTCTATGTGGTGTGCAGACAAGAAGCTCTATGTGGTGTGCAGACAAGAAGCTCTGTGTGGTGTGCAGACAAGAAGCTCTGTGTGGTGTGCAGACAAGAAGCTCTATGTGGTGTGCAGACAAGAAGCTCTATGTGGTGTGCAGACAAGAAGCTCTATGTGGTGTGCAGACAAGAAGCTCTATGTGATGTGCAGATAACAAGCTCTATGTGGTGTGCAGACAACAAGCTCGACGTAATGCGGTAGTCTTCCTAGCCATTTGTTCATAAATGTATGTTAGTATTTGTCTGTCTGTTGTGGGTCAAGCGATTGTCTTACATCATATGATGCCGTTTTCATTTAGACGACATAACCGTTTCTATAATTAGGTTAAACTAATGTCATGCTGAGTAGATTTAACAAGATTTAACAAGATTACCATCCCAAACAACAATTCCAGATGGCAAGTGGACAAGGAAGCCATTGGCTTATCGAGAGTCCAACAATTTTCTTATCTATGTGTAGCCCGCCCTTATCATATATCTGTCAATTCTATTTTTAAACATATTCACACTACTAGCATTAACACAATCATTTGGCATTTTGTTCCATTCATTTATCACCCTCTGTTAGAAAGAGTACTTTCTCATGTCCAACCTACACTGCTCCTTAACTAATGCTGCTTTGTGTCCTCTGGTTCTACTGCCTTCTTTAAGTTTGAAGGACATATTCCTATCAACATCCTCATAACCATTCACTATTTTAAACACTTCTATTTGGTCTCCTCTTAGTCTCCTGGTCTCTAGTGTTGTCAAACCACATTGTAATAAGCGACTTTCGTAACCAAGGTCTCTCAATTCTGGAATCATTTCAGTTGTTCTTCGTTGTATTCTTTTTAGCTTGTCCATGTCCTTTTTACGATACGGCCTCCATGCTTGTATACAATATTCTAAGTGTGGTCTAACTATTGCTTTGTACAGGGGTACAATTAGCTGTTTCTCCTTATACGTGATAGTTCTCCTAATTAGCCCTAGAATTTGATTTCCTTTCGAAGCAGCAATCCCACATTGCTCTGAAACTTTCATTCAGCACTAAATGTTACTCCTAAGTCCTTTTCTTGTGTGGTTCTACCTAGTACAGCATCCCCTATTTTATATTCTTCGTCCATGTTTCCATGTCCTATGTGTATTGAAAATTTAATAACATTTGCCATTTTTCTGACCATTTAACTCATTTATCTAGATCATCATGTAAACTTTGTTTATCTGTAACATTAGTAACCTTTCTGAATACTTTTGTATCATCTGCAAATTTCTGTACTTTGCTAGATATGTCATCTTCCAAATCATTTATATATATTAAAAATAGTATAGGGCCTAATACTGATCCCTGTGGTACCCCACTCAAAACAGGTTTCCAGTTTGAAATCTCACCATCTACTATTATTCTCTGTCTTCTATCCAGTTCATTACATCATTACCTATACCATGGGCTTTTAGTTTAAGTAACAATCTTTGATGTGGCACTTTATTGAAAGCGTTCTGAAAATCTAAGTAGACAACATCCACTGGTGACCTGTCATCTACCCATTTTGTAATTTCTTCCAAAAAACATAAGAGATTGGTTAGACATGACCTTGCTTTTAGGAACCCATGTTGAGATGTATTTATTAATTTATGTTTTAAAAGGAATTCCACCATCTGGTCTCTAATTAATGTTTCGAGTAATTTACATACAACTGATGTTAAACTCACTGGTCTGTAATTTTCTAGGACGTAGTAGGACCCCTCAACTAAGACGCAATAACTATATTTACCGTTTTAATAGTTTAACACGATTGGCTTCTAAAGGAACACGTTCCAGATAGTACATGAACAAGAAACATCCCGAGTTCACACTTTGTAATCTAATGTGGCCTGTTATTGTGTTTGACGTTGTAGAAACCATTACCTATTTTATTGTTATGATGCCAGTGATGAAACATGCAGTGAAACGGACAAATATGTATTTGTATTTTAACATAATATTAAACAAGACTCGATGCTTAGTTGCGTTCTAATACAACTGTAATTACTGTGTTTGATTCATTACGCAGAAGACCTGAGTTGGTTGCTAGGCGACGGGTGGCAACGGAGTGTTGCCGATAGCCCTGTCAAGAAAGTTGTCACCAACCCGAAGATAGCAGCGTCGCCAGATTCGTCGTCGTTTGATGACGTGAAATGGCCGACAAACGGGACACCAGGTAAATTTTAATGTTGTTGCTTCAGAAACGTCTACAATTACTCCTGAGTTTAACCAGAAGTTGAATATTTGCAGTTTCACCATGGTTCACTACCTGAACCAGTTTCACCATGGTTCACTACCTGAACCATGGTTCACTACCTGAACCATGGTTCACTACCTGAACCATGGTTCACTACCTGAACCATGGTTCACTACCTGAACCATGGTTCACTACCTGAACCAGTTTCACCATGGTTCACTACCTGAACCATGGTTCACTACCTGAACCTGCGAAACGTTCAACGTGTTTGTGGAACTTTAAAATGCATAGTGAAACTAGTGTCTGTTCATGTGAAGTGTTGACGCACCGATTAGTTACATTCTAATTAAACATTCACAACACTTGTCAGATTGTAGTCATGTCAAACCATTATCAAGAAACAAACTCAAATATGATGTGATTAATTACATAATACAAACGGTTTGTTTTCATTCTTGGTCTATTTTTGTTTGTTTGAACATTGTTTCTAATAACATATACAAGAGCCACAACGACGTCAAATGGACTATATTTCTGCAACAGAGAAATGTGAGAGCACCCACAAAGACGGTTTCCATGACAACGGGGACATCAGCCTGCAGTATGCCAGCAAGAAGGTGGAGATCATGCAGACGAGCGTAGCTGCAGCCACGAGCGCCGCGCTCAAGTCAAAGAAACGCAAACGACTGGAGGACGGTGAGTGTTCGCAACCAGCAGCAGCAGCCAGCAGCCAGCAGCATCCACGACACCTCGACTTCGATTATTCAGCGAATTTTTATTAGTGATTTTCATTATATATTTGTATCACGCCATAATTTATTTATGTCTTGGTTAAAACCCTGCTCAAACGCACTAAAAATATAATACTAAGTTAATTTAAAATAAACTGAAAAGGTTAAGATAAAATGTATTTAACAGACAACTAAACATAAGTTAAATAAGTAAACTGAACAACACAATTAAGTTGCTACATTATATAGACATATTAAGCAGATAAGTTAAATAAAAACATATTAAATAAATAAATAAAACGTCATAGTCATTAAAATGTCACTTCTGCTAGCAACAGAGTGATCCGAAGGCTGCACGAAAGAAATAAATCCAAGTTATAATGTAGAATATTCAGTGAAACTTTGATGTTCGTTCGGGCAAGCTTGTTTGATTATTGCCCCGTTAATATTTAATTGTTGGAGTCAATCGATGTTGAATATATCAATGTGTCACAGCTGTGGTAACTGGGCAGACTTGACAACTGCCGTGCGTGATAGTGTCATTACATGCAATTATTCAGAACGTGACAATTAATTTGACACTAATGGCGTACAGTGTTTTTGTTAAGTAAATACCAGGAACAATTAACCCCAAAACAGGGTCCACTTATCATGCTCAGCCTGTGGTCGCGTCACTACGTATCACAGACCACTGTGGATACACCAGGAACTTATATATAATGTAATTGTACCTGCATTTTAGGATGTAATATCAAGTTACACAAACAAATTATTGTAATTAATTTGTGTAATAATTGACTAAACCATTGATGTAATGATTATTTTTTTTTTTATTATCTCTTTTCAGGGTTCCACTCTTTTGCTGGTCTTGTTTATACAATCATGTTTTCAACAATTGCTAAGTAAAACTAAATAATATAATTTTTACTTTTCCGATATTTTACGAATTTCAACACTTGCTGGTCTTGTTTATACAATCATGTTTTCAACAATTGCTAAGTAAAACTAAATAATATAATTTTTACTTTTCCGATATTTTACGAATTTCAACACTCAAAATGAGAATGTGGTACAAGTTCTAAGATAAATTTCAGGAGTTTAGTTTATATAGCAATAGAAAATTACATAATTGCCTAATCGCCTTTTTATACCAAATAGCCCAATAAGCCCATGCACATGTTCATGACCTTGTAACGAATGGTGCAGCAACCAGTAAACAAGTGGAAGAGGGAGTAGGCTTTGTAGACATGTGGTTAAACTTTGTGGGAAGAGATGATTTTTTCATGAGAGATGGACTTCATCTGACAGGGAAGGGTGCTGCAGTTCTTGGGTGTGAGTTTGTCAGAGTTGTCGACGAGGGCACAGGGACCATAAATTATTTAAACTAGATGCGCAGGGGGAACTGACAGAGAAACCTCAAAGGAGTACTACTACAAATACACATCTAAAGAAATGTTCACCAATAATTTCAGACAATGAACTTAAATGTGTATGCTTAAATGTCAGGAGCATAGTAAATAAAAAAGTGAGTTAGACATTATGGTAGCAGATATCGATCCTCATGTAATAGGCATCACAGAATCATGGGCAAATAAAGATATAGTAGATGCTGAGTTAGCACTGACAGGCTATGTAATGTTTAGGAAGGATAAATGAGAAAGAAGGGGAGGTGGAGTAATTTTATATATTAAAGAATCTATCCAAGACTATGAAATAACACTGAAAAGTGAAGCAGATTGTGAGGAAGCAATTTGGTGTAACATAGTTACCAGGAACTCAACATTAATAATAGGAGTAGTTTATCATAGTCCTAACATAGGACAAGAGGAAGATGTAAAATTACAAAAGGCGATAAGGAAGGTGAGCAAGGGGGAATGTGTTATAATGGGTGATTTTAACCATGGCCATATACAATGGGAATCATTAGAGAGTGCTGGAGGTGACGACCATCAGTTTCTACTTCTAACACAGGATTGTTTCCTTACTTAACATGTTTTGGAACCAACCAGAGGTGGGAATGTGTTAGATTTAATTTTGTCTTCTTAAAATGAATTAGTTGACAATGTTAAAGTACACAAACCTTTGGGTTCAAGTGACCATAACCAAATCCATTTTAACATAAAAGTAAACACAGGGAATACTTATAAAAAATAATGGAGGAGGAACTTCAACAAAGGTAAATATAAATATCTAGCAGATATAGATTGGAATAACTTGTTGAAGAACAAGACAGCAACATAATGCTGGACTTGTTTAAAATATGAGATTGAGGGCATTATTGAGAAATTTGTTCCATTAAGAAAACAAGGGAAAAGGTCCAGGAAGAAACACCTGTCAAAAGAGGCTATTAGAAAAATTGCTCACAAACAGATACTGTGGAGGGTCTATCAACACACTGGAAATGTAGAAGACTACACAAACTACAAAGAGGCACTTAACCTAGCTACAACTGAAATTAGAAAATCTAAAAGAACCTTTGACAAAAAATTGGCAGGTAATATAAAAAATTACAGCAAGAGTTTCTATGCTTATGTAAGGAGTAAACAGAAAGTTCGAGATAAGGTCGGACCTCTGGAAAACAACAGTGGAAACATAATCATAGGTCATGTCTAACCAATCTCTTATGTTTTTTGGAAGAAATTACAAAGTGGGTAGATGACGGGTCACCAGTGGATGTTGTCTATTTAGATTTTCAGAAAGCTTTCGATAAGGTGCCACATCAAAGATTGTTACTTAAACTAAAAGCACACGGTATAGGTAATGATGTAATTAACTGGATAGAAAAGTGGTTTACACTCAGAAGACAGAGAGTACTAGTAGATGGTGAGATTTCAAACTGGAAATCGGTTTTGAGTGGGATACCACAGGGGTCAGTATTAGGCCCTATTTATATATATATATATATATATATATATATATATATATATATATATATATATATATATATATATATATATATATATATATGATTTGGAAGATGACATATCTAGCAAAGTACTGAAATTTGCAGATAACACAAAAGTATTCAGAAAGGTTACTAATGTTACAGATAAACAAAGTTTACAGGATGATCTAGATAAATTAGTTAAATGGTCAGAAAAATGGCAAATGTTATTAAATTTTGGGAAGTGTAAATGCATACACATAGGATATGGAAACATGGATGAAGAATATAAAATGGGGGATGCTGTACTAGGTAAAACCACACAAGAAAAGGACTTAGGTGTAACATCTAGGGCTGACATGAAAGTTTCAGAGCAATGTGGGATTGCTGCTTCGAAAGGAAATCAAATTCTAGGGCTAATTAGGAGAACTATCACGTATAAGGAGAAACAGCTAATTGTACCCCTGTACAAAGCAATAGTTAGACCACATTTGGAATATTGTATAGAAGCATGGAGGCCCTATCGTAAGAAGGACATAGACAAGCTAGAAAGTATACAACGAAGAGCAACTAAAATGATTCCAGAATTGAGAGACCTTAGTTATGAAAGCCGCATATTACAATGTGGTTTGACAACACTAGAGACCAGGAGACTAAGAGGACACCAAATAGAATAGTTTAAAATAGTGAACGGTTATGAGGATGTTGATAGGAATATGTTCTTCAAACTTAAAGAAGGCAGTAGAACCAGAGGACACAAAGCAGCATTAGTTAAGGAGCAGCGTAGGTTGGACATGAGAAAGTACTCTTTCTCACAGAGGGTGATAAATGAATGGAACAAACTGCCAAATGATTGTGTTAATGCTAGTAATGTGAATATGTTTAAAAATAGAATTGATAGATATTTGATAATGGCGGGCTACACATAGATGAGAAAATTGTTGGACTCTCGATAAGCCAATGGCTTCCTTGTCCACTTACCATCTGGAACTTGTTGTTTGGGATGGCAATCTTGTTAAAAAGTCATTTATATAAATATACAGTCAAATAGTCCGTAGAATTGTGGATAATTACTGTGCCGTAATATGCACAAGAGCGCAAAGCAATACTAAAAAATATCGCAAAAACACCTCATCGTCACTTGATCACTTTTGCCATTTCATGGCAGTATAGTGCCAGATTAGGTCACTAGTAGGGGTTCGCCGGGCGCCAGCAGCGTACGCTAACCAGTTCCGTAAAACTCTGGCAATAATGGAATATTCAGACGCTATTTAATGACAATGTTGGCCAAGTTCAGTGACCTTAACATTTCGGGACATGCTTTAACAAACGTTACATTTTCTTATAAGTTTGCTTTAAAAAATGCCCTATGGACGACTGTCTCTTAGTTAAACACCTTACTTTGCTGAACTAGCATAGTTGCCGATCTCTCCGCTACGCGTGACGTGGTTGCCGATCTGTCCGCTAGGCGCTTGGCGGACTGTCTACGAACTACGAACCACAAGTAATGCTACGAATCGTAGGAAGTAAATATGCTTTAGCGACGCGTAAAATGTCTGTGCGAAAGATTTAAAACTGGCGTTTATTAACGCAAAATGACATTCGTTGATCGGCGCTTTTGCCGCCACATGTCGTGATCATCAACGATCGCTGACCTATCAGTGGGACGTCGACGCTGCAATGTTTAACGCAAAAGCGGGTCCGGTTTCAGCCGACGCGAGGAATAAAAAAAATCGGCCTTCCTCTACGATAGCCGTGTACTAGGACCGCCATAGCCGGGTAAATTAACCGGGTCCCGACTCTTAACAAAAACCCTGGCGTAAATAAAATACGACCAGCAAAATGTTGACTGTGAGCAGCGTTTTCCAGGCCAAAGTCGTTAACGCTTAAAATAATTAATGTCTGACAAGTTTGACTATGGGGTTTGCCAAAAAAATTAAATGTGGTTTTGCTCAGTACTTCATTGTTATTACCATTATTATTAGTAAATAAAGTAAATATTGAAATCATATCACATGCATCTAGTGGTTGTGTATTACGGATTTCTAGAATTATATTAGACATGCAGTGGACGAGAAAATGTCGATGCGTCAGTTAAGATGGTTGGCTTGTTTCAGGTTCCGGGCTGGTTAGTTTTGTCGACGAAGCACCCGTGAAGAAGAGAAAACCCGGGCGCCCAAAAAAATTCATTCTGACCGGAAAGGCTGGTACAGGTGAGTGTTATAGTAGCATAGCAACAACTACGCACATGCACGCACATAATGTAGCACTGCATCCAAAAGACTGCTGCACGCAAGTTGTAGGAAATACATTTAAACCTTGTCCTGTATGACGAATTATAACATGTAAAACCTTAGCTAAAACATCAAAATGCTATTTCGAAAAAAAAATCCGTGCCACCTTTAGTTTTTTAGAGGTAAACTAAGGATTACGAAATTAAAATAAATTATTTCTTTAATAAAGTGAATATTTACCGTCATCTCAGTTAAACTCGACATATAATTAAACGAAACTCGTTTATTTCATATATATATTCCAGGTGCCTAGTTTCAGAGACCAACATCTTGCAAGATTCTTGCTATCTGACGTTGAGCTTTTCCTTTTAAGAAACAATCGTAGCGAAGAAACCACGACACATGACCTTCTTCCCGTCCCCACCCAGAAGTCCCAGTCCCGAACACCGGAAGCACGAACAGCAACCATCACCAAAGGTACAGTTTTAATAATAATAATAATAATAATAATATATATATATATATATATATATATATATATATATATATATATATATATATATATATATATATATATATATATATATATATATATATATATATATATATATATATATATATATGTATATATATATGCATATATATATGTGTGTATATATATATATACATATATATATATGATATATATATATATATATATAATGCATTCCAGATGTAGAGCGCTGCTACAGCGATAGCTCTCTTGCCCAAGTGAAGCCTAGGTTTAGGAAAAAAGTTCTGAGATAGATAGGGACAGTTTAAACAATGTATTGGCGTTGGTAATGTCACCGTGACATATGCCTTCATATGTTTATTTTAGGAGGACATTAGTTTTACGGCCAATTTATGCGAAATGTTAACGCAATTTGGTAATAAATCCATAGGTTTTTTCTAAAGGCTATGAGTAAAGCAAGTATAACTGTAAATTAATCAGTTGCAAAAGCAAATACAAATTGCTCTTCCAATTATTCAACACTGGAGCATTCGGTCTAGCCCACATGTGGTGGCAATTCACATTGTTCATTTGTCCGCCACAGGAGATGATTCTGAATAAATCTATCATATAAAGTACCATGTTCGTTATTCTTTATACCGTTTTTATTATGAAGGTATGATTCAGAGCTATGACGCAGACAAAATATAAGCTATGTTATCCATGCACAAAAGAGAGACAACATGATATTTTGCCGACTGTTATATGGCATTTTAATATCGTAGCATTGCAGATTAGGATCATTTGTAGAACCAGGATTCATGGAGGATATAATTATCGATGTGTTTATTGGAAATCATGTTTGTCTTGGACAGAACGAAGACCTGCCGTGTTACTTGAGCGGAGACTGGAACCGTCGGCGCAGCGAACGAATCTTCCTCAACGACGTTGAGTCTCCAAAGACGTTCAAACCACCAACTGCTGTGAGTTCGGCCACTCGGCCACGGGTGACATCGCCGAAGCCGATCAGCTCACCACAGCGCGAACTCACCTCTCCGAAAGTGACCATCGCCAGCACTATAAGGCCAGAAGTAGCCGCTCCAAAACTGACGACGTCAACTACCTATAGCGAAGTGACCACCACCACTAGCAGCACGATGACCACCGGCCGTAGTTCGACCTCGGCCACTGACCAACGGTCAAGGATGAAATGTGTACACGACCTCTCGCAGAAACTCAAAAAGAAGTACTCAAAGTCGGCTCGGAAACCCGATGTCAGAAAAGTGGTGAGTAGAATCAACTCGCTTTCAATACATGTGCGAATTTGTTGTGCTATTTGAGTTTTTGCGAATATTTGCAAATAGCTTTTTAGCAAGACATCGACAGTTGTCCAAGTTTTGCAGCAACGTCACATAAGGTGATCTTATTTATTTTTAAAATGATTTTTTATATGTTAACCTATTTATATTTTTATGTTATGGGTTTGTTTTTAAACCCTAAATAAAGGAATTCGTATTCGTTTTGTTTAGAAAAGTAATGACTGTGTTTGTCTTTAGCCTACCGTTCCTGTAAACAAGCACACGCAAATGAAACCGAAACCACTACAGCCACCGCCAAACCAGCCGCTGTCACCGCCACAGAAGCAATCGCCACAGATATTCACCTACCAGAAGTACTACTACTCATCCGACTCTGAGTCGGACACGACCACTGACGAGGGGGACGACGTTCCGTTGAGCTCTTACGTCGAAAAACCACCCGTTCTTGGTACGTGGTTCATTTTGTGTCGAGACAAAAGTATCAATTCATCCATTATCGACACCTGTATAGTCATCAGTGATGTTTTTATGGAGGGGTATCGGGTCATGGCCCACTTTGGCATGCACGCACGCACGCGCACATACACACCAAACCACACCACACGCCCGAATACACAACACAATATTAATTAATACATGTGTAAATCACATGTCTCACCAATCATCCTAATGCAATTACTTACAGTGTGGCAAAATCTTGTATGTGAAACTGTCACTGAGTGTTGATGTTGCCAGCCTGGTCTTCTCCAGCGACACCCTCGTGCATCATCCACGAAGACGACCTGAAGGATGGACTGCGCGTCCTGCTCTTCCTTGAGACGCTCTTCTTTGAAGGACAAGTCAAGGGCATTCATCCGCCTGATGTGTGAGTATTCTTCTGTAGCGACAGTAGTCGTGATCAGGGCATCTGTTGCTATACTCAGACAGCACTTCCTTTACGAGATCGTCGTAGTGTAATACAACGGGCATAGGAAACGATTTTCTCCCAGCCAATATATTTGATTCTACTAAGCGGATGATTCCGTTATCCATGGTCCTGTTAAAGGTCCCTCATCAATTCCGTTATCCGTGGGTCTGTTAAAGGTCCCTTCTCAATTCCGTTATCCATGGTTCTGTTAAATGTCCCTCGTCAATTCCGTTATCCGTGGGTCTGTTAAAGGTCCCTTCTCAAATCCATTATCCCAGGTTCTGTTAAAGGTCCCTGGTCTATTTCGGTATCCGTGGTTCTGTCAAAGGTCCCTCCTCAATTCTGTTATACATGGTTTTGTTGTTGTGCAACTTTTGTGTGTAGTGTTTGTGAAATCATCAGACAAACTGTTAAGTTATGTAATGCTTGATCCAGAATTTATTGAAGTGAAAATGGAAACGATGAAACTATTTTGAGCCTTACCAGATCTAATGACTAAAGTCAATTCTTTCGAAGATTTGAGCAAAAATACGCACTTTTAAAAACGACTATGGATATTACTTACTTAAGACATCGACGAACTGGATTCGCGAATCAGTTGAGGGTGCAATTTTAAGCGGAGTACAATGCACACTTTGCCATAGTGAGAGATTTATACAGGTGCCATAGCGAACACCCGAAACTGACTGAAATGTTATGTTGAAGTCTTGTATAAGCGTGTATCGCTGGCCATAACGACGATTTATTAACAATGAACATGTTTCTTTATTTTTATAATCCATAGATATAATGCATGTATAATGGTATACATCGTTTAGTCAATGAAACGTAGGCTACGTCTGTGATACAACCAAAGTGTTCGCTGCACAACGGGAGATCTTCTGGCATGTGCGACCAACTCGCCGATTCTGTGCCTACACCTGCCATTATGTTGTCGTTGCAGCTATGGCGTGGTGATCGACGGGGAACGAGGCAACCGGCCTCACGTCTTCTCGCGGGAAGAGGTCTTAAAACTCGCGGTAAGTCGTACGTTTCACGCGTCATTTTTCAAACGAACAGCCAAAACAGTATCAAAGAGACAGCTTTACGAGTGACCCAGAGCAAATACGCGATATCTTTGATCACATAAATACAACATTTTAATCTATGAAACCATGTGCACTTATGAATAGCTGACGGTGTCAGCCAAACACTTAACAGCATAAATTTTTCTGTAAATATAGCGGAAAACTGCCCCCGTAACGGTCACCCGTGGAAGACCTGGGGACATGTGTGTTCATAGACACAATGGAAAGGTTTTCTCATAGGATAATAATACAGGATATAGGCCTACTGAAGTATTACATTATTCATGTTGTATCTCAGCCATCATTGGCAAGCTTGGGTTATAATACTGAATACAACTGTTTTTTTTTTGTATACGATATTCAATGATTGACTCCAGTGTGGAAGTTTTGTCGCCATATTTGCAAAAAAACATGAGTTACGAATTAGTAAACATTTCGAGAATACGGGCCCTAATACGGCGAGCCAATCATCATCAAGTTTACAACAGACGCAGGGCCCTAATACGGCAAGCCAATCATCATCAAGTTTACAACAGACGCAGCTTGCGCGACCATTGCGGTTTGGCCCATGCGCCAGGAAACAGCGAGCTGCTGCCGTTGGTGGTGGACATTCGACGACGTTCGTGAAAATGTTCAACAAATTAGGAGAATAATTTATTGTAAATTTTCTTTTAAACACGTCGCCAACATTAGAACACAAATCAGCAAACACAGAACATGCTACAGAAACAACTGCAATACTGACTGGGGGGAGCCAAGGTGATTGACGGGGGAAGTAAGAGAAGTGTGAGATGGATAAAGCAGGCCTTCTGGATCAGAGTGTCAACACTGATCATGAATCGAGACGAGGGACGACCGAGCCACGTATTGGACAACCTGCTTGTGTTACCATCTGTCGAACAAAAGAAGAACTAAGTCGTCCCAGAATTCAGTTTGTGGAGTAGGCAATCGACGTCGTGGTGAGCAAACTTTAGAATTGTGATTAAAATGAGAATCTACATTAATCACACCAACGTTGCAGGTGCTGGATGTGAAGCCCCCGTCACCCGAGACTCTTCCGGACGGAGCGAGGATCTGCGCCTACTGGAGTCAGCAGTTCCGCTGTCTCTACCCCGGCACAGTGGCGACCGACAGCCCCAACCCGGACGTCGAGCCTCACCTCATCACAGTCGAGTTTGACGACGGAGACTCCGGACGTATTCCCATCAGTCATGTCCGACTGCTCCCCCCCGACTTCCCCGTGCAGGGTTAGTAACGCCTTTATTTATAATGCGTCTGTCGTCGCGTTGCAGTGTAGACTTTCTGATGTATTCTCCTTTCGATATCAGTAGAAATGTTTGCATACAAAGTAAAATGTAAACGGTGTAAACACATCATATATGTGATGAGATAATGTCTGCCGATCATACTAACACTTATATCATAGTATTTAACAAGATGTCACAAGATTTAACATATATATATATGTATATATATATAATATTATGTTATGTTAAATCTATATATATATAAGATTTAACATAACATAATATTATATATATATATATATATATATCACATATATATATATTATTATATTATGTTAAATTGTGTGTATATGTATATATATATATATATATTAATATTTAATTTTCTAAACATTATTCCCACTGATAGCGTCTGATGTATTGTCCGACGACGTTGTTGTTTTTCCTAGCCACGAAGTGCTGCCGGATGTTGTGGTATAATGTAATTCACCAAATTTGTGTCGATATATTGCTGTGTTGTGGCATATTGAATATGTCTTGATGGTTTAATATTTGGGTTATTTTGAGAGAAAAAAACCGCTGTTGGCTGCCTACCCTGCGGACGCTCTGTTCTGGCAGTGCGTACTAAAAACACACATCATCAAAACAAACTGTGCATCTTGTTTTGCAGGCGTCGAACCCGAGGTGGTTGGGAAGCGCAGACGGAGAACCGTCTCCGAGGACCTGTTGGCCGAGACGAAGGAGCGCAGGCCGTCCATCTCTGACACCGTGTGCAGCTACCAACTGTCGGACAACGCCGGACTCCGACAACGGCGGTCAACCAAACGATCTGACTCGTCCGCAACTAGTCAGGCGGGTGGCGTCGCCAAGGAGAGACCTCCTAAGAAGAAGTCGAACTCGCAAGAGCGGACAGTTCGACGTACAAAGCACAAAAAGGACACCAGACAAAACGTATTCGCGTCGAATTCACAACGCTCAAAGGACTCTCGAAATAGACCTACGTTGCAGGCGAAAACGAAAGACAGCGGCGCTGCGATTGGTCGAAAAGACAGGGAGTTACTTCCATCGTCGAAGAGCAGGTTAAAAACAACTGACGCCAAGAGTGAATTGAGCGATGAGAGCGATAGTGACGAGAGTTTGTTGAGTACGGTGTCTGAGGACGAAGACAGTAGTTCTGACTTGAGTGGCAGGGACACGAGAAAGGCGCAGAAAAACAGGAAGAAGAAGAAGAAACGGAACGGCAGAGTGCGAGGTAAGTGACCAGTTGAAACAGGAAACAGGAAATATTTATTCGTCCCTTAAGACAACAAAACAGAGTATTCAAAACAAAAACCATACAATATATTACATATAGGTCGACATGGTAAAACGAAGTGGTAAGAATATAGAGTACGGTCTGAAAAAAAAAATAATGTCAAGGGACGGGACTAAAAAATAATCGCTGTCGCAGGAGCCACCCTGTCGATTAATTTCACCCGTTTTTGAATTATAAAAAAAGGAAAATCCCTATAGATATTAATGCATAATTACTGAGTGACCAAAATTAATATAGATATGCCTGTGTATTACAAATGCCAATATCGTACAATCGGATATACATAGAGTGATTTTTAACCAAGGAGGAACGGAGACATAGACAGTCATGTTGACATATATAACAATTTTGGATTGCACATTGTTCAATATATGTATTCAGATAATAAAGTTTGATATAATTTGAGAAACCATGTAAACTGTGAGTGGTGACCTTGTCTTTTAATAAATCAGGTGCATTATTTATGGTATGTGGCAAACTGTACCTGAGACTTCGTTTAGCAAACTCGTGGTGTACCCTGATCATATGTTTGTTATATTGACCACGTGTAGTAAAGTTGTGAACACTATTGTTTTGATCAAGTGGTAAGTTTTGTAGGTAGACAGGTAGTTTACTGTTTGAAAATTTATTATATAATTTTAGTTCCTGCAATTTTAGAATATGCTCTACTTTTAGTAAATTAAAACTTTTGAACAGAGGATCGGCAAGGAGCATTATATTTACTTAAACATATAATTCGGACGGCTTTCTTTTGAATTTTTTTTTATTCTACCACGTCTATACGGAGCAAAACTTTGAATTATGTTATCGTTATAAAAAATATATTTCTACAACGCACATAATAATTGAAATCGCCATCTAATAGTCTAGCTAGTATCAATCTAGCAAGTAAATAAATTGTAATGAAACATATATTGTAATAAATTGAAACAAGGTTCACGTGTACATGTCGGTCTAATTGCTGTTACAAGTGCTGATGTCTTTGTCTGTGTGTGAACTATTTTCATTTCAACAAACATGTTATGTAGTTTACTGTGATGTGGGTACATTTGTTCCGTTGTTGCTGCTGCTTTGCCCGTCCGTTCAGCCTGTTTGCTTTGTTACGTATTATTTCAGTCTGCTCTTGTTTTGGTAGTGTGTTCTCCAACTTGGAGCTTTTACACGTGGCTTTGCTTGGCGTGTAGTTCGTTTGTCGTCTTTTGTGCTTTCGGTGTTCCTTCGCTTGTTTAGATGTGCTTCAATTCTGATTCCCTGTTAACCTCTGATGGTATGCAAACTATGCTTCGTAGCGTCTGCTTGATAGTTAAGGTTTTGCGCATACATTGTTCTTTCTTACATCTGCTTGGTCAATAGCTTTGGCTTGCGTTGTAATTAAATGCGCTTTTGCTACCTCCCCTGTTGCTACATTCCCTGTTGCTACCTCCCCTGTTGCTACATCCCCTGTTGCTACCTCTCCTGCTGCTACCTCCACTGTTGCTACCTCCCCTGTTGCTACCTCCCCTGTTGCTACCTCCCCTGTTGCTACCTCCCCTGTTGCTACCTCCCCTGCTGTCCGCGTGGCTCTGCTCTGTTCACAGTGAACAATTCCAAATGTAAATGTCTTGACAGCATGAAGCGTGTTGTTTTGTACGACTACATCGGTTACATGGCGCGCCAGATGGTTACTTAAGCACTCAACGTGGTATCTATGGAATCTTGACTGACTTGGGTTTATTGAGCCTCATAATCGGTATGACCGAGTCAAGCTATAACAAGAATTCACATAATTCCACCATGAGCAACAATCTCCATATAGCAGTTAGACAAAGAAGCAATTGGCTTATCGAGAGCCCATCAATTTCCTATCTACTTGTGTGACCTATAGCTGTCCTCGTCCAAAAATACACACTTTTTAATTCAACCGACTGCGGATGTTACTTACTATTCACACCCTACACATTAGGATATAAATGAACCGGATTCGCGATGGGCTAAATCAGTTGAGGATGCACTTTTAAAATAAGTCTTAAAAAGTACAAAAGTAGGTTATGTAGATGTTTCTGGTATGCAATGTAGTATTGCAATGGAGGAATAAGTGCAGTTGATGATGCCTCTCCGGAAAATCAAAATTACTCAAATTGTAAATGAAAGATTCATAATTATCAACATTTTACTTTGGATGAACACCGGACGTCAGCCGCAACTATCTGGCAGAGGGCGCCACTTGTCGACCACCGTGTACTCCGCTAGGGTGCTGACACTGACGACGGTTTGTTCTGTTGCGTGCAGGGTGCATCCCGGGCGGACGCCAGTTGTGGCAGTGGCTGGGAACGAGTACTCGGAGGCCGGGCATGAAGGGCCGCGCCCGCAAGGAGTTCTATAAGGCCATCAGACGGGGCCACGAGACGATACGGGTCAGTAAGCGCGAGTCGTTGTTGTCCTTGGCAAATGTCCGGTCGTCGTCTGGTTCTGTTGTTGTCGTCAGTTAGTGGTGGTGCACCAACCCTGCACGGGCCTACATTTTGCGGGCCTGGGATGGGCCTACATTTTGCGGGCCTGGGCCGGGCTTGAACAAATATTAAACACATCGGGCTTGGACTGGGCCTTGGCATAGTGTGAGCGGCCGTAATAAAAATATTAATTGAAAACCCATACATATTACTCCTACGTAGTACATACAGATGTTATAGCTGCATATTTTGGCATGAATGCAGCCTTTTGCATATATATATATATATATATATATATATATATATATATATATATATATATATATAATGGCCCCATCAGTTCACTTGGCTGGAAGTAGCCAGCCCAAATGTTTGCTTTAGACATATTTGCAGAGGCAATTAAGCCATGATTAACCATCAACTTATCACCCTTTCACCCTACCAGTGGATATTCTATTGTCTAGGTCGTCCCTCCAAATTTTGCCTGCCTGAATGACCTGCCCAATGCCCACCCCAGTTGGTATTTTTCAATTGTGTTAACTAGTGTCTCCTGTTTAGTGTCTACAGTTTCCCCAGTACTGATTCATTCACACTTGTACTAATTCAAACATGTCTGAGCCTGATCTCTCTCAAGCTAGTGACGGCAGGCCTGCTGGAAATGCCACTGGGTGTCAGTGCCAGTGGGTGATATTGAATTGAAGTATCAATATTAATGTTTTTAATGTTATTTGATGAAACAACACGTATGTATTACAGTTTATTTTTGTTTCGCTTTTATTATAATCTTAATTTATCTTGGGCTCAAATTATAGGCCCGTGCAGGGCACTAATACACTTTGACTGCGGTGTTTATCTTCTCTGTATTGTCTATCCATTTATTAAAAAATGTGTTGTTGTTGTCGTCATCAGTTAGTGTTAAGGTGGTGCACTTTGACTGCGGTGTTTATCTTCTCTGTATTGTCTATCCATTTATAAACAGTTTTGTTGTTGTTGTCTTCATCCGACATCAGTTAGTGTTAATGTGGTGCACTTTGACTGCGGTGTTTAACGTATCTGGATTGTCCGTCCGTTTATATTTATAGAAGGCAATGTAAAATGCAGGTGTTACGTTAAAGTCTTGGTGAGAGTTGCAGTCTTCCACTCCGTTAGTGTCCTGCTATCTCGCAGTGGATGGCAGTGATTACAGGACGACTTCTGTTCTGAGCTCCTTGTCGAGATGTTGACATGAGCATCGGTGTACATTAGCTGTTTGCGTATTTCTGTCACTTTACGTTTTTTTGAGACATTATGTACAGTGGTAGAAAAAACATGTTCATGATCCCTCCTGGTCCCGTTAATGATCCTCCTGGTCCCGTTAATGATCCTCCTGGTCCCGTTAATGATCCCTCCTGGTCCCTTTATAATAGCTCCGACAGTGAAGTCTTTGTTAACCGTGGACACCTATGCTGTAGATTTACAGAAAATAAATAACACAGTAAACGTTCACTTGGTTATTAGTGTAATTATGAATAATTAAATGAAGGCGTGCGTCAGTCATATTATCTTCTATATTGTCCATAATAATACTTACATTCGTGTGATTCTTTGTACCTATAATGATTATTTAATTCGGTTTAGCTATGTATAAGGAACCCTCCTCGTTTGATAGTGTCATCCATTGTAGAATGTCAATCATCATTGTATATATTCTAAAAATAATATAATCATGGCTTTCTTCGTGGGTTTGCGATATTAATCAGGACATTGTGCTTTAATAAAAATTGACTAATTTTGGGTTTTAAACCATTTTTAAACACTCATTTCATAGTGTTATAATTTGCTGTTTCAGGAATATGTACTTTTGTGTTGACAATTATAAGAACTATTCTAAATCCGCTCATTCATAGGAATACTTGCTCAACAGGTAAATGTAATACACAATGTGTATGTGACCGTGTCGTCGTGTTGTCTGCAGGTCGGTGACGCGGCAGTGTTCCTGTCGACGGGACACAACCGCCTACCCTACATCGGCCGTATCGTGAGCATGTGGGAGGCGTGGGGCGGCAACAAAGTGGTGAAAGTGAAGTGGTTTTATCACCCGGAAGAAACAAAGGGCGGCAAGCGACTGGCAGAATTGATGGTGAGCTGTTGAAATTACACTTGTATTACAAATCTCATGGTAGTAATTAGATGCTAGTACGATTTAAGTAGTCTTGAGAAATTCCGTTCAGGTTTTGGTGTCCATGCCTGTGAGTGTGATGTGGCAGTCGGAAACTCGAGTTATATTCGTATTCAAGGATTTGTTACTATTGCATTTCCGTGTTAATTTATATTTATTACGTTCCGATCCCACGGGTGTAGTTCACTCATTGATTTGTTCACATTAACGAAGTAAGTGAAACAGTAACTGCTGTGGGAATAGAATGACAAACCAGAACCTGTTGTTCAGATCCAAATACGCTAAATCCTTGCGACTGATATTGAACTAAACTTGTCATCTTGTCCCGTGCAACTGTTGCCTTAAATGATGTAATCCTGTCATCACCAGGGAGCGCTGTATCTGTCGCCGCACACCGACGAGAATGACGTTCAGACAATCTCGCACAAGATCGAAGTCGTCTCCTACATGCAGTACTGTCGAGACAGACATCGCGGCCAGTCCAAGTCCGGCCACGCCGCGGCTGCCGTCAAACGCAGCGATCTGTACTACTTGGCTGGCACGTATCATCCGACCATGGGCATGATACAGTTCGAGCCAGATGTCAAATTGATCTGAGTGTTTGCGCAACGGAATAACAGTCAAGAGACCGTTGCCATCCTGTGGGCAGCGATAAGAACCAGCCGTTACAGACGCATCGTGAATAGTACATTTATTGACAATATGTACGAACTTAATACAACCGATCGTCTGTGAAACGGATATTATAAGTGGCAAGAAGTGGAATTGAACAGTGCTCTGCAATAATTAATATTGATAATTGCGTTCATGTTGAAGAATCTTTGTAAATATGTTTGTATATTGGTCAGATCAAATTGTCTGAATAAGTAATAATTATACATATATACTTGATGTGTGTATGTCCGTGAGACACGTTATTTACCATCGAAGTAATTCGGAGGAGAAATTTTACCATTTGTACATTTTTATTTATGAATATGTCTTCATTGTTTGTGCGGGGGGTCGTGTAACGGTTGTGTTCAAAGGCAAACATGAAAATGGCAAAGCAAACAGTAACACAATGTTCCGATATCCCAGATATTGTATTGACAGATATGTCTTGCATGAATAATTCAGCGAATACACAGAACTATTGTCGTTAGTATGTATTAGAGTATGTCGTTAGGCATACTATGTATGTATTAGAGTATGTCGTTAGGCATACTATGTATGTATTAGAGTATGTCGTTAGGCATACTCTGTATGTATTAGAGTATGTGAACGTCTGTTTTGTTATTAAGCCACCGTGGTGCTTACACAAGTGTCAGTCATGTGCACAAGTGGGTACCATAAACATTATATGTTTGCAAAACAGTATTTTTGCCAAACGTTTTGATTTGGCTGATTACCGGTCTGCTAATTTAAAGCGGCAGAATAATATAGATTTTATGTTTGATGCATACAATCCTGCTAATTTCATAACAAATCACTTACATTTTAAAGAATAATAATACCTGTGATTGTGAAAGAATGATACGTGCGCTAATGTTAAGGGTTTTGTTGTGAAGTCAACGAGATTGATAGCTATTGGAGACATTGTTGTCATCGTGTAATTGCTTAGACAGGTTCCTTACGATATCGATGTGACTTTGTTAACCTGCTTAGGTTGTGGCTGCTTCAATAGTGAGCTCCACCAACACAATCTCTCACGGTTCAGTCGGACACGGCTTGCCCCAGTCTTTTTCAAATTTAAATTATATTTTCAAGGCGAATTACAATTATTATATATTACAATTATTTGTATGTAAATGTGTACATAATATAATATGTACTCTCTTGTGTGTGTAGAGTATAGCCATACATATGTACGTACTGACACATACACACGTGCGCCCAGACACACATTTATGCAAATACGTACGTTATTTCTGCTTCGTAATCTCTCGAGAAGGGGAATAATTTGATCCGCCCATTGTTGTATGGGGACATGAGATATTACTGGCGGGTCGGGTGTAGAACGGCCCAAAGGGTGGGGCATTTAAGGAAGACGATGTCTGCTCTACTACATTCCTGGCGTGTTTATTGTTTCAAGTTGGTGACTGTGATATATTGATATCGATGGTATACAGATGGTGTACGGATAGTGTACACGTGATGTACAGACCGGATGAACGCTGTATACGGCATCGTTGTTACTTGTAATACTTCACCGAGCAATAATGTGAAGAGCATAGTAGGAGGTACAAAACGTCTTTGTTATTATTACGTCACAGTACTGATTGTAACTGGCGATAGTTGTTTTAAGTCTGCGTAGACTGATCTATATTCGCGTATCTGTCATATATATATATATATATATATATATATATATATATATATATATGTGTGTTAACTGACGTTTATTGCCAACCAGTGTTGCGCATAAACCGTCCCTGCTTGTTTTGTTCTTGGATCGGGGTTTCTGAATAAGACGCGATCTTCATTTTGAAATTACTGTTTGTTAAGTTATCTGCATTTATCGGCAGTTGGACAAATTTACTTGGGTCTATATCTGCGCAAAGACTACTTGGTGCAGACTAGTCCAGTTCGGTTTGCCAGTGTTTATTTTATACACAGCACTAAAACTGGATAGTGTTGGAGAATTACTTCTGACACAGGAGTATGTTTTACAAACGATTCGTTGTGATAATTCCGCTTTATATGGGAACTATGGACGGAAATTTGTAACTTGGACGGAAATTTGTAACTTCACGAAGATATTTAATTTCTGGGCATTATTCACAGTTTTATACATTATACGGACGTTGTATATATTTGCTTTTAATGGTAATTTGCGCTATTGCTTAATGTCCAGGAATCAATTTAAGTTGGGGTGCTGGTGAATTTAGTGACAGCAATATGATTTCGATCTTCATTTGGTATCGTTAGTGATAACGATCAAAGAATGTTTAAAATCGGTGGAATTAACTGACTCTTGAGTGACACAAAGAATTCTTTTTCTAACCTGCAGTATTAGCTTTCATTTTATATAAATTAATTTGTATTACGTTAAACGGTGTAAGCTCATACGCGTTGTTTTTCTGTAGACGTGCGAGGCAATTTGCTATCTGTACATAGGCCGTGTCACACTTTATGCGACGAAAGAGATGTTATACACTGAAGTGTTCGTGGCGTCACTATCAATGGGTCCGGAGGTGTTCGTGGCGTCACAGTCAGTGGGTCCGTCGTTAATGTATCCAGTGCTGGCGTGGATCTTATTTTTCTGATGTTTTATTTCGTGTTATAGAACTCGGCTGCTTATTTCAATCAAATAAACATACTGCCTATTTTGTGTAAAATGGTTTGTCATTTGGTTTGAAAGGAAATCACCAACGAATAGGAAATAGAGCACATTTGTTAAATGCAGCCATTCTCAGGGGAGCGGCTGCCAGCCAAGATCGTCCACACTGGTGCTGTCGACGATATTTGCGAACTGTCGTCCAAGTTGAGCCTCGGTGCACAGAAATAACAGCCACTTACCTATAGCGGCAACCAATGTTGTATAAGACGCTAGAACGTAATGTAATCCTCCAAATGATTTGGATGAATGTCTCAAACATTTCATCGACTTAATATCACATATGGACATATGTCGAATTACACAAACAGCCGTTTTATTCCCCCACCATATGTCGCTTTAGTCGTCTTCTGTGCAGAATACCTTAATGAAATCTTTCTCGTGGGCACTCTTCACGATTAAGTCCCTGGCAGGTAGACTTGTCTCCAGAGAGAGATTTAGCGTGGGATATATGGCCGTTTCTGTTCTCCTGAGACGTTCATGTGTTTTGACTCTACTTCATATATATTGATATTCTCACTCCAGGCGGCATGTTTGTGCAGTAGTTGAGACGTGTGCCTTTCCTCAGACCTTATCATCAAAACCCTTAATCATCAAAGAGGGCGGTGGAAGTGGCGCGAGCTCAGACACAGCTCCAGGGAGATCACCTCTCCTCTGTCATGTCACAAGTAATCTTCCATAAAATTACTGCCTGTCATAGACATATGTCCCATATTTTAATATGTTCAACCCTTTTCTCATGGTCTCCACTGTAACTGCCTTGGCATGGACAGACTAACCCTGAATTATGGGACAGGTGGTCCCTGAGGCAGAGAAGACTAGCACATCCGATTATATCAAACTTGACAAGACGGTCTCCAAGTTGATGTTGCAATAAACTGTTTTCGAGTTATTGTATCAGCATCATTACACAGATTCCTGTCATTCAACAGCGATATGTGACCTGGGTCAGTATTCATTAAGTCAATGAAATGTTTGAAACGTTCACCCAAATCATTTGGAGGGCTACATTTCGTTCTGGCATGGATGACCTATTATAACAGGGTATAACAGTATTTGTGGTGCTGGGCGGCTGTGGCGAGGTATTCACATATAAGGCACCAAGGAATCGGATCCTTACTGCATTGGCTCCTACATCACTCCTTTCATCACATTGGCTCCTACATCACTCCTTTCATCACATTTTTGTAATATTGCGGCCTTGATACTTTTCGTATTTGAGAAGATCATAGAGACCACCGTTGTACTGTGAGTTGAACATAAATGCAAACACAAAACTAGGCCGTGCTAAAAATGTCAATATGCATAAATATCGTGCACTCATTAATTATAGGCTGCTGCTATTCGTCTAGACACGGACCTAATATTGAGCAGCTATTTTTCTGGCATCTATTAAAATGTATGGCAAAATATAGACAAATAAACGAAAAAAGGGGAAATAGCTGGACGAATAGACATCCAATTAATTGTAATGTGTAGATATATTTCTGAAGACACAGGGAATGTTGTTTTTTCTGTTAAAGTTTGAATACATTGGCTGTATAATGTTGCACGATAGAAACACAAATGCATATGCGCTGGAATGACAACACACCAATAGAATAACAAAACATGGACAATGCATTGCAAGATGGACTAGCCCAGCGAAGGCTCTTTTACGATGCAAGATTATTTATTAAAATTACTTGGCAGAAATATGCGGTAAATACGTGTCGTATCGAAGAAATGCAACAAACTAAGCGGTACGCTTATGTAAATGAGTCACTGTGGAAATTATGAAAACGAGTAATGTTACCGGTCATTTATCCCCAATCAATAATAATGGTAAAAATAGTAGATGCTATTCACAAAACTTCAAATTCACTTGTTGTGCTTTGCAAATGCGATACTCAGTCGCAACGGCGTTCATTTCAATTGCTAATTTGGCATAGACGATGAGAGGCTATTTTTAAAATGGTTGTAAAAAATTGCTCAATGATGCCAAAGTGCCATCATCAAGTTTCTGAATCAGTACACCCTAAAGTACCAGATACCAAAAAAACTTCGTATGTGCCCTACTTCGTATGTACCCTACTTCGTATGTACCCTACTACCAGGTTTAGCTCTATTTTGCATAGCTAGAAACCGGACTATGATTATAAAGTAATACAACAAATAGATAAACACACATCGCGCATGATAACGAGAGTACTGTACCGATGACGTCACACCAGGCAAGGTAAATACGTTGGCGTTAACAATGAACATCTTTATTTCTTCGTACAGATGAGACGTAAATATACAAGAGTCGTTATCTTTGAACATATCGTGCTAGATATAACAAGCAGTACTTCTGATATAAACAACACAAAGATGGGTTGGAATTCTATAAATAACTGTTAATTTCTCGTGATCCCCTCTTTGTAGACGTCATTATCCAAGTCTAAGACATGTACATTTCACGGCACCATATAAAATACGTCAAATATATATTAGTGAGTTGGTTAACATACATGCCTTTAGACAATTAGAAGCTGATATAATGTCATAATGGCAGAAGAAATGTCATGAAGCTGTACTGGGCACGTACGTAGATATGAAAATGCAACGGAACATCATTAGCGGTTTATTCGGTTCTACCAAAAAATAAGTTGAGGGATTGGTACTGTCCCCAGCAGGTACGTAAAGAAAATCCCACAATATCTGAGCTTTTTAGCGACTATTAAAACATTTACGGCATTCAACATTTATGTTGATATGATGTTATCAGCTATATATATATATATATATATATATATATATATATATATATATATATATATATATATATATATACACACACACATATGCTGTGTCGGTCGCGGCGGTCGGTGATTGGACAATTCTTCAAAAAATTTACGCCGACTGGCGATCAAAGTGGACCCAGCCCCAATTACACCGACACAATCATAGCCACGAATTGGCCTCGCTAATCGGTCTCGCGAGGGTGTTTACACGACGACATCGCACAACACCGTGTCGGTCGACCGACCGGATACGGTCGCTCGCGTGAACTGGCCTATGCTCTGTCAGTATAACGTACAACGCTGTCGCGTGTCGGTCCTACAGTTAGTTTAACACAAAGGGTTCTGTTTGTGAAGTTAAAGGTGATTCAGAGAGAGAGTTCTGACCCATATACTCGCAGACAGTATCACAAGTGATAATAGTGGGTTTCAAGCACACCACTGAGGTTTTTTTTTCCATATATCACTCACAGGAATTGCGTGTGCAGCAGAATATGTAACTTCTCATCAGAGTCGTCGATGAGGATTTTACATTCTACAAAGTTCTACTGAAGTGTCACAGCGTCTCCTACAGAAGTACGGTGCCAATAAGGATAGGAAAAGACAGCTGACACAATCTGTGACCGTCTTTCGGATGGCAAAAATTTAGTTCTAAGTGATAGCTCCAAAGTTTACGGTCCAAAGGGCACATTTACCTCGTTGTAATGGACATGTATATTATTAAGTTTAATATTTTTTTATTTTTTCAGCATACAATTCATGTTAGTCAAATTCCGACTTTTATATGTCGCTAAGTAGTATGCAACTGAGACAAAATAAAAAAAGCTCTACAAAATGATCCCATTATCCTGTATGCATTATTAGTTATAATAGTTTTATTCATTTTATGAATTATTGTGAAATGTTTACACACACACATATTTGACTATATATATATATGTGTGTGTGTGCATCAATATATATATATATATACATATTTATATTATATATATATATATATAAATATAGTAATTATGCATATATATATATATATATATATATATATATATATATTAGATATATATATATATGTATATTAAAATGAATAAGTACTACGTCATATAGTTATGTAGGACATATACACTAAATGTTATTACTATTCTATTTCCTCCTTAAAATACTTAAACATAACAAAACTATAACACAAATTGATACAAATGCAACATAAAATGTATAAATCATGCAAGTATTCTAGTTTAGTATGTGATTATATATATATATATATAATATATATATACACATATATTATATATATATAATACACACACACACACACACACACACACACACACACACACACACACACACACACACACACACACACACACACACACACACACACACACACACACACACACACACACACACACACACACACACACACACACACACACACACACACACACACACACACACACACACACACACACACACACACACACACACACACACACACACACACACACACACACACACACACACACACACACACACACACACACGTATCGATTTTACTTGTAGGAAAATGCCTTTCAATTCTATATCCATTTCTTTCAACATATACATGCACATCTGTGGAACCATCACCCAATACAAGACATTATCATCACTCTATCAAGCTCAATGCTCTCTTCTAAAGGCGTTAAATCATTCCTATTTGAGCAATGTTGATTTGGTGCTCAACAACAGTGCATCAAATATTGTTTATCCTCAGTCAAAGGACATTAAGCCAACAGCTGGCACTTTGGATCAAACACATATTGCGACATTCATTCAAGAAATGCTGATCCAGCGAGGCCACTACCTATGTAGTGTTTCACCGTTGATAAATACAATTCTGCTAAGTAGATTAAACAAATGCTGTTGAAATTCTCAACAATACTGTTGATTCATAAACCTAGTAGTATAAATGAGATCTTTTAAGAATTTATGTCAGTGTTATGTTGAAAATTTTACATTTCTGTTTGGGCTTTCTCCCAAATTTGCCATTACAATATTAAAATGCACGACTGCTTATTGTGTATAATGTATGTGTGCGCACGTGTGTGCGCATGCGTGCGTGTGTGCTTGTGTACCTATAAATTTTGCTTCAAGCAGGTGAAAAGCGCACACCAACTGACAAATGATCCGCTACAAAAGCTGCAGATTCATACACACAATGTTCAGCTGTATATACAGATTCCTACACACAATGTACAGCTGTATATACAGATTCCTACACACAATGTTCAGCTGTATATACAGATTCCTACACACAATGTTCAGCTGTATAAACAGAGCAGCTCTTACCTTGGTCAGAAGAGTGAGCTTCCAATATATCATTCGATACATGCATGGCAAGACATCCCCACATCACAAAATCTTTGCCTCAAGATATAATTGCAGGACTCCCATATTGCAAAAGCCCTAACATCATTAGTCATAATAATTGCTCTAATATTATCAGTAGTCATTACTCACTTAAAACACAATATTCTGGAAAGTTACCATAAACTGATGCAAGCAGCCAAGCACACACTGCTAAACTCCAATGTGTAACTCAGCCAGCCCTACTGTTGTACTTACGCCTGAAGCTTTATCACCATCTGACATTGTTACCAGGTTATGTTACCTATCATTACCTTCAATAGCTACACCAGTCCATTGGTTCAGTTCAGGTGAACTACAGTTTCCACAGCTTTCATTATAGACACATATATGTTCCATATGTGCTTCCACAACACTGTTCAAGAGAATGAAGACAAAACTGGACAAGAGAACGAAGAGAAGTCCTTTAACAAAACAATCTTTCACATGACAAAACATTTCCTGTTGATATGAATTTTCTTATGGTGCATACAAAAAGATGTCCACAAACTAATGCACACCATAAGAAAATTCAGGTCAATATGAAATGGTTTATCATGTAATAGAGACTTTGTGGAAACCAGGTAATTTACCAGATCCAGCAATTTCGACATCGCACTGTACAAGACACCGTGAACAGGTTATCTTTGTAACTCCTAGTTTGTTGAGACCAAGTCCTAAATTGGCTAGAAAACCAATTTTCTGCACTTCAAGTTGTTGATGCACTTGTCTCCGTTCTGTTGTCCAGTCTTGTGAAAGTGCACTTATGACAATCATTACTACAACCATTGTATGTCCCAGCCACAATCCTGCTCGTATTTATTCCTCTTACAAACCTCCATTGTGAATCCACATATTTATCCATTGTACCAGCTCGAAAGACTGCAGATTTGTTCACAGAAACCCCAACCCCTGTGGGTGCAACGAGTGCCTAAACATTGATGACAAACTCTGGATTGACGTAGGAGAACCCAGTGAATTCCGTCTGGTCAAGGTTCATAATGAACAGCTTGTCGGTCGGCGTCAACTTCGGAGGCTCGTTCGTGAACTCGCTGTCGAAGTTACTAACATCTGTGCGACTTCTCTGCAATTAAAATGTGCCGGATCAGTAAACGCCATGAGAATAATAAAGTTTTAATGTCACATATGTCAAACAGAACTGCTGATATGATTACTAGTTGAGTAGGAAAAGAAAGTAAGTCATATCAAGGAAAATGATCATAAAATGTTGACAATATCAGCAGTATAATCTAAGGTCGGCTCAATCCAGTTAAGCTGTAACATAGAACTACTAAAGATTTTACAAAGTAACCGATGTTAAATAACAACATATGTATGTAAAGACAAAAGACACGCATGCACCAACAGACACACACACGCACGCACCAACAGACACATGCACGCACCAACAGACACACGCACGCACGCACGCACGCACGCATGCACGCACGCACCAACAGACACACACATGCACCAACAGACACGCACACACCAACAGACACACATGCACCAACAGACACACGCACGCACACACCAACAGACACATGCATGCACCAACAGACACACGCATGCACCAACAGACACACGCACACACCAACAGACACACATGCACCAACAGACACATGCATGCACCAACAGGCACATGCACGCACCAACAGACACACGCATGCACCAACAAACACACACATGCACCAACAGACACACGCATGCACCAACAGACACACACATGCACCAACAGGCACACGCACACACCAACAGATAAATGCACCCACCAACAGGCACACGCATGCACCAACAGACACACGCACGCATGCATGCACCAACAGACACACGCATGCCCCAACAGACACACGCATGCACCAATAGACACACGCACGCAACAACAAACACATGCACACACCAACAGGCACATGCACGCACCAACAAACACACGCACGCACCAACAGACACACACATGCACCAACAGACACACGCACACACCAACAGACACACGCACGCACCAAAAGGCACACGCATGCACCAACAGACACACGCATGCACCAACAGACACACACATGCACCAACAGACACACACATGCACCAAGAGACACGCACACACCAACAGACACGCACATGCACCAACAGACACACGCATGCACCAACAGGCACACGCACACACCAACAGACAAACGCACACACCAACAGGCACACGCACGCACCAACAGACACACACACGCATGCACCAACAGACACACGCATGCACCAACAGACACACGCATGCACCAACAGGCACACGCACGCACCAACAGACACATGCACGCACAAGTTTGTCCGCAGCTTAAAGCGATGCTTAGAATTCCCCCACATTGTTTACAAGATAGATGCAAAGAAATGATTTGTAAAAGGCTGGTATGACAATGGCGGCCCTTGAATGAATGAATGAAAGAATGAAAGAATTGAAATAGTGAAAAATTTAAATAGTGACAGCATTACTACATCATATTAATTATTGAAAAAGGGCAAGAACAAGTGTAATACTTAGTCACATCTATTCATGGCAGCTGAATGTGAATTATTAACTCGATTTACATTTATTGAAAACCACATCAATACATTTTTACATTGAATTGTAATCCCCTTTTCATCAGAAATAGCTAAGTATTAAATACATAACTATTCAATATTTCACTCGTAATTTGTTGTTGCTGAAAAGATGACCAGTCTGATCACAAATTAGTGAACTTTCAAGGCAATTCCTCAATTGTTTTCCGTCAGCTGATATACACATACTGACAAGAAGTTTCGCAACCTCAGTGACATACACTTGCACGCATGCACACAATCATTCTGTTGTGTTGAAGAGATGGAAAAATAGACTCACCATTGAGATATTTATTTTATTTACACCTTGGCAGACATGGACAAAGTATAAAAGAATATCATTCCAGGATATAACAGTACATTTGCCTCCCCATCAAACTGACATGAGGTCAGTGTACTAAGGTATGCTGAAATAAACCCTGCATAAAGGCATCCACGTGAACATTAAATAAATAAATCATCTACATACACTATACAAAACTGTGCACATCTAAAGCTGATTATGGTGATGCCAAGCCATTATATAATAAAGAAAGTAATCCAAGTTCTCAAATTTGGTGACGAGGATCAGTTAGACAACTTGGAGTATTTTCTTTATAAAAAGTGTAACAAACCCTCAGCTGAGAATAAATTAAATCTCTGCACAAAACGCAGATGTAATTTATTTCACAACTAAACCAATGGTTACGCTGATGCACAATCTTCCTGACTTTCGTCATTTGGTGTAATTTTATTTAACTGTTACTCCTGTGGTGAAATACTGATAACAACATCACTCCAAAGACAACATACGGAGAGAAACATAATTAAAAATACACATTCATTTCACTCTGAGCAACTGACATTGAATGTTCACATGACATGTAACAGAGAATTACGATTTATACATACAGTAAACACACACAAATGTCCCACGTCGCAATTTTAATTAGTCAGCACAGAAATAAACACTCTAGTTTATAAATCCTCAAGTTACAAAACAAGTTCTTATTTCGTGGCAAATCTACTTTGATGAAAGCAACAAACACCGACAGTGCAGCAGTGCCTAATATAAGCATCACAACTGGTGCATTTACCAACAAATCTGTACATAAATAGAGTAAATTTTACAATTGATAAACCTTTGGCTGACACTTGGCACAGCTGTCAGGTGATCTCATGGTTTCACAGTAAATTCATGGTTCGATATACAACAATTTCCATTGGTTAACTGAACGAGTGTTTACGGGACATCGGGACACTGAATGTAACAGTTTTTATAATATGTCAGTTGGTTCAAACAACATCCACTCAAAACATGTTTTTATTGGCATCTTTCACTGCTGTTTTTAAAAATACACGATTTTGTGATTAATTAAAATATGTCAGTTCTACCACACACCTGGAGATAACTTTACTGCAATGACTTTACGGTCAACAGTCACCTTTGAAGTGGAAATATAACATTTTCACCTGTTGATTTATTTGTCTGTAACTCCTTTTTCTGAGGTAAATATACTACAGCAATAAAGATTAAAACATGAAGCCGTGACGTTGTTAACTCAGATGTACTTTGAGATCAAAAAAATAAAAATTTTAATGATGCGACTAACACTGTATGAGTAAACCAATAGAAATCATTGTACACAGTCATCACTGAAGTGTATCCTTGGCACAGTCTCAACAGAAAGGTTCACTCTTAATAGCTGGAAACATTTCATGACATCTACTCAACTGTTCACAATTGGGAGGGGGAGGGGGGAGTGGGAGGGGAGGGGGGAGGGGGGTCAAGGCCAGTGTACTAATTTTTAAAATGTCAGTTAATATTATTTTTAATTACATAACCATTCATGGTATGTTACTGTTGTAATTCACAACTTCGTGGACACACTTATCAATATGAAACCATGCCCTTGTTGAAAAACACAAGGCTTTAACATAATTATAGGAATTAAATGCTTGTAAACATATTCTCATGGCTATTATTAGAATCCTGTATATATGCACTGTGTCGTAACACTGCTCCATAATCTGGAAAATCATCAACATTTTAAAGTACTGATTCAGGGACGGGGCGTGAGAATTAATACGCTTTGTATGAGAAGGTAAATGTCGACCATGTTACTAGCAAATTCAGTGTGTACATGAGTATATATATTAGTGCAATAAATGTTGTACATAATGTATACAACAACGTAGGGGCAGTGCACACTACAAAGTGTATTAATTGAAGCATCAATGCAGAAGATTTGTTTATCATCAATTAAAGATTGATAACGAGCTAAACCATAAATCATGTACTGAAACACAAGTTTTAATTTAATCCATGCACACACATACAGGGTACATGTATGTGCATGTATGTAATAATTTAATTGTCATAACTCCCACATTAATCTAATTACATTAAACATATCTCCAAGAATTAATTATTAATTAGGCCAAGGGTCATATACTGCAAGCCATTAAGACAACCGATGTAGTCGATTATAAATGATCACAATAACTATTTATGAGGATTCATTAACTCGAATGCAAGCCACAAATACTCTGTTTTTAATTATATCAGTTCAAACGGAAAACATTTTGTCTTTGTAATGCACCCATGTTTGTGTCAATGTTTGAATATAGAATCTGCATAATGACTGCACTGTAATTGTGATTACATTACCTTTCAAATTATAGACATAGAAATATGTATTTTGTAGGGGAGAAACATGGCAAAGTGACAGATGTATTTTGTATTACAATTCAGACACTCGTATATCTAAATCACAACCTTGTAGGTTTTTGGATAAACTTTTTATGTGACATGAAACCTTTCAAAATAAGGTCAGTGCAACAAACAACAGAATGAATCTAATACAATATGTCGACCTAATTATATACTGTAGATCTCGTCATAAAAAATTGACTAGTGTCTTCTCAATAATACTAGGCAATTGGTAGCCACATGGGGCCACTGTCTAATGGCAATGCAGTGGAAGAACATTTAATTAAGCACATAAAATACCACCAGTGTGAGTTCAACTAACTTATGGTATATGGTGCAGGAGCTGATAAGACATAAGATGTTTTTTAAGATCAATATTTAAAAAAAACTAACACCTTTTTCCATGATAAATTCCATACAAAATAATTTTTTTTATAATTCAGACACCCTCAAGGGCCCATTTATTTATTTGGTGATCAGACTGATTTAATGAAAGAGGCACATCAGTCAGGGATATGCAGTCTATTCCACCGTACATATATAGTACTAGAAATAGTTTGCTACCACCATTGTTAGTCCAATGTATCTATGATTCTTTTAAAGAATTTCTTTAAAAACTTCCATCTTAAACACCTTTTCAAGGCATTAAAACGAAAGATCCAATTGAAGACCTTTCAAGACTTGTTAAGACACCGCACACCCCCTTACCTTAGGTACTGATGCACTCACCCTTTGAGGGGTGGGAGCACACACCCTTACCTTAGGTACTGATGCACTCACCCTTTAATTGAGGGGCAGGAGCACACCCCTTTACCTTAGGTACTGATGCACTCACCCTTTAACTGAGGGCCGGGAGCACACCCCCTTACCTTAGGTACTGATGCACTCACCCTTTAATCGAAGGTGGGTGCATGGAGTGAAACCTCACAATGTTTATCAAATTTGGCAATAATTTGTGTAAATTGGTAAAGTAAGAAGTTCAGTAGTGACGACGCCGCACAGCAGTGATGACATGATTAATTAATTCATAACATTGACATTGTAAGCAGTGACAGTTTGACAGTTGACTAAGAACAGTGGAAATATAAAAAGTACACTACAGTGAAACCGTACACGAGAATGGCCAACAAACAACGTCACAAAAACCACACACTGACAGTCCTAGTGCCTAACTCTACATGGATTTAAACAGTACAAGTAAAATTTTTATTTCCTCTGTATACAGTGTCAATTTTAGCAATACGTATTTATTATTATTATATTGCATAATGTGCTTATTCCAATGATCATGCCTTCAGTACATATTTATTACAACACCTATAGTGATATTTATTCGTGATTTTTCGTGAAAACAGGCATTTATTTTAATTTCAGACATTCTTCACATTTGGGGTAGCACTGTTAGCCATATTTGACCTCTGAATAAAGCACCCTTCACCATCTCAGGCCAGAGACTAGTGGTGCCCTCTACTTAAAAAAAATTGTCAAAATATAGAACCAATGGTGCCCTCTGTTGGATAGTTCTATTATACGTCAACAGTATCTATTTTTGCCACATTACTTGGCTGAATACATCTATCACAGGATAACAGAACATCGATTACACCACGCCAGGGCAGACAACACAAACTTAATAAACCATCATGTCAACAGTGTGCAAAAGACACTTCTTGTAAGACAAGGGTTCACACTTTCATGTTCTAAGCCATGACACCGCCATCATCGCGTTCTTCTTGTATGAAGAATGGATTGACTATCGAGAACGATCGGAATTCGTCGCCCCGAGCGTTCATTTGAAGCACCCTCTCGTCAATCGGAGTCAGTCGGATGGGAATCCGTGTGAAGACCTTGTCAAAATTCTCACCCTTTCTCGGGTCGGTCTGCATTGGCCACGGTGCAAGAGAGAAGCAGAACGTTAGTGACATGTCACTGATGCCACTGACACAGGTGTGCTGACAGAACAGTTCTGAGGAAAGGTCTGTCTTCAGAAATAATTTCCTTTGTAAAAACTGCTTTATGTGGCGTTCCAGAGGTATATTTTTAATAGAAGGACAAAGTTATGATTCTAATGTTGATAATAAAACTTTTTCTTACTTCTGACAATTATTATCTGAGGATGGAAGCTTTCTGTCTAGAAACACAGTTTTGAAACACTTCCATTGCATACTTTGTGTGAAAGAAGTTTCTGTTTAATGTCATGGGCTAATACCATGGACAAGAATTCAGCATGCTTTATTGGTCTCAACATTTGAAATTGGGAACATGTTGCAGCTGGTTCCAATCAAACAGTAAAATTTTGAAAACAAAAATAAACAATGATATTTTGCAGAGAACATAATTTTGATCGATACTGTGATACAAATCAGAAGTTGGACTTTTGTTTAGCAGAGTCAGCATTCACCAGCAAAATAATTCTGTAATTGTACAAGAACTTCAGTTTTTATAAGAACATATTTAAAAGTGATAATGACAAACATTCTTTTTTCAGATTTAAAATGCCAATGTGCCGTTTGAACTGTAACAATTTCTAGTTCTACTTCACGGGTCAATATTTCTTAGTCCTAAAGTCTGGAACGTCTTCCATCAACACAACCATCGTAACCAATGAGTACATGTTCGCCCTTAAGTCTGACAAATTGTATGTAATCTTTTCTGCCTTCAAATATTGCAGTGCCAGCAAAACTGACTTCAAAGCTACAAACTGGAGAGTGAGCAAAATAGAAACAATGTGGCATAGAACTAAAAAAATAATTCAAGACTTCCCCTGTAAAGTCACAATTCCAACAAACCCATCAATTATAGATTGTTCTAGGATTTTCCAGAATATTCAAAATTAAAAGATCCCACGTACATTATTTTAGGATCAAAAGATCAAACTGATAATACAGAGTGATTGAATATGAGCAGTTGCAATGATTTCTTGCACAACATTATTGACAATGTGTGCATTCATGTCTTATATTGGTTTTAGGGATTCACAAGTGATGTATAGAATTCCGAACCACTTAACTTTAAACAAAGCAATGAAGAATTAAATGCACCTGTTACAGGTTACTTTATGCTTCACTGTTACAGGTTACTTTATGCTTCACTGTTACAGGTTACTTTATGCTTCACTGTTACAGGTTACTTTATGCTTCACTGTTACAGGTTACTTTATGCTTCACTGTTACAGGTTACTTTATGCTTCACTGTTTGTCAATGTAAATTTCGATGAATTGTTCAAATAAAACGTTATTGAGACATCATTTTAAAACATTAATTAATTCATAACATTGACATTTATATGAGCACCAATGGCTCCTTGTGACTTTGAGCTACAACATTTCATTTGTTTTATAACATTTTAAATGATATGATAACTACTGAATTACTATACTACAGCAAAAGAATTTTAGGAATAAAATCATGGTGGTGTAAAAAGGTAAAAGTGGACAAGGTAGGAAGCAAATATACAGTATAGACACTACACATACAAATAGAACAGCACCACAATGGTATATAAAGTGCTGCTCCTGGGACATGCACCATGCACTTGAGAAGATTGGGAATGTTTGACATGCAGACTGCCCGTATGCAGGGATATAGGCATACAAGACTGAGGACTAACAGTCCAACTCACTGCACTGACACTCAACGTATGACAAATGTTGGTAAAATGCAAACTTGCAAAATGTTCATTTTACACAGATATTATTTATATAAAGCCATCAATAACTTTGCCTAAACTTGGTTACTTTAGTTCTTTCAGTATTTTCAAGTGCAAAGACGAACCACAATGGTTTGACCCAAGACTAATTTAAATCATGTAACTATTCCATGTTCAGTAACTATTCATTTACGCAAATTTATTCATCATCTATTATTTACCCCTCGCCTGATATAGTAAAATACGTAGCAATTTACTTAATTCAACACTACATGGGTAGTTCTTTATTATGTGTGTACAACTTCTCTCTCGGTGTAATTATATGTTAATCTTTCAATTGTTCTGTCAAATGACATACACAAATGTAAAACTGGTTTCTGTAATATTTGATGTAATAAACACCACACAAACACTGCTCCTGTAATAACACAGTGTAATAATATCACTGTCATAGCTGACCACTGGAGCATGGACAGTGCACATGCAACACCTGTTATTTCTACTGTGGTCTGTACAATATCTAAAGCTGACCGACAAACGCTTGTCTACTGAATTAAAACGTCTACACAATGTTATGATTTATATAGCTAATTAAGAAACCAGTACAATTAATGTATATTAAGTGACCAGTTCATTTTTTATCAAACTAGCCAACCAAATATAAAAAGCTGTTTGTCTCAGATAATTTGAAGTTAGGATGACATCAAAGTTGGTGTGACAACAATAGGAGATGTTCTGGGATGTGTTGGCCTGCTCCAGGTTGACAAGGAATGTGACGGACACGAGGATGTGTTGGCCTGCTCCAGGTTGACAAGGAATGTGACAGACACGAGTATGTGTTGGCCTGCTCCAGGTTGACAAGGAATGTGACAGACACGAGGATGTGTTGGCCTGCTCCAGGTTGACAAGGAATGTGACAGACACGAGTATGTGTTGGCCTGCTCCAGGTTGACAAGGAATGTGACAGACACGAGGATGTGTTGGCCTGCTCCAGGTTGACAAGGAATGTGACAGACACGAGGATGTGTTGGCCTGCTCCAGGTTGACAAGGAATGTGACAGACACGAGGATGTGTTGGCCTGCTCCAGGTTGACAAGGAATGTGACGGACACGAGGATGTGTTGGCCTGCTCCAGGTTGACAAGGAATGTGACAGACATGAGGATGTGTTGGCCTGCTCCAGGTTGACAAGGAATGTGACAGACACGAGGATGTGTTGGCCTGCTCCAGGTTGACAAGGAATGTGACAGACACGAGTATGTGTTGGCCTGCTCCAGGTTGACAAGGAATGTGACAGACACGAGGATGTGTTGGCCTGCTCCAGGTTGACAAGGAATGTGACAGACACGAGTATGTGTTGGCCTGCTCCAGGTTGACAAGGAATGTGACAGACACGAGGATGTGTTGGCCTGCTCCAGGTTGACAAGGAATGTGACAGACACGAGGATGTGTTGGCCTGCTCCAGGTTGACAAGGAATGTGACAGACACGAGGATGTGTTGGCCTGCTCCAGGTTGACAAGGAATGTGACGGACACGAGGATGTGTTGGCCTGCTCCAGGTTGACAAGGAATGTGACAGACATGAGGATGTGTTGGCCTGCTCCAGGTTGACAAGGAATGTGACAGACACGAGGATGTGTTGGCCTGCTCCAGGTTGACAAGGAATGTGACAGACACGAGTATGTGTTGGCCTGCTCCAGGTTGACAAGGAATGTGACAGACACGAGGATGTGTTGGCCTGCTCCAGGTTGACAAGGAATGTGACAGACACGAGTATGTGTTGGCCTGCTCCAGGTTGACAAGGAATGTGACAGACACGAGGATGTGTTGGCCTGCTCCAGGTTGACAAGGAATGTGACAGACACGAGGATGTGTTGGCCTGCTCCAGGTTGACAAGGAATGTGACAGACATGAGGATGTGTTGGCCTGCTCCAGGTTGACAAGGAATGTGACAGACACGAGGATGTGTTGGCCTGCTCCTGGTTGACAAGGAATGTGACAGACATGAGGATGTGTTGGCCTGCTCCAGGTTGACAAGGAATGTGACAGACACGAGGATGTGTTGGCCTGCTCCTGATTGACAAGGAATGTGACAGACATGAGGATGTGTTGGCCTGCTCCAGGTTGACAAGGAATGTGACAGACACGAGTATGTGTTGGCCTGCTCCAGGTTGACAAGGAATGTGACAGACATGAGGATGTGTTGGCCTGCTCCAGGTTGACAAGGAATGTGACGGACATGAGTATGTGTTGGCCTGCTCCAGGTTGACAAGGAATGTGACAGACACGAGTATGTGTTGGCCTGCTCCAGGTTGACAAGGAATGTGACAGACACGAGGATGTGTTGGCCTGCTCCTGGTTGACAAGGAATGTGACAGACATGAGGATGTGTTGGCCTGCTCCAGGTTGACAAGGAATGTGACAGACATGAGGATGTGTTGGCCTGCTCCAGGTTGACAAGGAATGTGACAGACACGAGGATGTGTTGGCCTGCTCCTGGTTGACAAGGAATGTGACAGACATGAGGATGTGTTGGCCTGCTCCTGGTTGACAAGGAATGTGACAGACATGAGGATGTGTTGGCCTGCTCCAGGTTGACAAGGAATGTGACAGACATGAGGATGTGTTGGCCTGCTCCTGGTTGACAAGGAATGTGACAGACATGAGGATGTGTTGGCCTGCTCCAGGTTGACAAGGAATGTGACAGACACGAGGATGTGTTGGCCTGCTCCTGATTGACAAGGAATGTGACAGACATGAGGATGTGTTGGCCTGCTCCAGGTTGACAAGGAATGTGACAGACACGAGGATGTGTTGGCCTGCTCCTGGTTGACAAGGAATGTGACAGACATGAGGATGTGTTGGCCTGCTCCAGGTTGACAAGGAATGTGACAGACACGAGTATGTGTTGGCCTGCTCCAGGTTGACAAGGAATGTGACAGACATGAGTATGTGTTGGCCTGCTCCAGGTTGACAAGGAATGTGACAGACACGAGGATGTGTTGGCCTGCTCCAGGTTGACAAGGAATGTGACAGACATGAGGATGTGTTGGCCTGCTCCTGGTTGACAAGGAATGTGACAGACACGAGGATGTGTTGGCCTGCTCCTGGTTGACAAGGAATGGGACAGACACAAGGATGTGACAGGAAGAAATACAAGAACGAGTGTTGATCAACAACGGTTGCAAATGGCTGGAATTCCATTGTCTAGTTGTGTGGACAACATTAAAGACTTACTTGTCTTGTTGTGTGGACAACCTCAGACTTGTCTTATGGAATGGACAACATCCAAGACTTGTCTTATGGTGTGGACAATGTCAAAGACTTGTTTTATGGTGTGGACAACTTCAAAGACTTGTTTTATGGTGTGGACCACATCAAGGACTTGTTTTATGGTGTGAACAACCTCAGGCTTGTCTTATGGTGCGGACAGCATCAAAGACCTGTCTTGTCTACAATGTTTACCCTATCTAATCCACCTTGTTGGCACTTTCTCCATCTGTCACCTCCTACGTTCTGTTTCCTCTTTGCCAATCAATCCATCACCATCTATTCCCTGGCCACAGGAGACAGTCAGAATCCCCCAGACTTCTTTTGAGTGCCAGACCGCAGTGGCTGGTCTGTTAATACCTGGCCCAGTGGGAAATCAGCCCAGAGATCACTGCAACAGTGGGTTTTACAAACACTCCTAATCATCCCCCAGGTTTCCTTTCCTCCTCCACAGACACGCCATTTGAACTACATTTCCTCCTCCATAGACACACCATTTGAACTACATTTCCTCCTCCATAGACACACCATTTGAACTACATTTCCTCACACACAGAATCCAACACTTTGAGATGTCCTCAAACATCAAAAGCAACCACTAAATCTCTAAGCTGTTCAGTCAGGCTTTTTAGAATAGCAGCATCTAAGTTGTTGATCTGTTCACTCTATAAGGCCTGACGACTTACCGATTTATAAAAGCAATTTAGCAACATGAAGTGAAATTCGATACATTAATCCAATGTTACCTTACATTTACGGCATGATCATGAAATAGAGGAAAGAAGGTGGTAAATTACACGAGAAACTAAGCCTTGACATTTGAGAAACTTATCAAACATCATACTCCACAGATTTAGTCAACCAAACTGATGCCTTCTTATCAAGGATAGCCGGGCTGCATACACCCATATTGTTTAAAAAAAAGAATTGTTTTTAAATGTGTATATACAATGCCCTTACTAATGGCATCGCTACGACTGACCTGCTCAAGGAATGAAGGTGATACAACACACAGTGTGTCTTATATTATACTGTAAGCTGCTACGCCCACCAGTGTCTCATTTACCTCAATTATTAGTAATTACACAAACTACAAAATAATGAACACAATGTCATCTAATTGGCTACATGTGGCATCTACTGTGACCATCTACAACGCTTTATCAAAATAATGTGTCAAAACAAACGAAAATCAATGGGTGAATAACCTAAGATAGGGAATTAACCTAAGATGGAGAAATAACTTAGTTCGATCATATTTGTTCCTAATACAACAGTCTCTGATTAACTAACACACCCAAGAAGCTTGCTCTGATCTTGACACCAGAACATACTTACACAGGACACTCTAGGCTGAAGTCTCACTGACAATATCTTCAGTTTCTTGCAGAAAACGACTCCTGGCCAGCAGCATCTCTCCTCCTTCTAGCTTTGTGTCTTCAGACGTACCTTGACACTGCTACAAGGACTTTCGCTCCCACCACCTCCCAAAATTATCAACCAAAAAGGGCTGTTAGACAATATGGGTAAGTGGTTTGTTGATGTTTAATTTCGTAGTCTTCTGTATTCAACAATAGAATTGAATAGAATAGAATAGAATTGAGTCAAGAAAAACAACAGAACCCCAAATTTTTTTTTCATTGAAGACTTGCTCATTTGTTACCAAAAAATCACTCTACACTGTCAAATATGCAATAAATCTTTCAGCACAATCCAAAAACACTCGACACCGTCATCAAACATACAAATATCGCATGTGATGAAAAATCTCCGCGTTACATCAGTAGATAACGTGTCTCAAATTACCAGCCATGCAGCAATCTGATTTTGTTTGTTATGTCTGACAAAAGATGGTTTCAAGAATGGCTGTTTTGTTATCACGACATTGAGCAGTTGACGGCCCGGGCACGCATGCACACCCATGCGTGCACGCATGCATGAACACAGTGTTAATGGACACAAACACACACATATATACATGCATAACTTGTAATGACTGAGTAGAGAATGTGTGTGGCTGAGTCGATGTAGGCCAGAAAAACCTTTTGACCTAATCGAGAGCGAGTAGGACATGCAGTGATGACTCAAACATGCTCAAGCATTAGTACTGGACCACAATGCACGAGACCAAAAGTCATGCATCAGGGCGATAAGACCATAAAACACCCTGCAGGGTAGTAGGCCATAGTGCAATGGTCATGTTAACTAACCCTTTTCAACATTTGTTTTTATAAGCACAAATAGCAATTACGATATTTTCTTACGCAAACTAATCTTTCATTAATGAAGATGTCGGGGGCAGTTCAATGTATGATAGCTTAGTCATAAAATCTCAGCAACTAAATATTGACGCTATAAATGACAGTTGACCATTAAAATTATGATTTTGGAACAAATTAAAATATGCAACATTATAATAGCTACTGGTATCACATATTTGCATGATTTCAATATTTGTTTCCTTACTGATACGACTTTAAAAAACAACTATAATACAAGTTAGTTATGTTGCTACAATCACACATTTTAATAAATATATAATCACATTGATATATCAGTCATCCTGTTGGTATTTTCGCCAATCATGTTTGTTACAATAATAATCCACGCACAATTTTCATGACAATCACATAAAGGCATTTCTGCACAATTAAAACTATATACTTTTTACTGATAAACCTAACAGAAACTTTTGTTAGTAACTTGCGAAAATATGAACACCCTTATGAACACCCTTATGTTATGAAATATAGAGCCCGACCGCGTGGTTTTCTGCTGAATTTTGACTGGATCTGGTAAAAATTATTTTAATATTGATGATTGCACCAAAACTAAATAACACGTGAACAAATGAGCCAGCATGTCATAGTGGATACTAGAGCCAGCATGTCGTAGTGGATGCTAGAGCCAGCACGTCATAGTGGATACTAGAGCCAGCAAGTCGTAGTGGATACTAGAGCCAGCACGTCATAGTGGATACTAGAGCCAGCATGTCGTAGTGGATAATAGAGCCAGCACGTCATAGTGGATACTAGAGCCAGCATGTTGTAGTGGATACTAGAGCCAGCACGTCGTAGTGGATACTAGAGCTAGCACGTCATAGTGGATACTAGAGCCAGCATGTCATAGTGGATACTAGAGCCAGCGTGTCATAGTGGATACTAGAGCTAGCACGTCATAGTGGATACTAGAGCCAGCATGTCGTAGTGGATACTAGAGCTAGCATGTCGTAGTGGATACTAGAGCCAGCATGTCATAGTGGATACTAGAGCCAGCATGTTGTAGTGGATACTAGAGCCAGCATGTCTTAGTGGACACTAGAGCCAGCATGTCATAGTGGATACTAGAGCCTGCATGTCATAGTGGATACTAGAGCAAGCACGTCATAGTGGATACTAGAGCCAGCATGTCGTAGTGGATACTAGAGCCAGCATGTCGTAGTGGATACTAGAGCTAGAATGTCATAGTGGATACTAGAGCCTGCATGTCATAGTGGATACTAGAGCAAGCACGTCGTAGTGGATATTAGAGCCTGCATGTCATAGTGGATACTAGAGCCTGCATGTCATAGTGGATACTAGAGCCAGCATGTCATAGTGGATACTAGAGCCAGCATGTCATAGTGGATACTAGAGCTAGCATGTCATAGTGGATACTAGAGCTAGCATGTCATAGTGAATACTAGGTAAGTTATTTTTGGTGAAATGAATCCGAAACGAGACAGGTGATAAAAGAGAATTCAGGAAGGACCTTTAAATGATCTGTCATGGCTGAAACTATCTCATGCGCAGTAAACACGTACACAAAAGGAACACTTGAAGAAATGTAACATATATGATTTGTCATGTAAATTGGGTGCATCAGTTAAGAGATGTCTGATACAGAGAATCAGTCATCGTTACACACTCACCACTTTCAAACATAGCAGACACTTGCATTGACATGTATAAATGGGCTTATCAACCAGCCTTATCTCAACTCATCAATTCTTCTCTTATTTAATTCTGTTTTTTTTCTATTTCTTACAACAGCCATAGCACAAAAATGACTGATTAGAGTATAAATAAATCTCACATCTCATTTTCTAATCATATCGGAACACTGAAATCACAACAGTTTCAAGACATTTTTGCATATAGCACAGCTGAAACATCAAAATTGTGAGAGAAAAAAATTTATGTTTGGAATTGTTGTCAAAATGCTTAATGTTTTGTCAAAATGTTTAATATTTTTGTCAAAATGTAAACTTTTTGTCAAAAAACTTTTAATAATTCTGTAAAATATTAATAATTTTTTTTCAAAAAGAGCTTAATAGTTTGGTAAAAATGTTTAATACTTTGCTGAATAAGTAGTCATGTATTTAAGTACCATCTTTTCAAATAACTATTGAGATCTAAAAGTGGATACTTTCTCTTTCTAAGTGTCTCAATCATGCCTCTCAGTATACTTCAAGCACTCATGGCACTTTCATATTTTGAGTCTGAAACGAGACGTGTGGAAAAAGCGAATTGATGAGGAACCTTTGATGCCATTGACAGAATGATGCCTTGGCCGATGCAAGGTACTGCCGTTTGAAAATAACAAGAACATTTTGACAACATCGAAGAATAACACGGCAAGGAAGACTCTACTTACAATCTTTGGCTTGTATGGTGGCTGCACCTCACGAGCCTCGATCCTTTCCCAGTCGATTCGTCGGAAGAACGCGTGGTCTTTGATGTTGCGCTCCCCGGGAGCATTGCAACCGAGACGCTTTGATGGGTTTTTCGTCAGCAGCTATTGGGAAATAACGATAAAATGGACATTGAATCCCACATCAATAGGAAGCACATGTTGGGAAAAAATAAAAAGTACACGTTCATTGGTCTGATACGGAGCCAGTTGACGGCGGTTTTCTATAATTAAGATGCCCAAATTCTCTGAATTTTTCAATCTCAAAGTAAACATTAATTAACAATGTTATACTTCATGGCTTAACTGTTACTGCTGGTATATTTATCCCCTTACACAGGGTGACAGATTTGCAGGATACAGACATGGGGTGTGAGGTACTTACCCCCTTATACAGGCCGACTGCTAGGTACATATCCTCTTACACAGGGCGATTGTGATGTACTTACCCCTTTACACAGGGTGACTGTGAGGTACTTACCCCCTACACAGGGCAACTGTGATGTACTTTCACCCTTACACTGTGCGACTGTGAGGTACTTAATCCATTACACAGGGTGACAGAGGTACTTACACCCTTACACAGGGTGACTGTGAGATACTTACCCCCTTACACAAGGCGACAGACTCGCGGGACATAGACTTGGGGTACGAGACTCCGTGGTCCGTAATTGAAGCAAACAGTTCCTCCTCATCCTCCCCGTCAAACGGAGGCTGTGGAAGGAGACATGATGATCAGTTCTATCAACATGGCTGGGAAGGTGTTTAAAGGTCCCTCCTCAATTCAGTGTTTTTGCCTCGTTTTAGACTCATATCACTACGATATGCTAATTTGTTACTTAGTTTCGGTGAAATCATCGGATAAACTTGACGATCCAGTCAAAATTCGGCAAAAAAAGGACAAAGGTAATCTAGTCATATACACTATTACAGAAGGTTACTGACACAAAGGTGATCTAGTCATATACACTATTACAGAAGGTTACTGACACAAAGGTGATCTAGTCATATACACTATTACAGAAGGTTACTGACACAAAGGTGATCTAGTCATATACACTATTACAGAAGGTTACTGACACAAAGGTGATCTAGTCATATACACTATTACAGAAGGTTACTGACACAAAGGTGATCTAGTCATATACACTATTACAGAAGGTTACTGACACAAAGGTGATCTAGTCATATACACTATTACAGAAGGTTACTGACACAAAGGTGATCTAGTCATATACACTATTACAGAAGGTTACTGACACAAAGGTGATCTAGTCATATACACTATTACAGAAGGTTACTGACACAAAGGTGATCTAGTCATATACACTATTACAGAAGGTTACTGACACAAAGGTGATCTAGTCATATACACTATTACAGAAGGTTACTGACACAAAGGTGATCTAGTCATATACACTATTACAGAAGGTTACTGACACTTTTACAACCCAATCTAACGAAGAAAATAAATTCTTTTGATGATTTTAACAAAAGCCCCACACTCTCTTATTAAACCAACTATACATATTACATAAATATCACATAATTGGACAGAGCTTTAATGACAAGTTTCAAGATTGTTATTCAACCTATAATAGTACGAACTAATTGTACCATACACAAGTCCTGAAGCACTGACTTTGAGTTTTCATATTTTTTATCAATGAGTGTAGCTGCCATAATATGTGACATTTGTTGTACTCACCTGTCCCGCCAACATTTCGTAGATAAGGACGCCATATGCCCACCAGTCAACTGACTTCCCGTACGGCTGGTACAGCACGATCTGAACAAGAGGGCAGACACACTGTAGCACTGGCTCAAGTACAGTCAACAACTCTGACTTAACAATATAGCCGCTCAAAGCAAACAGCTCCAGATGGCAAGATTAGCCATCCATCCCAAAGGCCCAGATGGCAAGTGGCAAGATTAGCCATCCAACCCAAAGGCCCAGATGGCAAGTGGCAAGATTAGCTATTCACTTATCGAGAGTCCAACAATGTTCATCTACTTGTAACCCGCCCTCCTGAGATATGTGTCAACCTTGTTTTTAAACATATTCACGCTGCTAGCAGTTATACAATCTGTAGACATTTGTTCTATTCATTTATTGTCCTCTGTGAGAACGAGTACTTCCTGATATCCAATCTACACTGATGCTTTACTAATTTTACCTCATGTCCTCTAGTTCCTATATCTTTCTTGAGAGAGAAAAACATATTTCTATCAACATTTTCATACCCATTCAATATCTTAAAAACTTCAATCTGATCTCCTCTTAACCCCCTTGTCTCTAGAGTTGTTAAACCATATTCTTTCAGGCATTCTAAGGTCTCTCAGTCCCGGATTAATTTTACTTGCTCTCCTCTGTATGTATTCAAGTGTATCTATATCCTTTCTTACGATATGGTCTCCAAGCTTGTATACAGTATTCTAAATTAGGTCTAACTATTGCTTTATACAGAGGTATAATTAACTTTTTATCCTTGTATGTTATGTTTCTCCTAATCAACTAAAGAATTTGATTACCCTTTGAAGCTGCAATACCACACTGCTCTGAAACTTTCATATTAGCGCTTATTGTAACTTCTAAGTCCTTTTCTTTTACAGTACTACCCAGAACAGTATCTCCCATTTTATAGTTTACATCTAAGTTCCCGTGTCCTGTATGTAGGCATTTACATTTCTCAAAATTGAACAACATCTGCCATTTCTCAGACCATTTCACTAATTTGTTTAGATCGTTTTGTAAATGTTGTTTATCACCATCTTTTGCGCCATTGTTCTATCCAGTCAATTATGCCATCCCCGATACCATGGGCTTTTAATTTAAGTAGTAATCTTTGATGTGGTACTTTGTCATAAGCTTTCTGAAAATCTAAGTAGATAATATCTACTGGCGATCACTAGTCTATCCACTTAGTGATTTCTTCCAAAAAACATAACATATTTGTTAAGCATGACCTCGCTTTTAGGAATCCATGTTCAGATTAATCTAATAATTTATGCCTAACAAGGAAGTCCACCATATGGTTTTTAATTAACCTTTCTAATAATTTACAAACCACTGACGTTAAACTCACTGGCCTGTAATTCTCGGACTTATTTTTCAAACTTTTTTAAATAATGGTATGATGTTTGCCTCTATCCATTCAAAACGAACAACTCCCTCTTTTAATGACAAGTTGAACACTCTTGCAAGTGGTTTACTGCCATTGGCTTACTGAAGTCTGACGATTTGTTATTGATGTGTAGCCCGCCCTCATCAGATTTCTGTAAATTTATTTTATGCACATTCGCACGGCTAACATTCACACAATCAGTAGACAATTTGTTTTATTCATTTATTGCATTGTGACAGAGCTCTGTGAGAGAGAGAGAGAGCGAGAGCGAGAGAGAGAGAGAGAGAGAGAGAGAGAGAGAGAGAGAGAGAGAGAGAGAGAGCAATTACAGCGGAGTAGGAACTGCACAGAACGAGACCAGCTGAATTATTAATGGAGCTGCTTTGACTTACGGCTACAAAACGTTGCTTTGGCACGCACCATTGCAAGAACTTCACAACTATTAAATTATTAAATGTCACGCATTCCCTTGATTTGCCCAGGCTATTTGTGGATGTGTGCCAGCCTCAGAGCTATTTATTCAAGGCAAGACGACAGTTCCATGATGTCAGACATACATTTTAACTGGGATAGACAGTACCTTGCTTGCTGGGATAGAAATTACCACCATATATATGAATGCCATATATTATAGGAACCAACTATGACATTATTATGATATGTAAATTTGTTCCATCCTATGGTCATTTTAGGCATACAATGAAAAGCATACTTGGTGTTAGTATTCATGCAAATTACATACTTGGTGTTAGTATTCATGCAAATTACATATTTCCATAAATAAAGAATATAAACTAATGTCTGTGCTGTGTGAGAGCAAAACATGGCCTCATATGTCCATAAGACAGGAGCTTTTGTAGACTAAACCCAACACAATTGTGTCTGTGGTATGCAGAAATAGAGAAGAGTTTGCCATGTGGGCCTACTGAATATGACACATCCGAGGATTGTCTGCCGCCTCTAGTGACGACGTCTGAATTTGGTAAACTGAGAGTATAAATACCCAAGAGTGTTTCTAAAGAGCGGGCAAGACTAGTTTTAAATTCACACTGAGGTGTGTAGTCATGCCAAATTTTAGGCTTCCAAATTTTCAGTAAGGGTGGTCAGAATGTACTTGTCAAATCTTCTAGACTTGAGTCTACATATATTTTAAGTGATGTTTACATTCACTACTTTTCTTTACGATTTACAGTGATATCTATCTTCACTGTTCGTTTTATTGTCATCGTGAGTGATTATATTGCTACTATGTATGTAGCCGTCTGATGTACACGATTAAAATTGCTTCGAACCTAGAGAACAATGCGTTGACTACACTTCTGTAGTACTCTATGTACTCATTGGTTGAGTGAGTACACAATCAGTTATAAATCTCGACCTAGTGTGAGCGCAAAGAATACGGACAATTAAAATGCATCTACATCTGTGAGAAATGTCTCCTGGACCACTGTGTGTAGCCCCAAAGAAGATAAGATGGGGAGGCATATATCTTACAAAGGGATTACATGCTTACAAGAGATTTTGCTAGGCGCGAATGGCAGACAACAAAGAGACAGATGACCGAAAGTGTGGACCAGCAATGTCCTAGAATGGATGTCTCTGGAGCCACAGAAACTGTTCGATGCTGGCCACAACCGTGCCAGGATGGTTCCTGTCGATGCTCCCAGGCACAAGGGATGAGGGAGAGAGAGAATAGTTGAAGTCTCACCTCTGGAGCTATGTAGTCCGGAGTGCCACAGAAGGTGCGTGTGGTCTTGGTATCGTAGATCCCTTCCTTGCACATGCCAAAGTCTGCAATCTTGATGTGTCCCTCGCTGTCTAACATTACATTGTCTAGCTTGAGATCTCTGCAACGGAACAGTACCCTTGCTTTAACCTTTCCATTGCGTGCGTGCGTGCATGCGCGCGTGTACGTACATATTTAAATTAATTTACTACGTCATAATTGTGTAGGACAAAACACACTAAATTAAATTAATCTATTTCTCTAAAATGGAAAAAATATTATCCACAACATTGATAAAAATGTAACATAAATAAGACCCTAATTTAGGTGACTGTATGAATATATGTATACAATATGTAAGTGTGTATCAACTTATGTACACATGTATACAATGTGTAAGTGTGTATCAACTTATGTAGGCATGTATACAATGTGTAAGTGTGCATCAACTTATATAGGCATGTATACAATGTGTAAGTGTGTATCAACGTATGTACACATATATACAATGTGTAAGTGTGTATCAACGTATGTAGGCATGTATACAATGTGTAAGTGTGTATCAACTTATGTACACATGTATACAATGTGTAGGTGTGTATCAACTTATGTACACATGTATACCATGTGTAAGTGTGTATCAACTTATGTAGGCATGCATACAATGTGTAAGTGTGTATCAACTTATGTAGGCATGTATGCAATGTGTAAGTGTGTATCAACTTATGTAGGCATGTATACAATGTGTGTGTGTGTATCAACTTATGTACACATGTATACAATGTGTAAGTGTGTATCAACTTATGTACACATATATACAATGTGTAAGTGTGTATCAACTTATGTAGGCATGTATACAGTGTGTAAGTGTGTATCAACTTATGCACACATATATACAATGTGTAAGTGTGTATGAACTTATGTAGGCATGTATACAATGTGTGTGTCTCAACTTATGTACACATGCACCCATGTGCTTCTTTCATTAGTGTAGCAGAAGACACAGTTATATAAGGCACCATCATATCTGACACTAACTAACAATGTTACAATGTTTAATCAACATTGTATTTAATACAGTTTCACTTATTTCATATTCACAAATTTATACATTAACAAATATAACAATGTAATAGGTAAAGAGAAAAGAACCACGATTTATACCTGTATATAACACCTTTGCTATGTAAATAGAACAACCCTATGGCGACTTCTGCTGCATAAAACCTGCAACAAACAAAATCCTTGAAACAATTTCACCTGGCAGCTCATGACCAGTTATCAGTGTCTATCTTAAAACTGTGCGAGAATGATTTCACGAGCATTCATTCATTCTACAAAATAAAATGTGTCAAATTGTGTCATATTGTAACAAATTATGTTATTACAATAATTATATAATCGGTGCGACATGTTCAGTAGACATTTCAAAATGCTTACTTTATTTCCTTTCATCAAACATACAGACAACTAAATGTTTTTTGTATATGAAAAGAATACTTTATCTGATGTTACATGAAATTAAATCTGACCACAGGCAAATATAAAAATTAACCAGTAAAATAAATGTCAACATTACCATTTTTGGACAGGAAATGCCGGTTTCCCGTGGTCCTACATTCCTGCTTTTTGGACAAAATGTCGCGTGTACATTCAAAGTGAGGGAGAACAGCTCATCAGAGCAGGCACCCGTACAACAACGTGTTAAACAATGACAACAAATTTTTTAATAAATAAAAAATAATAAACAAAAGTTGAGTGGAGGAAGTGTATCCTGGTTCTCCATTGTTGAATGTTGAGTGGACGAGGTGTATCCTGGTTCTCCATTGTTGAATGTTGAGTGGAGGAGGTGTATCCTGGTTCTCCATTGTTGAAAGTTGAGTGGAGGAGGTGTATCCTGGTTCTCCACTGTTGAATGTTGAGTGGAGGAGGTGTACCCTGGTTCTCCATTGTTGAAAGTTGAGTGGAGGAGGTGTATCCTGGTTCTCCATTGTTGAAAGTTGAGTGGAGGAGGTGTATCCTGGTTCTCCATTGTTGAAAGTTGAGTGGAGGAGGTGTATCCTGGTTCTCCATTGTTGAAAGTTGAGTGGAGGAGGTGTATCCTGGTTCTCCATTGTTGAAAGTTGAGTGGAGGTGGTGTATCCTGGTTCTCCATTGTTGAAAGTTGAGTGGAGGAGGTGTATCCTGGTTCTCCATTGTTGAAAGTGGAGTGGAGGAGGTGTATCCTGGTTCTCCATTGTTAAAAGTTATGCAGTAAATAAATGAACAATAAGATTAAATATAAGTCTTATAATCTGGTTTCCAGAAGGGAAATTGGAACTTACACAGCAACTGGCTCCTTGAACTTTCCCTCTTTCTGTATCCTGTACATCAGGTCACCACCGTTCACGTACTCCATCACAAAGTACAGACGGTCCTGCAAACATTCACGTACTCCATCACAAAGTACAGACGGTCCTGCAAACATTTATATGCTCCATCACAAAGTACACACGGTCCTGCAAACATTTATATGCTCCATCACAAAGTACAGACGGTCCTGCAAACATTTATATGCTCCATCACAAAGTACACACGGTCCTGCAAACATTTATATGCTCCATCACAAAGTACACACGGTCCTGCAAACATTTATATGCTCCATCACAAAGTACACACGGTCCTGCAAACATTTATATGCTCCATCACAAAGTACAGACGGTCCTGCAAACATTTATATGCTCCATCACAAAGTACAGACGGTCCTGCAAACATTCATGTGCTCCATCACAAAGTACAGACGGTCCTGCAAACATTCACGTGCTCTATCACAAAGTACAGACAGTCCTGCAAACATTCACGTGCTCTATCACAAAGTACAGACAGTCCTGCAAACATTCACATACTCCATCACAAAGTACAGACGGTCCTGCAAACATTCACGTGCTCCATCACAAAGTACAGATGGCCCTGCAAACATTCACGTGCTCCATCACAAAGTACAGATAGTCCTGCAAACATATTACATATTTGATAACAATTACACATGTATAAAAATGTAATAAAGCAAAATTAAAATGAAATCAGATAAGGTATGTGAAATTGGCTGGGTAAATCGTAGATGCTCTAGAATAAAACAACAATAAAATTCAAAAATATATAGCTGAAATACAATTAACGTAATTTTTTAATCGTGAATGCAGCCTTAAACAGATGCGTTTTTTGAGATAAGATTTAAAATTTAAATAGATGCAATAACAGTCAGGTAAATCATTGAGTCTACGACACAGAGACAGCCAATAAACTGTTTGACTACTGATCTGCATATGTACCATTGTCTGGAAGCAGGAATGTAGCTGAACAAGGAACGGTGGTTTGCTGGACATGGCAAGGACTCTTTTCTCTATCATTGTACACTCAACGTCATCGTCCTGGATGATGACGTCTTTCTTCAGGATCTTTATGGCATACAGCTCGTCTGTACCCTTGCGCTCCGACAGCACCACCTGGAGGTAATGCAGAGAACCAATTGTAATAAGCCGTAGTAGTGTAGTTAAACAGTACATTGTAGTTAAACAGGCAAGATACGTTTGGTGTCAAAATATTATCAGTATTCAGGGTTGTGAGTCATTCATGACTTGGACGACTATGATTGTGAGTCACTCATGACATGGATAACTATGATTGTGAATCACTCATGACTTGGATGACTATGACTGTGAGTCACTCATGACTTAGATGACTATGACTGTGAGTCACTCATGACTTACATGACTATGATTGTGAGTCACACATGACTTGGATGATTATGACTATGAGTCAATCATGACTTTGATAACTATGATTGTGAGTCACTCATGACATGGATGACTATGATTGTGAGTCACTCATGACTGGGATTACTATGATTGTGAGTCACTCATGACTTGGATGACTATGTGAACACTTTGATTGTTTTAGCTCATTGTTAACATGCTTTGTTGATATTCAAGTCTATATATATATATATATATATATATATATATATATATATATATATATATATAATATTTCTATAGTGTTTAATCTTAGTATCATAGTCAAATGTAAATGGTAAACACCCTTAAACAGGGTCTTACTCTGAATAAACAATGTTCCTTTATATTTATAATAATTAATAACAAACATTTGCTTCAAAGTGATGAAGTTGCAAGTAAGACGAGGACGCTGCCAGAACCTACCCTAGAGAACCTGCCATGGAGAACCTACCCTGGAGAACCTGCCATGGAGAACCTACCCTAGAGAACTTGCCATGGAGAACCTACCCTAGAAAACCTGCCATGGAGAAACTACCCTAGAGAACCTGCCATGGAGAACCTACCCTAGAGAACCTGCCATGGAGAAACTACCCTAGAGAACCTGCCATGGAGAACCTACCCTAGAGAACCTGCCATGGAGAACCTACCCTAGAGAACCTGCCATGGAGAAACTACCCTAATGAACCTGCCATGGAGAACCTACCCTAGAAAACCTGCCATGGAGAACCTACCTTACCAAAGCTGCCTTTTCCTAGTACCATCAGAAAGTTGAAGTCACTTGCTCGGATGATGTCTTGTTTGCTCATCAGGTCAACCTTTTGCTGTTCGGCCGGCTTGCGATTCTCCAAGGTCTGCTTCTGTTGTCATCAATACAGCAACAGTCATAACACTCTTACTATAATCCAGCAAACATGCATGTATGTAAGTTAGGCTACTCTTCCTAGATACTTTGCATCTCGGGCATCAAAACTTTCAGGGCTTCATCTACGACCCCATGGTCGGGTCGTCTTATTTTTTATGAAATTCATACCGCTATTACCCTTTCTATGAACAATAAAATTATCCTTTCTAGTTATTACGTACAATTGTCCACAACGCTACGCCTACAAATATGTACAATTGCTTACAGCTTCTTGCGTCTTTTCTACGATTGTCCAAAGTAACATAACACAAGGGTAATTATCCCTTCTGGAGGATGGATATTTTTGCTAGTAATACCAATAAGAATTCATATATTTTTTATAAACAGTCATGCCTCATTCATGTTATTTGATAATCCATTTTTCAGTGATTGGCTACTTTGCATGCTTTTGAGTGGGAACAATCTCGACACACTATATATTGCTTCACTAATCTTGACACACTATATATTGCTTCACTAATCTTGACACACTATATATTGCTTCACTAATCCGTTTTTTATATGATTCCGTTTCTGCACGTCATTTTTGGAACCAACTGGCTGGATAATGCTGATATAATATGATTCACTTATAGGTGCTTCATCAATTCGATTTTTTGCTTCAAATTCATTTTGCGAAAATTCAAATCTACTTAGTACCCACTAGGAGATGCTGGCTCATTTGTGCAACTTTTGTATGAAGATTTTGTGGAATCATCAGAAAAACTATTAAACTTCTGCATGCAGAATTTATTGAAGTGAAAATGGAAACGCTGAAAACCAGTTACATTGTTTGTTCTTCGTTGAAGGGCCAGTTACATTGTTTGTTCTTCATTGAAGGGCCAGTTATATTGCTTGTTCTTCGTTCAAGGGCCAGTTACATTGTTTGTTCTTCATTGAAGGGCCAGTTACATTGTTTGTTCTTCATTGAAGGGCCAGTTATATTGTTTGTTCTTCGTTCAAGGGCCAGTTACATTGTTTGTTCTTCGTTGAAGGGCCAGTTACATTGTTTGTTCTTCATTGAAGGGCCAGTTACATTGTTTGTTCTTCATTGAAGGGCCAGTTATATTGTTTGTTCTTCGTTCAAGGGCCAGTTACATTGTTTGTTCTTCATTGAACGGCCAGTTACATTGTTTGTTCTTCATTGAAGGGCCAGTTATATTGTTTGTTCTTCATTGAAGGGCCAGTTACATTGTTTGTTCTTCATTGAAGGGCCAGTTATATTGTTTGTTCTTCATTCAAGGGCCAGTTATATTGTTTGTTCTTTGTTCAAGGGCCAGTTACATTGTTTGTTCTTGTTCAAGGGCCAGTTATATTGTTTGTTCTTCGTTCAAGGGCCAGTTAGATTGTTTGTTTATCATAGAAGGGCCAGTTATATTGTTTGTTCTTCGTTGAAGGGCCAGTTACATTGTTTGTTCTTCATTGAAGGGCCAGTTACATTGTTTGTTCTTCGTTCAAGGGCCAGTTACATTGTTTGTTTATCACAGAAGGGCCAGTTATATTGTTTGTTCTTCGTTGAAGGGCCAGTTACATTGTTTGTTCTTCGTTCAAGGGCCAGTTACATTGTTTGTTCTTCATTGACGGGTTAGTTATATTGTTTGTTCTTCATTGAAGGGCCAGTTATATTGTTTGTTCTTCATTCAAGGGCCATTTACATTGTTTGTTCTACATTGACAGGACAGTTACATTGTTTCTTCTTCGTTGAAGGGCCAGTTACATTGTTTGTTCGTGGTTCAAGGGACAGTTACTGAAAATCAATAATAATAAAACACTAGAAATTCCATGAATTGTTACATAATACCGATAGGTAAAAATATGTCTTTCACTAATCTGCATGCTTCGTTATTCCAGCCAAAACCATTGGGATCCAAAGTGTGCAGATGTACAAGACAGGACTGTAGTTCAGTCTCCTTGAAAGCGTGCAGACGTACGAGACAGGACTGTAGTTCAGTCTCCTTGAAAGTGTGCAGGCATATGAGACAGGACTGTAGTTCAGTCTCCTTGAAAGTGTGCAGACATATGAGACAGGACTGTAGTTCAGTCTCCTTGAAAGCATGCAGACGTATGAAACAGGACTGTAGTTCAGTCTCCTTGAAAGCGTGCAGACGTACGAGACAGGACTGTAGTTCAGTCTCCATGAAAGTGTGCAGACGTACGAGACAGGACTGTAGTTCAGTCTCCTTGAAAGTTTGCAGGCATACGAGACAGGACTGTAGTTCAGTCTCCTTGAAAGTTTGCAGGCATACGAGACAGGACTGTAGTTCAGTCTCCTTGAAAGCGCGCATACATATGAGACAGGACTGTAGTTCGATCTCCTTGAAAGCGTGCAGACGTACGAAACAGGACTGTAGTTCAGTCTCCTTGAAAGTGTGGAGATGTACGAGACAGGACTGTAGTTCAGTCTCCTTGAAAATTTGCAGACATACGAGACAGGACTGTAGTTCAGTCTCCTTGAAAGTGTGCAGACGTACGAAACAGGACTGTAGTTCAGTCTCCTTGAAAGTGTGCACACGTATGAGACAGGATTGTAGTTCAGTCTCCTTGAAAGCATGCAGACGTATGAAACAGGACTGTAGTTCAGTCTCCTTGAAAGCATGCAGACGTACGAGACAGGACTGTAGTTCAGTCTCCTTGAAAGTGTGCAGACGTACGAGACAGGACTGTAGTTCAGTCTCCTTGAAAGCGCGCAGACATATGAGACAGGACTGTAGTTCGGTCTCCTTGAAAGCGTGCAGACGTACGAAACAGGACTGTAGTTCAGTCTCCTTGAAAGTGTGGAGACGTATGAGACAGGACTGTAGTTCAGTCTCCTTGAAAGTTTGCAGACGTACGAGACAGGACTGTAGTTCAGCCTCCTTGAAAGTGTGCAGACATATGAGACAGGATTGTAGTTCAGTCTCCTTGAAAGCATGCAGACGGCCAGACGTATGAAACAGGACTGTAGTTCAGTCTCCTTGAAAGCATGCAGACGTACGAGACAGGACTGTAGTTCAGTCTCCTTGAAAGTTTGCAGACATACGAGACAGGACTGTAGTTCAGCCTCCTTGAAAGTGTGCAGACATATGAGACAGGATTGTAGTTCAGTCTCCTTGAAAGCGTGCAGACGTATGAAACAGGACTGTAGTTCAGTCTCCTTGAAAGTGTGCAGACGTACGAGACAGGACTGTAGTTCAATCTCCTTGAAAGCACTTTACAACAATGGCAGGAAATTAAACTATAAAAATAATACATATAAAATCTGTTAAAAACTAGTATTATAAAAGTACAATTAATCCAAAACTTAAAAATCTAACTTGATAAAGCTAAAAACAATTAATTAACATTCAACTTTTGTGTGGTCTACAGTTTTGTGGGCACGATATATTAAATTTATTTGAACTATTAGTGGACTGGCAGGTCGGTGGCCAGACAGAAATCAAAAGTGCAGTTTGTACAAAAACCACATTGTAACTTTGAGCGCAGTGGGGAACTGATGACAGCTGATTTCAGTGGGAAGATCAATACTTGTCTGTAGTTTTTTGGGTGAAATGTTCTTATAATAGTATCTTGGCAGACTTGTTTACTGCAATGCCAATTTGACTTTTCCGGGAAGCATTTTAGCCTCACTGCAATTACTGCATAAAGACTATAGCCAGGTACTTATTCATACATCTGAGTGAACTGAGGCAATGTGGGGCGAATGAAATTGCCAGCTTTGAAACGGCAGCAAGACGATTCAAACCCGGATTCTGATGTTCTAACCACAGCGCCAATATACTGGGGCTGACTTACTGTGAACCGACTACGCAGCTCAGACATGTTGGGCATGACCTCATCTGGACATGGGATGCTGTAGTACTCTCCCTCCTCCTGACTCAGTAACTTGTACCACCCGTCAGCCTCCTCCTTCATCACCTCAGAAACCCCGAATGACAGCGCCCCCATGAAGTCATTGCGCGAAGTACGGTCCCAGTCCCAGACCTCAATCGACAGTCGCTTCGAGTAGTCGTCTTTGGTGATTGGACTATACAAAGGGAATGTGATTTTGTTGGCATCAGTTTAAACAAGACCCACTGAATATTTGACAAATGTAAAAATCCAACATAGTTGTGATAGTAAGCTTAACATTAAATGCTTTTTAAAGGAACAGTTATAGATTTGCCAAAAAATCATCATGGATGCTATATATTCTTGTTTCCTTGGATGAAAGGTAAAATGCTCTCTCCAATGTCTCACCACATGGGCTGAGTGAGCTCCTTCTTTGGACATCTACATTGTACTTCGACCTAATACCTTTTTGTAATTTATTCTACCAAGAATAATTAAAATTAAACTTGATGTTACTGGCAACTTCCAAATCGAAACTATTGGGTCAGTAAGTACTCACAATTTAAACTTCTCGTCCCACACAGGATTCAAGGAAGCTTTTACTGTCTTTGTCTTCTGCTTCGTCTTTGATGAATCCCCGGGCACCAGTTTCAACTTCACATAGGGATCCGCTAAGCCATTTGGATCCATTGGGATCATGTTCCTTGCTTCCCGAACTGTAGTCAAATAAACAATAAATAATGTGCACAGTATTTTCATGATACTTCACAGAAAGTATCTCAGATACAGCCTCAAAATAAACTGGCAAGACAAGAGCATGGACAGAGAACTCATGAGGTAAGACAAGAGCATGGACAGAGAACTCATGAGGCAAGACAAGAGCATGGACAGAGAACTCATGAGGCAAGATAAGAGCATGGACAGAGAGTTCATGAGGTAAGACAAGAGCATGGACAGAGAACTCATGAGGCAAGACAAGAGCACAGAAAGAGAGCTCATGAGGCAAGACAAGAGCATGGACAGAGAGCTCATGAGGCAAGACAAGAGCGTGGACAGAGAGCTCATGAGGCAAGACAAGAGCACAGAAAGAGAGCTAATCAGGCAAGACAAGGGCACAGACAGAGAGCTAAACACGAAAGACAAGGACACAGAAAGAGAGCTAATCAGGCAAGACAAGGACACAGACAGAGAGCTCATCAGGCAAGACAAGGACACAGACAGAGAGCTCATCAGGCAAGAGATCAGGACATATAGTAAGTAAGAATTATTCATTTAGAATACTTACTTCAATTCATGCACTACTCCATAAGTATTGCAATAAATCAATCCATTCTCACCACAACCTTTGAAACAATATGAGCTATGAAGTAAAAACTGCATTCGCACACATATATTAATGCAAGCGTTGCTTGACTGTTGTGGTGTTGCATTTCTCATAATCTGCTTGACCGACCAGAACATGAGACCTGACATTTAGCAACAATGACGTGGGCAGACTGTCGTGTGCAGCAACACAAGCAATATGACCCCCCTCTCCACACTAGTGATTCTACAGCAGAATGCCTAAAAATAACAAACATTCAGAGAATGTCTAGAAAACAAACAATGTTTGTGTTAATTTTTAAAGGCCAAAGATGACAGTGATATACAAAGCTCCTTGTAGACGCCGCTGAAGAATGGCTGCCCGAGTTGACCATTGGTCAGTTATTCCAACAACTATGAGAGACACAATCCTTTGCAAGTTATCTGTTGTGCATGTGAACGTTACTTATATATGTAGTTCTTATGGATAACTAGAGTTTATTATTTAATGCTCAACAGTAGTATTTAATGCTAGTTTACATGTTCCATGTTCATGGGAACATGTCTGAAAAATTAACCAATTGTTGTTCTCATAAATGTTTCAGAGTCTTAACATGCAGAACATAGTACAGAAACATCTCCACTGAAAAAGACAAAGATATATAATCACTTAAAATGGCTAAACAGAACACTTAACACTTTAAGATACATTGGTAGACATACAAATCTTGCTACTATATTAACTGTGATCCTTGTTAACAAACATCATGAACTACTGAGCATAATTCATCAGGAATCAAGTGTTATAATTGGTGCAGCTGAAGTGAAGCCTACTACTTAGATAAAGAACTAATAGTGAAGGGGGATGCTCCGTGGCAATGAAAGAGATGCTCCGTGGCAACGGAAGAGAAGCTCCGTGGCAACGAAAGAGATGCTCAGTGGCAATGAAAGATATGCTCAGTGGCAATGAAAGAGATGCTCAGTGGCAATGAAAGAGATGCTCAGTGGCAATGAAAGAGATGCTCAGTGGCAATGAAAGAGATGCTCAGTGGCAATGAAAGAGATGCTCAGTGGCAATGAAAGAGATGCTCAGTGGCACTGAAAGAGATGCTCAGTGGCAATGAAAGAGATGCTCAAGGGCAATGAAAGATATGCTCAAGGGCAATGAAAGATATGCTCAAGGGCACTGAAAGATATGCTCAGTGGCAATGAAAGAGATGCTCCGTGCAATGAAAGAGATGCTCAGTGGCAATGAAAGAGATGCTCAGTGGCAATGAAAGAGATGTTCAGTGGCAATGAAATATACATATGTTCACAGGTTATGTCAGACTCGACTTGGTGTGAACTCAGACTGCTTAGAAATCACCAGTTGTAAGTGTATTGTGTATAACAATAACTAAATAATGTGGAGGACAGCATCAAGAACCTATATTTCAAGAGAAGCACCTCCTGCCAGAAACAAGTTTAGAACAGATTTCTCACACGTAGAGCCTGTTGACAAGGCTTCTCCAGCAAAGTAGTGAGTGGTGATTCACTGTGGCAATCATCTCAGAAAAATGATCGATCATCCCTCAAATGAACTGTCGTCAAACAGCAATCACAATAAAGGGACAAGAAATCGCAAGTCAACTGTGTTCAAGCATGTTGTGTGTATAAATCAGGGTAGTATCACCTTAGTTTTTGTGTTAACTGACGAGCTTGGAGACCACTGGGACCATAGTGTTTCCTGCTACGACCCGTATACAGGCGTTGTGTCCATCGTATGCACAGATCCACACCGGCCAAGAAGATCAAACGTGCGCCAAACAAATGTATGTTGTGAATAGAACGAACATGCCGTGTCACTGTCCTGTAATCAGGCAGCTGCAATCGTCATTAATTCATCAGTAACAATCTCACACATGCTCCCAAATAACTAACAAATCTTGGGTGGGTCTCGCAGGGCTACACGATTGATTTTTTCTATTCTTCCTCTAGAAAACAATATCTTTTGTCCACTGATGTCCCCAAGAGCTGGTCAGAAGACAGGTTCACGAGATATGGCTCTAAGTGATTTCAAGGAACAAACCACGGGGAGCGAAGAATGAGTTTCCTGGACAGGCTGAAGTACAGCAGATGCTTGTTCTGATACTGTTATGTTGTAAGACGCCACTATTGATCAATGATATGCTCTTGTAGAGCCAAACGGCATGGTGTTTTTTATAGATTGAGGCCACAACAGTTTTTTATCTCCTGTGTGGGGAATTTATTAACATTTTTACTTCCTTAGGGCAAAAAACCAAAGGGTGAGCCCTGCATTAGCTCCTGACAAAACCTTGCATTGATAAAGGAGAAAGAGCCATGAGCCTTGTCTAGGTGGACATATATATAACACCACACATTCTTATTATTGGCTCATCTGCCAAACTACTTTCTTAGAACTGGACAGAGGGCAGTGATCTGACAAGCATTCAGCCACATTGTCATGACTATTGCTGAAGATATTATTAGGAACAATGGGATGACACGTTTGTACAGTCATCCACATATCTATTCCAAAGTTCTGCATATCTAATCACCTATCTGATACCTTTGAGAATCTGCAATTATTTTCGATACATACCTGTTAGGCACATCCCAATGTTGCATCATTACAATGTGTGTGACTAGTTAATGTGGTTACATAACTTACTGTTGCATAATTACAATGTGTGTGTGTGTGTGTGAGACTAGTTAATGAGGTTACATAACTTAGTGTTGCATCATTACAATGTGTGAGACTAGTTAATGTGGTTACATAACTTAGTGTTGCATCATTACAATGTGTTTGACTAGTTAATGTGATTACATAACTTACTGTTGCATCATTACAATGTGTGTGACTAGTTAATGTGGTTACATAACTTACTGTTGCATCATTACAATGTGTGTGTGTGTGTGTGACTAGTTAATGTGGTTACATAACTTACTGTTGCATCATTACAATATGTGTGACTAGTTAATGTGGTTACATAACTTACTGTTGCATCATTACAATGTGTGTGTGTGTGTGTGTGTGTGTGTGTGTGTGTGTGTGTGTGTGTGTGTGTGTGTGACTAGTTAATGTGGTTACATAACTTACTGTTGCATCATTACAATGTGTGAGGCTAGTTAATGTGGTTACATAACTTACTGTTGTATCATTACAATGTGTGTGACTAGTTAATGTGGTTACATAACTTACTGTTGCATCATTACAATGTGTGTGACTAGTTAATGTGGTTACATAACTTACTGTTGCATCATTACAATGTGTGTGACTAGTTAATGTGGTTACATAACTTACTGTTGCATCATTACAATGTGTGTGACTAGTTAATGTGGTTACATAACTTACTGTTGTATCATTACAATGTGTGTGACTAATTAATGTGGTTACATAACTTACTGTTGCATCATTACAATGTGTGTGACTAGTTAATGTGGTTACATAACTTACTGTTGCATCATTACAATGTGTGTGTGACTAGTCAATGTGGTTACATAACTTACTGTTGCATCATTACAATGTGTGTGACTAGTTAATGTGGTTACATAACTTACTGTTGCATCATTACAATGTGTGTGACTAGTTAATGTGGTTACATAACTTACTGTTGCATCATTACAATGTGTGTGACTAGTTAATGTGGTTACATAACTTACTGTTGCATCATTACAATGTGTGTGACTAGTTAATGTGGTTACATAACTTACTGTTGTATCATTACAATGTGTGTGACTAGTTAATGTGGTTACATAACTTACTGTTGCATCATTACAATGTGTGTGTGTGTGTGTGTGTGTGTGTGTGTGTGTGTGTGTGTGCGTGTGCGCGTCTGCGCGTGTGCGCGTGTGCGCGTGTGTGCGTGTGTGTGTGTAACTAGTTAATGTGGTTACATAACTTACTGTCGTATCATTACAATGTGTGTGACTAGTTAATGTGTTTACATAACTTACTGTTGCATCATTACAATGTGTGTGACTAGTTAATGTGGTTACATAACTTACTGTTGCATCATTACAATGTGTGTGACTAGTTAATGTGGTTACATAACTTACTGTTGCATCATAACAATGTGTGTGACTAGTTAATGTGGTTACATAACTTACTGTTGCATCGTTACAGTGTGTGCGTGCGTGCGTGCGTGCGTGCGTGCGTGCGTGCGTGCGTGCGTGCGTGCGTGCGTGCGTGCGTGCGTGCATGTGTGCGTGTCTGTGTGTGACTAGTTAAAGTGGTTACATAACTTACTGTTGTATCATTACAATGTGTGTGACTAGTTAATGTGGTTACATAACTTACTGTTGCATCATTACAATGTGTGAGACTAGTTAATGTGGTTACATAACTTACTGTTGCATCATTACAATGTGTGTGACTAGTTAATGTGGTTACATAACTTACTGTTGCATCATTACAATGTGTGTGTGACTAGTCAATGTGGTTACATAACTTACTGTTGCATCATTACAATGTGTGTGTGTGTGTGTGTGTGTGTGTGTGTGTGTGTGTGTGTGTGTGTGTGTGTGTGTGTGTGTGTGTGTGTGTGTGTGTGTGTAACTAGTTAATGTGGTTACATAACTTACTGTCGTATCATTACAATGTGTGTGACTAGTTAATGTGTTTACATAACTTACTGTTGCATCATTACAATGTGTGTGACTAGTTAATGTGGTTACATAACTTACTGTTGCATCATTACAATGTGTGTGACTAGTTAATGTGGTTACATAACTTACTGTTGCATCATTACAATGTGTGTGACTAGTTAATGTGGTTACATAACTTACTGTTTTATCATTACAATGTGTGTGACTAGTTAATGTGGTTACATAACTTACGGTTGCATCATTACAATGTGTGTGACTAGTTAATGTGGTTACATAACTTACTGTTGCATCATTACAATGTGTGTGACTAGTTAATGTGGTTACATAACTTACTGTTTTATCATTACAATGTGTGTGACTAGTTAATGTGGTTACATAACTTACGGTTGCATCATTACAATGTGTGTGACTAGTTAATGTGGTTACATAACTTACTGTTGCATCATTACAGTGTGTGTGACTAGTTAATGTGGTTACATAACTTACTGTTGCATCATTACAATGTGTGTGACTAGTTAATGTGGTTACATAACTTACTGTTGCATCATTACAATGTGTGTGACTAGTCAATGTGGTTACATAACTTACTGTTGCATCGTTACAGTGCGTGTGCGTGCGTGCGTGCGTGCGTGCGTGCGTGCGTGTCTGTGTGTGACTAGTTAAAGTGGTTACATAACTTACTGTTGTATCATTACAATGTGTGTGACTAGTTAATGTGGTTACATAACTTACTGTTGTATCATTACAATGTGTGACTAGTTAATGTGGTTACATAACTTACTGTTGCATCATTACAATGTGTGTGACTAGTTAATGTGGTTACATAACTTACTGTTGTATCATTACAATGTGTGTGACTAGTTAATGTGGTTACATAACTTACTGTTGCATCATTACAATGTGTGTGACTAGTTAATGTGGTTACATAACTTACTGTTGTATCATTACAATGTGTGTGACTAGTTAATGTGGTTACATAACTTACTGTTGCATCATTACAATGTGTGTGACTAGTTAATGTGGTTACATAACTTACTGTTGCATCATTACAATGTGTGTGACTAGTTAATGTGGTTACATAACTTACTGTTGCATCATTACAATGTGTGTGACTAGTTAATGTGGTTACATAACTTACTGTTGCATCATTACAATGTGTGTGACTAGTTAATGTGGTTACATAACTTACTGTTGCATCATTACAATGTGTGTGTGACTAGTTAATGTAGTTACATAACTTACTGTTGCATCATTACAATGTGTGTGACTAGTTAATGTGGTTACATAACTTACTGTTGCATCATAACAATGTGTGTGACTAGTTAATGAGGTTACATAACTTACTGTTGCATTATTACAATGTATGTGACTAGTTAATGTGGTGACATAACTTACTGTTGCATCATTACAATGTGTGTGACTAGTTAATGAGGTTACATAACTTACTGTTGCATTATTACAATGTATGTGAGTAGTTAATGTGGTTACATAACTTACTGTTGCATTATTACAATGTACGTGACTAGTTAATGTGGTTACATAACTTACTGTTGCATCATTACAATGTGTGTGTGACTAGTCAATGTGGTTACATAACTTACTGTTGCATTATTACAATGTATGTGAGTAGTTAATGTGGTTACATAACTTACTGTTGCATTATTACAATGTATGTGAGTAGTTAATGTGGTTACATAACTTACTGTTGTATCATTACAATGTACGTGACTAGTTAATGTGGTTACATAACTTATGTGACATGTTGTGTTTCCTGTGAACCAAACCTATGTGCACTGCCTGCCGCTGCCAGTCCAGATATTACACTGACTAAGACTAATAACACGTTATAGCTGGGCAGACTTGTGTAATACACTGCTAACATTGGCACAGGGCGTCACTTCTTTGCAAATCCTGCAAAACCAGTTCACTTTCAACACAACATTCACCAGTAACATTTGGCATCAATTAGCCACTTTCTGGGTAGCTGTGGGCAGTGGTTTGACCTCCTCATGGTGATTTGACCTCCTCACTGTGGTTTGACCTCCTCACGGTGATTTGACCTCCTCACTGTCCTACTTATGCAGTTTCGTTCACCCGACTATGCGTGTTTTGGATGAGACACTACAAGTCATTGGTCCCTTCTATCTGGTGTCTATGTGAGTAAAAGACCCCACAGTGGGGTTGGTGTGTAACCTGTCATGGATTCACACAGGGGGTAAATGTGTAACCTGTCATGGGCTAACGCAGGGGGTAAATGTGTAACGTGTCGTGGACTCACACAGGAGGTAAATATGTAACCTGTGGTGGACTCACACAAGAGGTAAATGTGTAACGTGTTGTGGACTCACACAGGATGTAAATATGTAACCTGTGGTTGACTCACACTGGGGTAAATGTGTAACCTGTAGTGGACTCACACAGGAGGTAAATATGTAACCTGTGGTGGACTCACACAAGAGGTAAATGTGTAACGTGTCGTGGACTCACACAGGAGGTAAATATGTAACCTGTGGTGGACTCACACAAGAGGTAAATGTGTAACCTGTAGTGGACTCACACAGGAGGTAAATGTGTAACCTGTGGTTGACTCACACTGGGGTAAATGTGTAACGTGTTGTGGACTCACACACGAGGTAAATGTGTAACCTGTGGTGGACTCGCACTGGGGGTAAATGTATAACGTGTCGTGGACTCACACACTGTAACACACACTGTACCAGTTGGGTGCTGAATTAACTGCTACTAAAACTAACTCTTACTAGTGGAGCCAAGTGCCTGGGTGCATTTTTATCATTATTAATAACCCAATAATGATCAGGCTCTAGAGATAATACAATTTCAATCATATCTCAAACATAATCATATAATCTTGTGTGCAAAATGAATGTTTTCCTCCTCAGCCGAATGGCTTTGTCTGATCGAATTACCAGATGCACTGAACAGCAGGCAATGATACTATTAGAACGTAATCTCATCATGGGTCCCATGTTGTATTAGGAACATGACAACACTGTGCATAACCATGTTAATGCTATCTCCACTGGGAACATGCTGAACTACCACAAACTCATCATGTCAAGTAATAATAATGCGTCTTCTACTTATTTTACGCCAATGCAGTGCACGTATGAGCACATATCATTATTTATTTTTCCGTAGGCGACCATGTCAACGTCTTCAGTCCTGTATGCTAAATAACGAATCAGATTTCATCACAATGACACATGTTGTTGCCTATCATGACCTGACATGTCATGTCACTGACCTGACATGACCTGACATGTCATGTCACTGACCTGACATAACCTGACATGTCATGTCACTCACTCGTTGTATAGTTTTCATCAAATCCTACAATTTTTTTCGAGAAAATCAACATAAAAGATGCTCCCTGTCAGATGTCACCAAAAACAAGACGATGTCTACTTATGCAGGGATCCTTCCATCACTGACAGGGATCCTTCCATCACTGACATGGATCCTTCCACCACTGACAGGGATCCTTCCACCACTGCCAAGGATCTTTCCATCACTGACAGGGATCCTTCCACCACTAACAGGGATCCTTCCACCACTGACAGGGATCCTTCCATCACTGACAGGGATCCTTCCACCACTGCCAAGGATCCTTCCACCACTGACTTGGATCCTTCCGCCACTGACAGGGATCCTTCCATCACTGCCAAGGATCCTTCCATCACTGCCAGGAATCCTTCCACCACAGCCAGGGATCCTTCCATCACTGACATGAATCCTTCCATCACTGCCAGGGATCCTTCCACCACTGAGAGGGATCCTTCCACCACTGACAGGGATCCTTCCACCACTGACAGGGATCCTTCCACCACTGCCAGGGATCCTTCCACCACTGACAGGGATCCTTCCACCACTGACAGGGATCCTTCCACCACTGACAGGGATCCTTCCACCACTGACAGGGATCCTTCCACCACTGCCAGGGATCCTTCCACCACTGACAGGGATCCTTCCACCACTGATATGTCCATAGTTTGCTAACCACCAACTAGAAATTTAATCCCATGCACAACAGAAGTGTCACAGTCTGTAAATATGCCTTTTTCCCTGTTCAGAAAACAAATTTCAAGGTGCAAAAAAAACCTGGTACATTCATTCATAGACCATTGGTTCTGTGAGTCCACAACTGATTGTTTCCATTTCCCTGTCTGGGATATTTTACGCCCCCTGGCGTAGACACCATGTAGAAGAGACCAATGGCTTTTAGTGTCTCTTCCAATAGATACAAGCTAAGTAGGGTGAAACAAACTGTCCAAGTTTTGAAACGGCACCAGGTGGACTCAAACACCGGTCCTCTCGACCGACAGTCCTCTCGACCGACAGTCCAAAATATGTCTAGCCATTGTAAAATTTATCTATCCTATACAATGCTTTGCTTTGCCCGAAAAGGTTAATATACTTTGTGCATGACACAGAAAAATAAGTAAATAATACAGTAAGTATTCAGTGTGTGCAGGCACAAACACACTATATACAGCAATCAACACGAAACATATCACATGAAAGCAACACAACAAATTATGTGTAAAAAACATTATTCCTGCAGTGATCAAGATGTTGGACTGACTGTGAGAAGCAAGATCTGATATCACAAGGGCGGGCTACATGTAGATGAGTAAATTGACTGAATAAACCAATGGCTTCCTTGTCCACTTCCTTGTCCACTTCCTTGTCCACTTTCCCTCTGGGTTTTTGGCCTAAGGTGGCAATCTCATAAAATCTTGTTAAACCTAGGCTCATATATATTGATTGATTGATAATTTTATTTTCACTCGGTAACATACTAAGTTGTACACTATTTTCGATGGCCGAGCCGTTCATGCATCATTTACATATCAATCATACAACAGATATATACATTTGTACATAGGATTAAAAATTAAGAAAATAAAATCATAACTTACATATAATAAAATTGATAAAAAAGAGAATATTTCAAATGGTGGTGTAGCACTCAAATATTTGTGTAGTGACTTCTTGAAGCTTGCAACAGACTGGCTGTTTTGAATGTCATGTGGTAAGCTATTCCATAACTTCGAACCAGACATACTGAAACTGCGTTGATCGTAGGAAGTTCTGGCGTTAGGTGGTTTTGATTGTGAGGCATTTCTGGTATTATAGGAGTGATTTTTTATGTAAACATATCACACAATTATTGTGGTGCAAGACCATTCATACATTTGTATATAAGAACACATATTTGGTAAGATATGGTAGAACATGCTGTTCCAACCTGAGACACTCTCTGTTGCACGTTGCCGAGTGTTCGTGGCAGAAGGATCTCACAGGCATCTCCATGTTCAGAAATCTACTCCATGCTCAGGCGTTCGATGCCAGTGTTACCCGGTTACACTATTACATTTCCATACTCATTTTAGATGTCTCATTATAGTCCAAATAAAAATCTAATAAACTGGTGTAAAATCACTGAAGCAAATATCATTTATGGATTGGGTGTAGGATTTTTGATAACTTTGTTTACAAAACCCCTTTACCCAGAAGACTATCAAATGAGTACCAATCAGACCATTGTACACAAGCAGCTACAGTCTTTTCATCATATTTCTGTTCTTCAATTTACTCCAATAGTCCTTTAACACTATTCCAGTCATCATATCAACCTTAACACAACTAAAACAATTTAAAAGAATGTTGGGTCCAACGCAATGGTCAGTGAGAGTAGTTTCTACAGAAATTTCATAGTTCTAAAAATATTCTGGCTTGTAAGCAGACTAAACTTTTTAGCTGGTCAAATTTAGACTAGACATGTTCACACAAAATGAAACGATTGCAATAGATCATTCAACCATGAGACAATATGTAAGATTCATAAATTAGTACTAAATAGATGTGTTTTAAGACTACACTGTAGATTTAAATGCTCAAATAAGTCTATGACGTGGAGACAGTTGGCATCTGTGACCCAGTTCCTTGGTGATGTTCTCTCAAAAGCGTCACAACATATTTGTCTTACAGTTACAGCGAGACCCAACTCACTCAAGATTCGAGGAACAATTACTGTGATCCTCTCTGAGCCAGCGAGCTCCTCCCGCGGCCATCAAGGCTGACCTACAAAGCGTGCACACTCGCGACACTTAAGTCACGACAGCAGGTCTCGGGTTCAGGCCTCTTTCGGCTGCTTCCTGCTTTTGATTGTATTTCATCCAGAACTCTGCCTTGGGGCTTTTTTTCACACTTCCATTTATCTGTCAGCATGTATGAGGCTCACGTTTGATTTTGCACGGACTAATCACCTCTCACTCTATACAACCAGGCCTCGACAGTCAGCCACACAGGCAGACACACACAGTGGTCGCCGGATCAACGCCAACAATTATCTCTATTACGACCATCTGACCATACAAGTCAGTCACGAAACCAAATTAGCCAAATGCAAATATAAGATTAGCCATGGTATGTTTTTAATGGAAATCATTCCACCAGTTTCTGTTTCTTCACCCAGTCAATTTACATAATGTACACATGTGCAGTGACAGACAGGTGTGCCTGAATGGTCACTGGATTAAAGTGAAACCTCTAAATTCTGACCACCTTTGCCATATCTGACCTCATTTCTAAGTCAACTATGCAAATAGGCAAAATTAACTTTTAATTTAATTAATAATACATTTGTTTGCAATGATACCAGTTTTAGCAGGAATTAGTACTTTTTTCTTTCTGGGCCTGTAACAGTTACATTAGCACGCAGCTCATATATTTGTTTAGTTGATAAATGTTCATAATTTGATGTCTTAACTAAAAATTGTGTGTGGTTTCTAAATCCAACATGACTAATTATACGTATTATTCTTTTCTGCAATATATGAATTTTAGATAAATATATTGTTGGAGTTCTTCCCCATACTACGTTACAATAAGTAATATATGGGTAAATAAATGTATAATATACGTTTACCAATGACTTGCAGTAATCATATATAGCCGGACCACTTTGCCATTTGTTTGCAGAATGTTGGCCGGATACAGTCAACAATAATGTAAAGGTTTGTTAGTTGATTTCATCTAAACTAAGTAAGACATTAGCACAGAGCTAGCATGTCATGGTGGAAAGGGTTAATGTCATGGTGGAAAGGGTTAATGTCATGGTGGAAAGGTTTATTGTTTTTGCTAAATGCTTCTAAAAAGAGACAAGAGAGAAAATAATTCGTTGAGGGACTTTTGAGATTATGAATTCGTGTTGGGGATGAAATTTTTCCACCCAATATCCCGACACACCCAGGGAGCAATGGGCCTGTTTGTCCATTTTCAATGGCACCATTCCACCAGACTCTACTGATCTACACAAACAGCCGAGAAACTGCCACAAACTAAGTGACAGCAGTCGACTGTCGCAGAATTTGCAACCATTTTGTTGTGCCATTAAATATAACTTTGAAAACTGCCTGGAGGACTCTTTGAAGTCAGTCTTGAAGATGCTGGATTACGTCGGCATATGCTTAATTCACTACTGCAACATTTTAACCTTTATTGATGTTTCCATTTATCTTAGTTTACCAATTTGTTTTATATTCAACCTAACTGAATTAATATTATTAATAATATGGGAACCAATTCACGCTGTGAATGCGTGGCTGGGTGTGACCTCATGCGAGACTCATTGAGGGAGAGTTTGTGAGGTTTCTAGCACTCATAGACACAGAAGAAATTGCTGCAGGAAGTAATAAATCTAACAGGCGTTTCTATGTGGCAATAATTGCCACTCCAGCTGCAGGTGAATGCCAACGTTCTCAGTTCGTTTAGCACGCTTGCCCTTTCTGCATTTCCGATGGTATTGCATTGATGACAGCTTTACACAAGTTACCGACTGCTTTGTTGACGTGTGAACAGAAACGTGTGTGTCTGCTGCTTGATCAGTAAGTGCTGTTGCCTAGCGATGTAATATTACAATGTGATCAACACTTAAGCTGCACATTTGCGCTATTGATATTCTGACTTCCTTCTATGCAGTGGCAAAATTTAATTACCATATATGACCGAATAGGTGTTGATTGATTAAATGAATGCACCACTGAGTGTGTTCATGGGACTACTACTGCAAGGACAATGTACGGAGTGAGTAATGCCGATAGGTCAAGGTAGTAATGCCGATAGGTCAAGGTAGTGTGCATACGTTAAAATGATGATGTTGACCTCGGGTTGACCTCAAATGCCCATTTTAAACTAAATGTTTTTTGTTTTAATTAGGTCCTTAAAAGTACAAAGTTTGATCATGTCTAGCATAAAGTCTTATTGTATAGTATAAACTCTGTAATTTCTGGCATCTTGTCTGCCCAAATGTGTTTTAATTCACTACAATTTGTTAATCTAATATGATATTATCTGTTTAATTTAATGTTTCGCCCAGAATATCTTGTTGACATTGCGTGCTGAAGGGCAAGGTCGATATTGGCAAGGTCGATATTCATAAACAGATAATGGCCAAATTATAAATTGGTTAAATGTGGTTTATTAAAAGACATCTGAGTGGCCAATATGTTAGGAAGACACAGTTTATGTTCTGCGGTATAACAATAACAATAACGCTGACACTTTGTGTATCGTTAAATGCATCAAACCTCTGTACAATGGTCTACATAATGATGCTGTCTATGGAAAGATCATCCTCGAGGGATCGCTCATGATGATATGATGATGCTCATGATGATGCTCATGATGACATGATGATGCTCATGATGACATGACGACGCTCATGATGATGCTCATGTTGACATGATGATGCTCATGATGACATGACGCTCATGATGACACTTCTCTATGAAAATATACATGTCCCAGGTGAGCAAATGAAGATTTCAGTTATACTCGCCCCTAATTCCAACCACACGGGATCAAAAGAGCGTGGCAGTGAGATGTGATTGTGCACTAACTGTACAAAGTGAGAGCAGCTGGTAGGAAGCTAACTCGATCAAGCCAGAAGTGGGTCAGTTATACACGCACAGCTACTTCTGCTTCTACCGGTCTTAGTATCAATGCCACAGACTCATGCCATTCCAATAATGAAGCTATTTCAATATACCAAGGATAGATAGGGTACATGTCTGTCCTAGCAGAAACAGAAGCGTTGTACTCAACATCTTCTTTCGTTCAGGCGCCTTCCTTGTACGTGTTTTAAAAACTGAATCATGACTTATCAGTTAATTCATGTAGGGAGGACGAAATCATATAAAAATTTGAGACAGCCAGTGTAGGCAGTCACAATAACAGAGTAAAGTTTTCTGACGCGTCTACATTACAATATGCTCAGGACATAAACAGACATAGCACCATGTTGTCACTTCTGTCAAAAATGACACTGACATCAGAATAAAATCAGTCCCAGTCCTGTAGCATCATGTGTCAGTGCAATAACTGATTGCATATAAAACCATATTGTTCTACGTTGCCCTCAACACGTTCAACTGTGCATTTTTAACAAGATTTAACAAGATTGCCATCCCAAACAATAGTTCCAGATGGCAAGTGGACAAGGAAGCCATTGGCTTATCGAGAGTCCAGCAATTTTCTCATCTATGTGTAGCCCGCCCTTATCAAATATCTATCAATTCTATTTTTAAACATATTCACACTACTAGCATTAACACAATCATTTGGCAGTTTGTTCCATTCATTTATCTATTTATCTGTGAGAAAGAGTACTTTCTCATGTCCAACCTACACTGCTCCTTAACTAATGCTGCTTTGTGTCCTCTGGTTCTACTGCCTTCTTTAAGTTTGAAGAACATATTCCTGTCAACATCTTCATAACCATTCACTATTTTAAACACTTCTATTTAGTCTCCTCTTAGTCTCCTGGTCTCTAGTGTTGTCAAACCACATTGTAATAAGTGACTTTCGTAACTAAGGTCTCTCAATTCTGGAATCATTTTATTTGCTCTTCGTTGTATTCTTTCTAGCTTGTCTATGTCCTTTTTACGATATGGCCTCCATGCTTGAATACAATATTCCAAATGTGGTCTAACTATTGCTTTGTACAGGGGTACAATTAGCTGTTTCTCCTTATACATGATAGTTCTCCTAATTAGCCCTATAATTTGATATCCTTTCGAAGCAGCAATCCCACATTGCTCTGAAACTTTCATATCAGCACTAAATGTTACTCCTAAGTCCTTTTCTTGTGTGGTTCTACCTAGTACAGCATCCCCCATTTTATATTCTTCGTCCATGTTTCCATGTCCTATGTGTATACATTTGCACTTCCCAAAATTTAATAACATTTGCCATTTTTCTGACCATTTAACTAATTTATCTAGATCATCCTGTAAACTTTGTTTATCTGTATCATTAGTAACCTTTCTGAATACTTTTGTGTCATCTGCAAATTTGAGTACTTTGCTAGATATGTCATCTTCCAAATCATTTATATATATTAAAAACAGTGTAGGGCCTAATACTGATCCCTGTGGTACCCCACTCAAAACAGATTCCCAGTTTGAAATCTCACCATCTACAATTACTCTCTGATTTCTGTGTGTAAGCCACTTTTCTATCCAGTTGATTACATCATTACCTATGCCATGGGCTTTTAGTTTAAGTAACAATCTTTGATGTGGCACTTTATCGAAAGCTTTCTGAAAATCTAAGTAGACGACATCCACTGGTGACCCGTCATCTACCCACTTTGTAATTTCTTCAAAAAAACATAAGAGATTAGTTAGACATGACCTTGCTTTTAGGAACCCATGTTGAGATGTACTTATTAATTTATGTTTTACAAGGAATTCCACCATGTGGTCTCTAATTAATGTTTCGATTAATTTACATACAACTGATGTTACACTCACTGGTCTGTAATTTTCTGGCTTGTTCCTCGATCCCTTCTTAAATAGCGGCGTAATGTTTGCTTCTTTCCATTCTGAAGGAACTATTCCTTCTTCTAGTGACAAGTTAAAATTTTTTTACAAGTGGTGTACTAATTTGCTCAACAATTTCCTTAAGTAGTTTTGATGGTATCCCATCAACTCCAGGTGATTTATTATCTTTCATCTTCTTAAGTTTCTTTTCTATCATTTCAGGAGTTACAAATAACTGCCCTAAATGTTCTGATATATTGCTCTCAAATTTATTAAATGGAACTGAAAGTGAGCTGATATTTTCTGTGGTAAAAACTGAGCTGAAATACTCATTCAGGACCTCTGCCATTTGAAACCAGTCTGAAATTATGTTTCCCCTGTTGTTTTCCAGTGGTCCGACATAATCTCGAACTTTCTGTTTACTCCTTACATAAGTATAGAAACTTTTTTTTCAAAGGTTCTTTTAGATTTTCTAATTTCAGTTGTAGCTAGGTTAAGTGCCTCTTTGTAATTTGCATAGTCTTCTTCCTTTCTGGTACTGAACCTTCCACATAGTTTGCTTATACACTATTTTTTTAATAGCTTCTTTTGACAAGTGTTTCTTTCTAGACCGTTTTCCTTGTTTTTTCAAGGGAACAAATTTATTGATGATAATCTCAACTTCATATTTTAGAATATTCCAACATTCAAATGCGGTCTTATTCATCAGCATGTTATTCCAATCTAGCTTTGCTAAGTACTTTCTCATATCTTTATAGTTACCTTTGTGGAAGTTTCTCCTATACGTTTTTTATTTTTACTTTCTGATTTTACATTGATGTCAAAATGTATTTGATTGTGGTCACTGTTAACCAATGGTTCATGTATTTTTACATTGTCCACTAATTCTTTTTGTGATGATAAAACTATATATAATACCATTTTCTCCAATGGTTGGTTCTAGCACGTGCTGAGTAAGGAAGCTCTCCTGAATTAAAAATAGAAATTGTTGGTCCTCACCCCCTGTACTCTCTAGAGATTTCCATTGTATGTGTCCATGGTTAAAATCTCCCATTATGATACATTCCCCTTTACTAACTTCCTTTATAGCATTTTGTATTTTTGTGTTATCCTCTTTGTTTGTTTGGACTTTGGTAAACTAATCCAATAGTTAATTTTGAATTTCCTGAAACTATTTTGCACCAAACAGCTTCATCGTAATCTGCTTCGCTTTCTAATTTTATTTCATAATCCTGAATAGATTCATTAACATATAAAATAACTCCCCCTCCCCTTCTTCCTATTCGATCTCTCCTAAACATTACATATCCTGTCAATCCTAATTCAGCATCTGTAATGTCTGTGTTGGCCCATGATTCAGTTATACCAATTATGTGAGGGTCAATATCTTCTACCATAATGTTTAATTCGTTTTTCTTATTTACTATACTTCTAGCATTTAAACACACGCATCTATAACCTGCTTCAGACATGTTTTTCGGACATTCTGTTATTGGTTTATCTGTACTAGTGGCCTCTTGCCCTGCTTGAGGCATCTCTAAGTAACCCCCCTGCGCTTCTAGTTTAAATAGTGCTTACTACCAAAAATATTTGATATGCTACCCATGCCACTGTCTACTGCTGCTGAGAGTCCATCCGCAAATACAGCTGCCCCCTTTCCACTTAGTTGAAGCCCATCCTTCATGTACATATCCGCCCTTCCAACAAAACTTCCCCACAAAACCAACGTCCTCTTCCTACATAGCTTCTCGACTAGCATGTTAATTGCAATTTTGATATCTATGACCCCTCCTTCCTATTGCTGGTAAAATCCCTGACAGTATTACTGCTCAACCCGCGTCTGCTTTAGTGTTCTGACCAAATTCCTGTATTTCCTAACTATGGCAGTTGTACCCTCCCTATCTACGTTATTTGTCCCCCAAAAATACCCTCGCTCTCTTTCTCACCCCTCTGTCACTGCCTCGGAATAGCTCTTCCGATGGATCCCCTCCATCACATTCTGTCCTGCAGTCTTGTCACTTGGTGGCAGACTGTTATCAGGCTCTCTCACTCATCAACCTGTCACCTTTCCCTCCCGTCGCCTGGCTAACTTGAGCTCCTGTCGCCTTCCCTCCTGACACCCTCCCTCCCGTCTCCGTCACTCACATCATCTTAACTATCATCTCCTTGCCCCCCCCCCCGACTTCTTCGCTACTGTCTTCCCCACTCCCCTTTCCTTCGATCCATTTGTCATCCCTCCCATTTCTTTCCTTCTTGTCTCCTTTCGTCCTGTCTCCCTACGTCCCATCTCCTTACATCCTGTCTCCCTACGTCCCGTCTCCTTACGCCCTGTCTCCCTACGACCTGTCACCTTACCTCCCTTCAGCCTCCTCCCAGGCTGAGGTGAGCTCTCCCTAGCATCTCTCTCATCGGTTTCCCCCACTTTATTATCTACTGTCCCCCCACCAGAACCACTGGCACAACCCACCTGCTCCCTTCCCACCACTGTCACAATGAGCAGCCTCAGCTGTTCTAACTCCACCTCAAGTTCCTACATCCTCGTACATCCCCGACACTCAAAACTAAAACTATCCGCCTGAACCTCAGCCCAGCCCAGCATTGTGGCCATGCAGCAGACAGGTTACGTTGCCACATGAGATGTGTTTGACCTGGTGAGATGCTGCACCGTGGGCCAGAATGACTGGTGTGTAGAACATGGAACAGATGTATCCATGAAGGCCCATTCCTCCCGCACCATTGTGTACATGTATTGCAACTTTCGGGGTTACTTATATAGTCTACTCCAATGTTTTCCTTTTTTTTCCGAGGTCCCTCCCGGGGAGATGCAGATCACAAAGTTCCCATGGGATAATACACTGAATAGTTTTTCCATTTATATCAATCTGCACCTAGACAGTTTCTAAATGTTTCTGTCAGTTTTCCCAAATGACCAAGTATTTTGACCAATCTCCTCAAGGTGTCTTTGTTGTCAGTTTCTGTCTTTTCTTCAGGATTCTAAACATGTGCCTGTTTGTGTCAAGCCTACTGAACCTCCACCAACTTGTGTCTGTAAACATCCACCCAGACCCATTGTGTCATCAACTTGTGTCTGTAAACATCCACCCAGACCCATTGTGTCATCAACTTGTGTCTGTAAACATCCACCCAGACCCATTGTGTCATCAACTTGTGTCTAAAAACATTTGCCCAGTCTCACTGTGTCATCAACTTGTTTATGTAAACATCCACCCAGACCCATTGTATCATCAACTTATGTTTGTAAACATCCGCCCAGACTCATTGTGTCATCAACTTGTGTCTGTAAACATCAGCCCTGACCCATTGTGTCATCAACTTGTTTCTGTAAACATCTTCCCAAACCCATTGTGTCATCACCTTGTTTCTGTAAACATCCACCCAGACCTATTGTGTCATCAACTTGTGGTGCAGACACCGTGCATCAAGTAGGCGGGGCACACAAGGAAGGATACACGGAGCTCCTCCCAATCTGCCACACTCTTAATGGAACTCTAGGAGAGGCCATTATGACACTTCAAGCATGCCGACATCAAGGCCGACCAGGGCGGTAATGTACTGCACAGTACTCAATATGATTAGATCAATAATTAACAAGTTGCTGTATATGGCAGCTGCAACAACACAACTTAGCTATTTCATTCTCCCTTTGCTGCTGTGATGCTGCACCAGCAATGTAATGTGGTCTGTTGTAGGCTCTACTCATCATCCAATAGCTCTGTCACAACATCCAGTGGTCTGATCACATCATGCAGTGGCCTGGTCGCATTATCCAGTGACCTGGTCACATTGTGCAGTGTCCTTGTTGCATCATCCAGTGGCCTGGTTGCATCATGCAGTGGCCTTGTTGCATCATCCAGTGGCATGGTCTCATCATCCAGTGGCTTGGTTGCATTATCCAGTGGCATGGTCTCATCATCCAGTGGCCTTGTTGCATCATCCAGTGGCCTTGTTGCATCATGCAGTGGCCTTGTTGCATCATCCAGTGGCATGGTCTCATCATCCAGTGGCCTTGTTGCATCATCCAGTGGCCTGGTTGCATCATGCAGTGGCCTTGTTGCATCATCCAGTGGCATGGTCTCATCATCCAGTGGCTTGGTTGCATTATCCAGTGTCCTGGTTGCATTATCCAGTGGCCTGATCACATTATCCAGTGGCCTGGTTGCATTATCCTGTGGCTTGGTCGCAAAATATTAGTGACCTGGTCATATTATCCAGTGACCTGCTTACAGCTACAACCCACCGGGGCCTGAAGTAGCTATTGTTCCACACTAGGAAATACTACCTTCATGTCAATTTATTCACCTTAAACAAATACCACCTTCATGCCATGTTATTCACCTTAAACAAATGCCACCTTATTGTCATGTTATTCACCTTAAACAAATACCACCTTCATATCATGTTATTCACCTTAAACAAATCATATCTTTGAATATGTAAACACAACATTTTAACCATGTATACAACATTGTAACCATGTTGAAGCCATAATGACTCAATATTAGGGTGACACTATTATAAGTTTACAATTACAAGGAAGGTACAACCAAGTTCATTGGCTACACAGCTAGTTGGAGTTGTACATAATTAAAATGCCACAATCCTCAGAATTTTTCGTTCGATCTCAAACTACATCTAAATGAAAATTTTTATACTTGATGTCTTAATCTGTATTGCTGTATATTGCTATATTCACCGCCATAACTTGTGTAAAACAATGCTACACTGTACATCTTAATATGTATTGCTGTAGCATATTTACCGCCATAACTTATGTAAAAAAAATGCTATACTGTATATATTAATCTGCATTGCTACTGTATGTCTTAATCTGTATTGCTGTAGCATATTTACCACCATAACTTGTGTAAAAAAAATGCTATACTGTATGTCTTAATCTGTATTGCTGTAGTATATTAAATAAACGATTTGACAAGTTCATGTCTGAGAACGTTCGAGCTGAACTTCGAGCTAGCCTCGAGTTCACTCAAAATGAAGTGACTGAGCTGAAGAAACAATTGTCCAACGTAAACATCACCGCAACACAAATGTCTTCATTTGACGCTGGTCTGCAGAAACTATCAGGAACCGTTGATTACCTGGAGAATCAATCCAGAAGGTCGAATCTGCGCATCGACGGGATTGCGGAAATCCCAGGCGAGACTTGGGCACAGACAGAAGAAGCTGTTTGTGCAAAGCTAGCGAAAGAACTTAACATACCGGAGGAAACATCAAGAAACATCGCAATTGAACGAGCCCACCGTGTTCGTTGTAGTGGCGCTGCCAAGACTAGAACAGTAGTGGTGAAATTCGAAAAGTACAAAGAAAAAGAACTTGTGCTACAAGCAGCTAGAGAAAATCGACCGAAAGGGCTCTACGTAAATGAGGACTACTCGCAGAGAGTTGTCGACAAAAGGAAGGAGCTTCTCCCAAAACTGCGGGAAGCACGACAGCAGGGAAAGGTGGCGTACCTGTCGTTTGATAAGCTGGTGATCAAGAATTCCTTGGTCACCAAGTAGATTGTTGCACGCAGTGCGATACCAAGTCATTATGTTTACAAAACTGTGAGTAACTTGCGGAAAACAAATTAACCAATAATAATCTGCTCTTCTTTATAATAATAACAATGTATACTTTAATACTTGAAAATAATTACATATATTTATGTATTTTTGGGTCAATATTTTATTGGTCATTATTTGCTTTATTTATTTATTTATTTATAATAGTATATAATAGGTGCAGTTATTGCAAGTGTCAAAAGTGTCAGTTTGTGTGCTATCTATTGTTAAATGTTGTATTACATGTAATGATGTCTGTCTTCATATTTCAGAAATTTACTTCACTTAAGCTATTACACCTTTTTCGTTTCGATATGTCAACAATGGTTGTAACTATTCAATTAATGGTTGATATTATGGTGCTATTCATTCAGATATTTTATAATTGTTCAAGTAATGTTTTCTTTTTTAAATTATCAAACTATCTCTCTCTCTTCAACACAAATGTTTGACGGGGAAGCTTTCCTAGAATACTGTGGGGGTATTGAAAACAACTCATTATGCCATTTATTAAATGCTCAGAACAATAATACTGATGATGAACCTGAAATAATCAAACACTCGCCCTATTATAATGACCATAATTTAAATAACTTATTCCTAAAGAAAGGAAACATATTTAACATTTGAAGTTTAAACTCCCAAAGTATTAACGCAAAGTTTGATCAGATCAACATTAAATTGCAAGAGCTAAAAAACAACGGTTATGGATTCAGCGCAATTTGCTTACAAGAAACATGGCTAACAGATAATTCAGATACATCACGTTTTATGATTAACGTATACACTCTAATTTCACAAGGTAAAATATGCACCGCTCATGGAGGTTTAGCAATTTACCTATGCAACAAATATGATTATAATTCAATAAACATCTATCAGAATTCACAAGTATGGAAAGGACAATTTATTTAAATTATAGGAAAACAACTTGACAAAAAAGTTATATTAGGAAATATATACAGACCACCCGAGCATAACAATGAAACATGTCAGACATTTATTAATGAATTTATTCCTCTACTTGATCATCTTCAAAAATGTAAAAGTGAAGTCATCATTGCTGGTGACTACAATATTGATTTATTGCAAATTAAAGAAAATGCAATATTTGGCGAACATCTTGATTCTGTTGTTGTTCAAGGTTTTTTCCCTAAAATGACACTACCCACCAGGCTCTCAAGCAGAAACTGTACGCTCATAGACAATTTCCTATGTAAGCTATCACATGGCTTCTCACAGGCAACTGCCGGTGTATTAATAAACACAATATCAGATCACCTACCATACTTCATATTTTTAGATTATCTGGAACCAAAGCGTGTAGATGCTACCAAATCGATTAGAATCCAAACTTGGGATACAAAAATCAATAAATAAATTTAAATCGGAAATAAATGATGCAGGTATCTGTTACATGCTAAACACAACTAACCATGCCAATCCAAATGACAATCTCAACATTCTTAATGAAGTGATATCCAAAGCAAAAGATAAACATTTGCCAGTTCGTATGATTAAATTCAGTAAGTATAAACACGGCAAGTCTCAGTGGATCACAAAAGGTATAATCCGGTCAATTGCTTACAAAGACAAATTATATATGAAATTAAAACAAACACCTACAGATTCTGACCAATATATAAATCATAAAATTAACTTTGCCACTTACCAAAGAATTGTGAAAAAATTTATTCGTAATGCCAAAAAAACATACTATCAAAATCGATTTGAAAAATGTAAGAATGACATTAAACAAACATGGTGTACTATCAAAGAAGTTATTAATCGGACTTCAAAGAAATTGGAATTTCCTGATCACTTTCTGATTGACAATAAATTGATAACTGATACCAGTGTCATTGCAAACAAATTTAATTATTTCTTCACAAATGTAGGACCTAAGCTAGTAGCTGAAATAACTAATACAGACAACGCAAATTTCATGGATTACCTACACAATCCGATATATTACATAATTTCACATTCAAACCAATTTCTGAAGGAACTACCATAAGCATATTAGATAACTTAAAACCTAAATCTAGTTGTGGCAATGATGGCATTTCCACTAAATTATTAAAAGCAATAAAACAAGAAATTTGCAAACCTCTCACCATCATAATTAATCAGTCACTAGCAACAGGCATTTTTCCTGACCCCCTAAAAATTGCAAAAGTAATACCACTTTATAAAAAAGGCGACAGGACATTACTTGATAACTATCGTCCAATTTCCATATTACCATCAATCTCCAAAATTTTTGAAAGAGTCATGTTCAATCAAATTCACATGTACTTCTCATCTCATAGTTTATACTACAATGGACAATATGGTTTTAGAGAAAAACACTCCACTCAATTAGCTGCACTTGAACTCATCAACAGAATATCTCAGGAACTTGATCAAGGTATCACTCGAATAAATGTATACCTTGATTTGTCAAAAGCATTTGACACCCTTGACCATAATATTCTTTTATCTAAATTACAATTTTATGGGTTTACAAATTCGGCACTAAAATTGTGCAAAAACTACTTATCAGACAGGAAACAGTTTGTTCAGATTAATAATGCTAAATCTGTCGAAGCCAATATAACAATGGGTGTACCCCAAGGTTCAATATTGGGTCCTTTATTGTTCATTATATATATGAATGATATCATCCACTCTAGTAATTCATTTCAGTTCATAATGTTTGCAGATGACACCACCTTATTCACTACACTAAATTCTAATGAACACTATGGTATTCACAATGAAAGACTAAACAACGAATTAGAAAAAATAAGTAATTGGCTCAAAGTGAACAAACTTTCACTAAATGTAAAGAAAACAAAAGCCATGATATTTCATATGCCACAAAAAAGGTTCAGCTTCCTCTCCTTCAAATAGCTGAATCAAATATTGAATATGTAGATAATTTCATGCACTGGCTTCCAAAATATCAAAAACCATAGGAGTGTTAAGTAGTCTCAAACACATCCTATCAATCAACATCCTGAGAACAATCTATAACTCCCTAATCGTATGCCACCTCAATTATGGAGTGTTGGTCTGGGGGACTCAGAGTAATCTAAATAATAAAATTATCAAATTACAGAAAAGGGCAGTTAGAATTATAACTTCAAGTAATTACCTGGCTCATAGTGAACCAATTTTTAAGAAACTTTACCTCTTAAAGCTTGATGACATATATAGAATTCAACTACTCAAATTTATTTACAAATTGATCAACAAGCAGCTGCCTGATTATTTCAATCGCCATAACTTATGTAAAAAAACGTTATACTGTATGTCTTAATCTGTATTGCGGTAGTATATTTACCGCTATAACTTGTGTAAAATGGGAATTTAACCGATCAATAAACCATCTGATAATTTGATAAAACCATTATATTTCACCTAAGTTCAAAGGTGAAGATTTATTTTCCTGCCTTTTACTGCTGTAGAGCATATACAAATGCATATACAAATGTTCACATGACCATGTTATAAGGTCACTCAAAAATGTACTGTAAAGTATTTCTACTGTGGCATTCACAGTGTGGCCACCATCGACTGCTGAGAAAGGGAACTATAAATACAGAATGCCTGACAGTTTTAGCAGACATCCTTCTGTCTTCCTGGAACAGCAGCAGCGGGTCAGGTGGAGATGATCCTCGACTGATTGGACATAATGTAGCTTCGTTTATTTACTGCTGATAAACCACTGGATCTTAGCAACAAGGCATTGTCAGTTGTTGCTGCGTGTAGAGCCTCAGAAATACTAATCTGAATACAGACGACTTGATGTTATGTGGCAGGCATGTATGCATGTTTATAAGAATATCAAATGCCAAAAATAATATGTTAAAAGGGTGTTTGTGCATTTGTGCATGTTTGTGCATGTGTGCATGTTTGTGCATGTGTGTGCATGTGTGCATGTGTGTGCATGTGTATACTCTTTTGTATTGGGTTATTTTCAACCTGTCATTGTCTTCATTTTAAATGTTAAACTTGATAAAAAAAGGCCTAGTAAAATGTCACATCTGCTAAATTCAAATTCCTTGCAATATTTCTTACACAGAATAAAAAAAACAATGATTTTTCGACATTCTGAGGCAACCATGTTATGAAACAGTCACCATCAGTCCTTTTTCATGACAGATTATTATTACAATTATTATTATTATTAAAAACAGATTTGCTTAGACAAATTAGATGCTATTTGGCTGGAACCTATACAAAGTATTTTCATTATCTATCAGTCATGTTGGTCGATGGGGGATTCGGTTGGCAGCCCAATATGACATGTCCCACGCTTGCTGAATTAAACTTGTGATTGACAATCATGTTGTGGCGCTTAGATTGACTTCTTCAGTTGATTTGTTATATAGAACTGAGCTCACTGTATGAACAACTAATCTAGGCAATCAATTATTGTGTCCGCCAGCACACCGACCTTATATCATAAATCATAACACAGCGTTTCAACATCGGTGTCAAAACTACGCCTATCAAGCAATGTTTTGTTAGTTTCCAGGAACCAACCACTGATTCATGAAATGAAACTTAAAACAAAACAAAAGGCATGGTTTGGGGGCTATGCATATAAGAGTTAATGAAATTACCATTTGCAATCACAAAAAATAACCACTTGTAACTACAATCAAGAATATCATGCCAGTGGTTTATTCAGAATTTGTTCTAAAGCGGAAGGTTCTGCTCAAATATCAGTTCTAGGAAATTGATGCAGCAAGACTTGCGATGTGACGTGCTAAGAGTGTTCCACTGAAGTCGATGGGCCAACGGAGATACATTATTCTCAATCAAGCGAGTTTTGTGTTCCTTCAATAAGGTCTTCTTAGTAAACCACTGGCATGATATTCTTGGTTGTAGATGCAAATGGTTATGTTTTATTAACCGTTTCAGTACTACAGCCCTGATCTGCTGTGACCACTGAATACTGCATTCCCAGTGAATATGCAAGAAAATCGACACCGCGAGGCCGGTATACTGGCCTGTCGTGCTGAAATGGTTAACTCTTATAGGTGCACAAGCCCAAAACCAACACTTGTGTGAAACATGGCATGTCAGGGGTTATGGTGCCAATCATCAAGTTCTTATTTACTTTCCAGAGTTGAAACAAATATTGGAACTAGGGCTTTAACATTGTCCATTATTATTGAAAACATAAAAACCCTTTGTTTTGATGCACATCTATTATTGGGTTTTCAAGGATTTATGCGCGATAGAAGGGTTTGTATTATTATTACTCCAAAAGACCAACTAAATTCACAATGATGTTTACTAATAAACACACAGGAAACAATGGAATTATGAATGATATTCAAGGGAACCAAGAAATGAAACAATCTGAAATTTGGTTTGTTTGTTCATGACCAATTTAATTCTATTGATTATGGTGATTGAGCAGATGCCCTCTGGCTCTGCTTGTTATGGAGGCGTTGTGAACAAAACCGACTGTGCTTCGTCGATTTGACGTTTGCTTTTTTAAACAAAGTTGGCTCCGTAGGGAACTTAAACCAACTGTATGTTACTTTATTCTTGCTACTGTTTACATTACAATCAAATACCGCACAATAAACCATTATGACGCTCATTTCTAAACAACCGCTATCGTTATTAACGGTACAGTGAATGAACAATTGCTAGTAAATTATTTGAATCTTTGATATTATCTAGGGTTTCTACTTTTTAAACTACATATGTGAACTAATTTGGATTTAAAAAGCATCACTCAACTGAAATGCTCATATTTTTATTAAAAGAACTCTTACGACACTACATAGCGAATGGCTCATCTATGTATGTCACAATGCTGGATGCCTCTAAGGCTTTGACAAGTCAACTATAGTAAACTATTCACCAAACTAATTGACTGGGGCTGTCCTTTTATTGTGCGTATTCGCTATTACTGGTACAGCACTCAGAAATTCAGCGTCAGATGGTGTTTGAGTTTCTCTGAATTTTTTCCATTTCAAATGGTGTTAAACAGGGTGGAATCCTTTCTCCACATCTTTTTAACGTGTACATGGATGACTTAATTGTAAATCTGAACAAACTACAAATTGGTTGTCTTTATGCAAGCACCATAATAAGCCATATGATGTATGACAATGATCTTTGTGTTTTTTCACCTAGTGTTTCTGGGTTGAAAAAACTCACCGATTATTGTGCAGAGTACGGCAATATGTTTGATATAACATACAATGCCAACAAATCTTATTGTATGGTTATTGATAACAAATCTGAGGACAAGAAAAATATTCACCCTGTTGTTATCAATAACCATACACTACCTCACACTGAGAAATGTAAATACCTTGGACATATTATAAACAACAACCTTACTAATGATGATGATATTGCCAGGCAGAAAAGATGTACTTATGTGCAGGCAAATGTTTTAGCCAGAACATTTCACTTATGCAGCAATATCACAAACAACTTTATTTACTTAACTCTCTGGTTCAATGCACACCTCAAGTCTTTGGTCTAATTTAAAAAAACAGTCTGAAAGGCATTAGTTTTGCATATAACAACATTTTCTGAATTTTATACAACTTGTCACCCTGTTGTAGTGCAAGTAATGTTTGCTACAAATTATGTAAAATCTTTTAACGAAAGCATTCACTCGTCAATATTTAGCCTTTTATGCCAGTTAGAAAAGTCAGAATCTACTTTTTGTTAATTATTTTCACACTTTTATTATCGAAGTCCAATGATTAAATTTCAATTGTACACTTTTAATACGTGTGTATTTTATTCTAACTTGTTTTACATGCACATTTACTGCACAACATGTGCGTGTGTGTGTGCGTGCGCGTGTGTGTGCGTGCGTGTGCATGCATGCGTGTGTATATATTTATATATACATATATAAAAAAAATTTATTCTTACTACATGTACTTTTAATGTTCAACATTTCTGTATATATATATATATATATATATATATATATATATATATACACTTGTATTGTATGTGTATATGTGACCCACCATAACAAAATGAGTCGGATGTCGGTAAACATGAAACTTCACAAATGCAGTTTTTATCAAAAACTGGCTAATCCAACGATTTTGGGATTTTCCCTGAAAATGGTTCCTTAGTATTCATTTTAACGATTACCACAATTTCTACTGTATATTTAGTTATGTTTAATGTATTTTAGTGTTATCTTTGAAGAGCTGTTCGATGTGTTCCGCTTGACTTCCGTAAAACAAAGCCGAAAATGCCGATAACTAATCCCTTTTTTCTTCCATAATTTTTGGATGGTCCCTCACAAATGTGGCATCGTTGCAAAGCTTTGCATCTCATCTTTCCATATATGGTCATCGAATTAACATATATTACGGATGTGTCGAATAGGAGGGCGTGAGGGGTAGGCACTGTTTGTCCAGCTGTGTAAACAAACCCGGCTTGTTACTATCACGTGATCAAGGAAGATTATTTTATTGGCGCAGCGATGAAGTCATTTAAATAATGTCCATGGACGCATGCACACTATGCAGTTCCACCGCGTCACACACCTGACCCACAAGTCGAGTAGAAAATGGCGTTCGATGTAGCGGGTTTGTTGATATGCTGCCCGAAGTTATCGCGACCAGATCAACACAAGTATTTACTAGAGGAAGACCAGCAGGACAGTGAGCGAGACAGTATAGTCATTTTGCGGGGCATGGGGTGAGGTCGTCAAGCCCGCAAGACGTGTCCGACTGTGCTCGAGACAGTCCCCATTGCTGGGCCGTCCGACCAGCAGGACAGTGAGCGAGGCACAACAGTCGTTTTGTGGGGAAGGGGGCAGGGCGCGAGATCGTCGAGCCCGTTAGCTATCCCCGTCATCTGCACTCTTGCCGACGTCATGAAAGAGAGGACGTGGCCGCTGTCCCAGAGATGATTAACTGTTTTGAGGTGTCGCTGTTTATGTACTTGTTGTTGTTGTTGTTGTTGTTGTTGTTGTTGTTGTCTTGTATTAAATATGCCATTGATTGGCATTGACATTATTAAGAACCTATTGCGCATTTTTTACTATGAAAAGTATCAGATTGAACAAATATCATTATAATTATTTGAAAAACTTTTTTCAGTATACAATTTAGTACACAACTGGTAGAAAACATTTTCAAAAAAGTAGTTTATTTAATACATTTTTGGGTAATTTCCGGAAAAAATATTTTTGCGACAAATATTGATGTAGCTTTTAGTTACATTGATAATGTGTTCTACAAGTTGTGTAAAGAAGAATAAGCTGCATATAACACTAAACACCTTACTTTGTTAGCATTATTACTTCCAGAGATATGAGGCGTTTTTGAGAAAACAGGATTATTTCTTGGAACATGCATGCTTTACCCACAAATAAAAGTGATTTAGAGGTATGTAATTGTAAATGAAATGAACGGTATACACATTTTTAATAATAAAATAATATTTTTTTTAAATCCACTTGCCGAGTCTCCCCTTAGGCTGAATAAATATTATTATTATTATTTAAATCACAAAAATCAAGTATGTTCTTATTGCCTCAACTTTGCTTTACAAAAGAAGGTCACTAGTAACCATTATCTCAACTAAAATGTGTCACATTATGACACTGGTGGCATAGTGCTGCTAGTTTTGACATTCCTTAACAATGGCGGTAATTACAAGGCAATTCATTGTATTTTTTTCTAACAAAGATCTTGTTATTATATTAGTAGAATGTCATGAGGATGCCTTTATCTTCAAGCAGTCCAAATATCTGCCAGATATGTGCATGGTAACTAAGGTAGCTTTGGTAAGAAACATACTAAACTTTGACGGCTGATTTCTCAGTTTGAAGATTTCTACCCCATACATGTTTAGTGAAACGTAGCTTCGGCTGGAATCGAGATATCTGGATGTTTGATGCATCATGTGAAAGCTGAGATGATGCTCTTTTCAAAGATGCTAATAACTCTACATGTTCAAATTGGGACATGTGACTCATTTTGTTACGGTGGGTCACATATATATGGGCTTTTGCCTGAAATAAAACATTATTATTATTATTAACTTAATAGATGTCTTCAGAACTTACAGGCCAATTTAAACAAGAGAAGATGTGCAAAATGTACGTATAAATCTGCAGAAATCCAACAAATAATTAATTTCAAATTTAGAAGAGGTGTTAATAACTGTGTGATGCTGCAATTTCTATTTACTATTTAACACATTTAACAAGTGTTTAACATAATTTATACAAATAAATATTTAATAGTATTTTTTTGCCTATATTAGTAACAATTTAAGTATTGGAATTTCTAGTGGATTTTCAACAGCAGACATATTTATGGAAATATACTTAAATATATGGAATCAATGAGAGAAGGGAAAAAAATCCATGCCTGGTATCGATGCCAGCCTCGGTCTAATGACCAGTATCGATGCCAGCCTCAGTCTGATGACTGGTATCGATGCCAGCCTCAGTCTGGACAAAGAACAGGGCAACAACAACGCTAAATAACTAACAACATTCAGAACCGAGTAAGTGTAACAGGTAAAAGAAATAATGCAAAAGGAAGCTCACACAGAGGCCATAAATAACCATCAGAGAACCTATCAAACACACACGACAACAAAAACCAGCATGTGTGCATTCGTGTATGCATGCATGCACAAATGTAATTCTCCATCCTTTACATCCATGTTATATACACCCACGAGAATGCGAGGAACTCCAACATACATCAATAAATATGTACCTTTCAACTGAAAAATCAACTTAATATGGCTACATGCTTCCAATTATATAACCTAATTATGACAAAATCATGACGTAGTGGAACAGTTACGCTTATGCTTTAGTACCTTTCCATGGATACCAAATTTCATATGATTTAGTATGTTTTAAACGTATTATGTAGAAATATCTCTCCCTACCCCATGTTACATGGTCATGATTCCAGAAGTTCCTTGTACAACAGGCTGCAATTGTCAAGTGGCAAATAACTAGATTTTAAATTAGTGTTGTATAAGGTCATAAAAAAATTGTCTTGAAGATTCCCTAGGGAGGGATGGAAGTTATACCTGGCCTATGGACTAAACTGATTACATGACACAGAGAACAAGACAGAATCAGCCAACCACAGAACTCGTGGAAACAGGTCTAGATAACGTCCCGGTGGCAACAGATGTTTACAGCGTAACCACAGCAGCAACCGACATGTAGTGAGTAATAACTGAGTAACACATGTCAAGAGAGTAACATTAGAGCAACCGGTGTCAACTTACTGAGCATATTAGCCATGTTAATGACTTTCCACCAGGCCTTTTCGTTGACAAATTTGTTTGCCAAAGTGTATGATATTTCATAGACAAAATCTGTTTGCCAGAATTACTTTTTTTACACAACAAACTACTGTAGTGCACTAAAATATAATGTTGATAATAAACAAACAAAACTAGGTTGATGAATCAACGCTACTGAAAATGGCTTTTTTGGCAAAACATCCGAATGCAGCTGTTGAACTTGATGTGTCCATAAACTGGGACAGTGTTTTGAATGCCCCTCACAGGTAAACAATACAAATGTACATATGCCTCACAGGCCAATTTTAAATTAGCTACCACCTACTAACATACCAGAACTGTGTTTAACATACTATACATTTTTTTATATAATAAAATGCTTTACAAAAATACAATACAAAATAAATACATTTATAACTAAAATGTGTAAGTAAAACCCAACTAAATTCAATTGGTTTACCTAAAACGTTATCAGTAAGATAAAGTAAAGGAACTTCGGCAAGAATAAAATATGATCTTCTTCCATGGCATGCCCTTCTATAAGTTACTTTACGGTACTCAGGAAAACATTCCAGAGGCCTTCAACTGCTGATAGTAAGTTGCTACGTTGGAATAATTAGGTGACAATTAGATTAACACGTTGATATTTTAAAGTTATAATTTCCACTTTCCTTATTTGCATTTTTCATTTGTTATCGTTATGAGTTATTACATATTCTATGAAAGCAAATATGACTGACAATACTACGCATGGTCAAACTTTTGCATTTACAAAGACACATTTAATGAAAGTTTAATAGTTTACTTCTTTAAAGGATTTAATTTAAATAGTTTGAGAAGTTAACTATTTAAATTCCAACCTGATACATTTATCTTTTATGATAACAAACGTATTGTGTCACTTCTAAACAAGTATAATATCACGAGAAAGTAAACTACAAAATGCTTACACTGCCAAATTAATTACTAGCACGCAGCCACGACCCACTCTGAAGGAGTGAGTTCTCTTCAATTAATCCAAGCTCTTCTATGAAGCACTTTATGGCACTGGTGCGTCTGACACCCACATCTCGGCTATCACCTGATGCCACTCTCCTCTCCTGGAGGTTACAAAATGAAATGTTGGTATTACATGCACACAAAGACCTTCGATCGGCCAACCCATCGCCATTGTCCCAGCATTCAATATCACTGACAGCGATCTTAATCCGGCAAACTAATAAGCCACCAACATGAAGCAAAGGCGTTTTCAGGATGGCAATGAAGATCTCGCTGGTGCATCAATTAAGTATATGTACATCGTTGCGGACCAGTTTAATGTGTGCACCAGTGGCTGTGGCCTTGCTACGACTGACCGTAAGCATGCGGCCCCACGGGGGTCGACAAATGTCTGAACTCGGCCATTCTACATTGTAATTACCATGGGCAGAAGACAGAGGGTTTGTGATATCCGTATTGATTCAAGTTGGGGTGCCTCAGCATGACTGCTGTGAACCACACAAACTTGTCTAATACTGATGCCCAATAGAAAGAAAGGTTTTTTGGTGAAAAAATTTTTCTGGGAAGATACCAAAGGTGTTTCCCCAAGAACTGGGTTCAAAATGGTAGTTCTGTGAACGGTGTTGCTCTCATCAGCAATTGTTGGTCAATAAATAACTAAAATTACCAAAATTTTAGTTGAGAAAGCATGTTTACGAACAGTAATACATTGATAACTTTCATTATTATCGATATTTCAGTGAACTTTCGACGATAACAATCGATAGTTATATTTATTATCGATGGTACTGCATCATCATGAACAGTTGGGATGCACTGATGGTGGATGTCATGCTGTACCTCTGTGGTGGGACACACACGCACGCACGCGCACGCGCACGCGCACGCGCACGCACACACACACACACACACACACAGCTTAGCTTCAACATGGAATCAATGAGTATAACATTGTATAATGTTCTTTCCCTATTGTTCTCTTTACATTATTATATAGGGTTTACCTTGGTTTGATTTGTATATATTGTAAAGAGTTACAATCAATTTGATTTGATTGATTGAATCTACGACCCGCCACAGAAGCTATTCAATATTTCTGACACGTCCAGATCCGAAACACCACATCTGTAATCTCTGGTTGCATCATATCATCATATCATCATATCATCATATCATCATATCATCATATCAATCGTGAAACAAACACAGCTCCAGTGTCTGTAGTAGCGTGGCCTGGTGCCAGGAAAGGTGCCATCATTAAATCATTATGTTAACCACTTTTCTGTGGTGTCAACAGACATTTACACCTGTCCTGGGCCATTGCACACAGTCTAATGACATTATGAACAGTTTTCATCAATATTACATAGAGTGAGCCATCTCGTAATTTTACCATCAATATTATCGGGTTTAATAACTGGTCATTTGAGTGAGCTGAATTCACAACCAACTCAAGGACATTAAAGATATCCCTCTAAAACTTTGCACAGTGATCATGCATCACCTGAAGCAGATGTGTCACAAAGAACATGTCATTTGAAATAATAATAAGGAAGTTATATTAGTACGCACCCCATATTATGCAACGTATCACGTTGACAATTATTAAATAAAAATTCCAACCAGAATTCGTACTTCTTAAATGATCTCAGCCTAGGGCATGACAATCAATGAAGACAATGAAGTAACTTGTTTAAAAAACAATTATACAAAACAAGGCAAATCGATTAAAATGACGCTGTGTTATTCTACGGACTTGAAGCAGTATCGTACCTTGGTCTCCATCAAAACAAGAAGATAGGATTGGATCCGACATGTACCAAGAATGAAACAAGACAGCCACTGCCTGATGGCCACAACATGGACACCTGTAGGGTAGTGGACTGATGGCTGCAACATGGACACCTGTAGGGTAGTGGACTGATGGCTGCAACATGGACACCTGTAGGGTAGTGGACTGATGGCTGCATCATGGACACCTGTAGGGTAGTGGACTGATGGCTGCAACATGGACACCTGTAGGGTAGTGGACTGATGGCTGCAACATGGACACCTGTAGGGTAGTGGACTGATGGCTGCAACATGGACACCTGTAGGGTAGTGGACTGATGGCTGCAACATGGACACCTGTAGGGTAGTGGACTGATGGTTACAACATGGACACCTGTAGGGTAGTGGACTGATGGCTGCAACATGGACACCTGTAGGGTAGTGGACTGATGGCTGCAACATGGACACCTGTAGGGTAGTGGACTGATGGCTGCAACATGGACACCTGTAGGGTAGTGGACTGATGGCTGCAACATGGACACCTGTAGGGTAGTGGACTGATGGCTACAACATGGACACCTGTAGGGCAGTGGACGGTGGACTGATGGCTACAATATGGACACCTGTAGGATAGTGGACTGATGGCTGCAACATGGACACCTGTAGGGTAGTGGACTGATGGCTACAATATGGACACCTGTAGGGCAGTGGACGGTGGACTGATGGCTACAACATGGACACCTGTAGGGCAGTGGACGGTGGACTGATGGCTACAACATGGACACCTGTAGGGCAGTGGACGGTGGACTGATGGCATGGAACATGGACACCTGAATGAAAGAATGTGGCTTAACAACTCCAGAGACAAGGAGGTTAAGAGGAGATCAGATTGAAGTTTTTAAGATATTGAATGGGTATGAAAATATTGATAGAAATATGTTTTTCTCACTCAAGAAGGATAGCAGAACTAGAGGACATGAGGTAAAATTACTAAAGGATCAATGTAGATTGGACATCAGGAAGCACTCGTTCTCACAGAGGACAATAAATGAGTGGAACAAATTGTCTACAGATTGTGTAACTGCTAGCAGCGTGAATATGTTTAAAAACAAGGTTGACACATATCTCAGGAGGGCGGGTTATAAGTAGATGAAAATTGTTGGACTCTCGATAAGCCAATGGCTTCCTTGTCCACTTGCCATCTGGGCCTTTGGCTTGGATGGCAAATCTTGTTAAATCTGTAGGGCAGTGGACGGTGGGCTGATGGCTATAACATGGGACACCTGTAGTGCAGTGGACAGTGGACTGATGGCTATAACACGGGACACCTGTAGTGCAGTGGACAGTGGACTGATGGCTATAACACGGGACACCTGTAGTGCAGTGGACAGTGGACTGATGGCTATAACACGGACACCTGTAGGACAGTCGACAGTGGGACACCCAACAAAAACAACCTGACAAAAAACTATAAAAACGAGAGCTGTGGTGGAAGTCGTGGAACAAAGCCAAACAGGTGGCCAAAGACAGAGCGCTGGAGAAAGTGCACTGCAGTCTCATGGGCCACAAGGCGTGAAGAGGATAGGTGAGGTAAACAAGCACCCTGTTCTCCAGCATGTTGCAATCCTACACTGCAGTCACTGTACATATGACACAGAACATCTTTGTTTTTGTAGACATAACTAAAACATCTTATCTACAGGTGATAGCATCTTCTCACATACTTTGCTTGTAATTGGCCGTGCAGCCACCCTTTGGTAAACAACCACAATTTGTATACAACACTTTTAATAATAATAAACTTCCACTATTAACTATAGCGCCTAAATCCTCAAGAACCCGAGCTCAGAGACACAACAAAACAGATCTGTTACAGATGACATCACAAACATAGACTCGCAAGAGCGAAGGACCACCGGGAATTTAAGATGGAAATGCAATTTCAAGTTTTTTGCTGATGGTACCTATTGTTTCAGATGATTTTAATATGACAGGGAGTTTGTTACAGATTTTGGGCACAGCTGCAGAGAATATGTGCTTGCCCAGGTTAAGCTTAGTTTTAGGAACAAGAAGTAGTGAGATAGATGATGTGAGCACCAGGAAGCGCACAGTGGCATTCCTAGAACTGATGCTATTCGACTGGTGTTTTGTTATCGTGTTTATTGCCTTGTTGTATCCATCACATGTAAGGCTAGTGTCAGATGTGTTCATTAATATGCTTTTGGTCTAAAACAGGAAGAACCACAGCAACTCAATTAACCCTTCACCTCCCAGAGCCTACTCATCTACAGATCTGTTAAAGGTCCCTCCTCAATTCAATTCTTATGTTTTGCTTCGGACTCATTTCGTAAAAAATTTAACCTATCTAGTATCAACTACAACATGCTAGCTTATTTGTACAAATTTGTTCATTTCATTTCAGTGAAATCATCGGACGAACTATTAGATTATTTTTGACCGGTCTCGTCTTTGTATTATATAGTACTGGCCAGCTTTTGACTCATGAAATAAAGCTTGTTTCTGCTGCTTCATGTCGGTAAAATTAATTGCCAGCATGACACCTCACATGACACCTCACATGACACCTCACATGACACCTCACATGACACCTCACATGACACCTCACATGACACCTCACATGACACCTCACATGACACCTCACATGACACCTCACATGACACCTCACATGACACCTCACATGACACCTCACATGCTTGGCTTCCTGGCTAGTCTGGTATGCTTTGATGTCAACAGCAGAACTGCCAGTAAGACTGGTTGGCAGGTCTTTGGCAAATGTTTGCCAATGCAGAGGGTCAATGCCATAGTCTTTCAGATCTTTTCTGATCACATACACATATCCCAACTTAGGTCTACCTACTGGGAGTTTGCCTTCAGTTAACTCCCCTATGAGAATGATCTTCGGGAGGCGGTTACTAGACATCAGCTGAATGTGCCCGTGCCATCGTAGTCGTCTCTGTTTGAGAATGCTGCTCAGTGGCATTGACTCAAGGTTGGTGACATTGTCCTGCCATTTCACGGATCATGGATCATACGCAGATGGAAGCTGTTTAGTTTCCACTCCAGTTAGCAGGTTGTTCAGTAAGTTGTTCAGTAGGTTGTTTAGTAGGTTGTTCAGTAGGTTGTTCGGTAGGTTGCTCAGTAGTTTGTTCAGTAGGTTGTTCGGTAGGTTGTTCAGTAAGTTGTTCAGTAGGTCATTCAGTAAGTTGTTCAGTAGGTTGTTCAGTAGGTTGATCAGGTTTCTGCACCATACAATAGGCTGTTAGGACCTCATGCATGATGCACTTTCAATGTAGTATGCAGTGTCAGGTTTTACACCAACCCTCCTTTGTATTCCTCTGTCTAGCCGGGGATCAATAACACAATTCACTGCATAATGAGCACCTCTTGCAACATCCACCTGCTGTGTCAAGGCTCCTTCCTCACTTTCAACTTCCCCAGGAATGTGATATCAAAAGATAATCTAAATGTTTCTTCGAATTGCACTCTTCAAGGCAAATGAGCAATTAAGTTGCATTTATGTGATGTATCTAAATAAATAATAAATTAGACATTTGCAATGTGCTGTGCAGCTCAACTGTACATTAAGACCATGACCTTATTCAAAAGCATCTCAATTGGTCCTCTTTCTCTAAGTGCACGATCCCATTTCTGTGTGTGTTCACAGAAATGTTCACAGCAACACTGCACCATAACCACCTAGAGGTGACATGTCATATACTATTTTATAGGCAACACGTTGTCGTCCTACCAGCAACCTCATCATCATAATCATCGTCACCTAGTCATCTGGAGGACGGATCCCACAAAAGTTATTTACAATACTTCTCCATTGGCATCTCTCCTGCACAACTTTTCTAGTTCAGAAACTGTTATCCCGAATTCAGACATGAGTAGTTTTGGAGACGTTAGACTTGGTGGCAACCTACCTTCGACAAACATCTGATCTTTAGTGCACTTGACATGCAGGTTGATGCGGCCACGTCGCTCCGTGTGGTCGATTCCGCACAGCTGAGGTACATTCTTGAAGCATCGCTTGTGTATGTTCATATCACAAGCTGCAAGACATAAACAAGACAAATGTCAATTTACACATCATAACAACATCGGTATCAAATCACAATCCAAGCTAAATATATATAGTGGAATTAATACTTTGGCATATGGGTTAGCTCTGATAACAAATATCTTATGTATGCTCATATCATTCCAGAAAATGGTAAGATTTCATATAATATCCATACAGCTATTTTAGTTATATTTTTGTATAATTTACTCATAATAATTCTTGCGACAGCCATAATAACATAATAACATTTTAAATGGTGACTTTTTCTTCTAAGAAGGTCTAAACGTTGACTTTGCTCACATCTTGTATAGATAGCAATGTACATTTCAAAGGGGGCATGTCTATTAGAGTATGCTCTTCTATTTGGCAGTATATGATATCTACATTGTGCTATCTAGTTTTCTAGGACAGGGTAAACACATATCCAGTGATGCTGTTATTCAGTCTAGTTTTCATACATATAAAACACGATAACAAGCAGAAAATCCTAAGGTTCTTTGAATGATTTCCCAATCTTTCACTACAGGTGATACAATCTCATACTCACGTCACACTGGCACACTCGCACGCACACAGGCTATATTTTATTGACCATAAACAGTGAAGCACATGATAATAAAAAGTACAGGAAGGCTGGTTTATAGCACCTGTCAGAAAAAAGCCTCTCTTCATAGAAATTAATTCGGATAAAGCAGCGATGCACAGGCTTAGCACACATGAATGAATCAAACTCACTGACAGTGTTGCACCACAGTAGTACTACTTATTCCAAGTTCGGCAAAACACGGGCATTCCCACAGTAATTGTGTGTGTGTGTGCGTGCGTGCGTGCGTGCGTGCGTGCGTGCGTGCGTGCGTGCGTGCGTGCGTGCGTGTAAAATTAGATCACACTTTCAACCTGTCAAACACTAGTTGTCTTTATAACAAAATCACATCATTTATCTGCAGAATACAATCCGCATTCAGCAAAATATGCCAATTACAGTTTGTCTTTAACAACCCAAAAATATTACCCCTTTGCAAGAAACTGCCCATCTTCACAAAAAATATAAAGCAAACCACAGACTTTCTTCTGCAAACTATTTTCCATTCTAACCATATTTACTACGCTATAGCATCCAAACCAAATGCTGATTCAACATAGATTAAATACATCTGCCAGAATAATTCTCAATCATCTGCCAGAATAATTCTTAATTCAGAATTCTTACATATTACGAACCAACAGTGGTAAACAACTACAGCTGACCGACACCAGATTAACGGTCCTGCAAAATCTGGAGCAGGTAATCACTGAAAAAAACCGACGCCAACAAATCAATGTCCAGGGTTGTTATAATGTTCACAAACAATCTGGTGCAAGTTTTCCTCACAACAGCTTTCAGTATTGTGCTTTATGGCTATTTGCGTATCCTCATAGCACAACATTGCCAGCTGAAGCAGTCCTTCTGACTGCAGCAATAGCTCCTCATTTCTCACGTGGGTTTCTGCTGCCTTCATCATTTATTCATCATTTATTCATCTGCTAAGTGATTAATTCAAGCTAAACAAAATTCTAAAACCCTGACATTCCCAGGAGGCAATTTACCAGCTTCACTGGATGTTCATTACAGATATTCCCAATGGGAGTCTAAATCTCACTGGGAAGGAACTCTCTCCCAGAGCTAGTAGAATCATTGTTTCCTCCCAAGGGATCTGTGTGTTTAATCAATGTACTGCTGTTTTGTTAGGCTGGGAAATTTTTATTGACTGGTTTAATATTTCTCAGAGAAGCTGAGTAGATGTTTAAATAAACATGCTTACCAGTGTTTGGTGGTAATAAACTAGGGAGTCCTTTATCTCTCTATCTAATTATATTGTTGGAGTACTTTGGGTTCAAAAGACACACATTCATTTTTCACTTCCAAAATAAATATGAACACCTACATAATAGTAACTTATTATACCACACCTACATAACAGTAACTTATTATACCGCACCTATATAACAGTAACTTATTATACCACACCTACATAACAGTACCTAACAGTAACAGTAACTATACCACACCTACGTAACAGTACCTAACAATAACAGTAACTATACCACACCTACATAACAGTAACTTATTATACCGCACCTACATAACAGTAACTTATTATACCGCACCTACATAACAGTAACTTATTATACCACACCTACATAACAGAACCTAACAGTAACAGTAACTATACCACACCTATGTAACAGTACCTAACAATAACAGTAACTATACCACACCTACATAACAGTAACTTATTATACCGCACCTACATAACAGTACCTAACAGTAACAGTAACTATACCACACCTACATAACAGTAACTTATTATACCGCACCTACATAACAGTAACTTATTATACCACACCTACATAACAGTACCTAAAAGTAACAGTAACTATACCACACCTACATAACAGTAACTTATTATACCGCACCTACATAACAGTAACTTATTATACCACACCTACATAACAGTACCTAACAGTAACAGTCACTATGCCACACCTACATAACAGTACCTAACAGTAACAGTCACTATACCACACCTACATAACAGTACCTAACAGTAACAGTCACTATACCACACCTACATAACAGTACCTAACAGTAACAGTCACTATACCACACCTACATAACAGTACCTAACAGTAACAGTAACTATACCACACCTACATAACAGTACCTAACAGTAACAGTAACTATACCACACCTACATAACAGTACCTAACAGTAACAGTCACTATACCACACCTACATAACAGTACCTAACAGTAACAGTCACTATACCACACCTACATAACAGTACCTAACAGTAACAGTCACTATACCACACCTACATAACAGTACCTAACAGTAACAGTAACTATACCACACCTACATAACGGTAACAGTCACTATACCACACCTACATAACAGTACCTAACAGTAACTATACCACACCTACATAACAGTACCTAACAGTAACAGTCACTATACCACACCTACATAACAGTACCTAACAGTAACAGTAACTATACCACACCTACATAACAGTACCTAACAGTAACAGTCACTATACCACACCTACATAACAGTACCTAACAGTAACAGTCACTATACCACACCTACATAACAGTACCTACCAGTAACAGTCACTATACCACACCTACATAACAGTACCTAACAGTAACAGTCACTATACCACACCTACATAACAGTACCTAACAGTAACAGTAACTATACCACACCTACATAACAGTACCTAACAGTAACAGTAACTATACCACACCTACATAACAGTACCTAACAGTAACAGTCACTATACCACACCCACATAACAGTACCTAACAGTAACAGTCACTATACCACACCTACATAACAGTACCTAACAGTAACAGTCACTATACCACACCTACATAACAGTACCTAACAGTAACAGTCACTATACCACACCTACATAACAGTACCTAACAGTAACAGTCACTATACCACACCTACATAACAGTACCTAACAGTCACTATACCACACCTACATAACAGTACCTAACAGTAACAGTCACTATACCACACCTACATAACAGTACCTAACAGTAACAGTAACTATACCACACCTACATAACAGTACCTAACAGTAACAGTAACTATACCACATCTAAATAACAGAATAAAATGTTTTTTTTTAAATTTAATGTTTTGGTTTGAATGTCATGCTAACGTTTTCACAGGTGTTAATAATAATGCTGTGAACGCCTGACCCCCATAAACTGTGTCCACCAGTGTTGGAGATGTTTGCGACAGACTGTGTGGTTGATATTTATAACAGACAATAATCAAATTGTTACTAAACATTTGTGGTTCACTAAACATGTTTGGACGGTGAAGATGATGGAACAGAAATAGCTTAGACTATATAACATGATTGCACAATAAAAAGAATAAGATTTTATACCTTAAAATAGTTCCTAAATTCTAACTACTACATACATGTACTACATGTACTACATGTGTGTACTACATGTGTGTACTACATGTGTGTACTACATGTGTGTACTACATGTGTGTACTACATGTGTGTACTACATGTGTGTACTAAATGCAGGCCCGTAGCCAGAAATAAAATTTTGCCAGTCTTGAATATTCTAAAAAGTATAACCTTAAGCACGTGAACGGCTTCCATGGAAGCTAAAAATTATTGGCCCAATTGTTTTTTTTTTCACTTGCAAGCAAATGCTAGTTGATATAAAGACACCATTATTGGCCCATTTGGTTTTTGTCCAGTCAACTCTTGCTAGCTGTGCTGCGAGGTTGGCATTATCACAGGAGTAACAACTTTGCGAACATTTAAGCCTTTGTATTTAGCCTAGTTCAAAAATAATGAAGCCAAAACATGACATGATAATGACAAATAGGAAAATGATTACACATTTTGGTCAATTCTACATAATAAAAGAAAAGCCAACACATGAAGGTTCGTGAAAAAGTAACTTGAAGATTTATTTTAAATATATATTTTAAACATAGAAGTAATGTTTGAAACATCTACGTATAGTATGAACAAATATGATTACTATCACACTCAAAATCAAATGCTTGACACTATAAGTAAAGCAATACAACAAATAAGAATAGAAGATATAGCATTCAATAATACACTTGGTTTTTTAAAGTAATACATTGAAACATTACTTATTTGATAAAACTGTAATCATCCAGTTCCAGTATTATGTAGCCCTAGGCTATGGTTATAACTTATATTGAAAAAAAATATTAATTTACTAAAGTGAGCACAGCCTATACATGCATGCATGCATGCATGCAATCAATGATGGTATGATAGAAATGAGTCTGTGGCATATAAGCAGTACCGAGGAACCAGAGATGAGCCGGATTACATTAAATACAGAAGTAAAATCAGGGTAAAGACGAAGGTGATGAAAGTCCGTGATTTCGAGAGACAGATAGCCAATGTAGCTAAAGCCAACCCCAAGGCATTTTACAAATATGCCAGGTCAAAGATGAAGACTCGTTCAGCTGTGTCTGATCTCGAACGTCCGGATGGGACCATGACAGAAACTGATGTTGACAAAGATGAGATACTGAATTTCTACTTAACAAGTGTCTTCACTCAAGAAAGTCTTCAAAATATCCTCACATTTGAGAGAACACAACACAACACAGAAGAACTGACTGATTTCATGATCACAGACGAGAAAGTAGAGAAGATATTGAAGACACTGAAGACCACAAAACCGCCAGGACCTGACGGTCTCCATCCTCGTCCTCTGGTTGAAATGGGGAATGACCTGGTTGAACCTTTCTAAGAACTATTCGCAAAATCACTCGATGAGGGAGCCTTACCACAATGCTGGAAAGAGGGAATTATTACACCAGTATTTAAGAAGGGCAGCAAGAAACACATACCAGGGAACTACTGTCCAGTGAGTCTGACCTCCATAGCCTGTAAGATGATGGAGCAGTTAGTAAGAAATGAAGTGATGGAACACGTGTTGACCAATAACCTACTGTCAAGTTTTCAACATGGCTTTGTCCACGGTCGCTCATGCACTACTCAGCTCCTTGCAGTTCTTGATAAGTGGACCGACGCTACTGAACAGGGAGAAAGCACTGACGCAATTTACCTTGACTTCGCCAAAGCATTCGACACGGTCTACACCAGAGACTATTAGTCAAGCTCAAAGGTTTGTGGGGTATGTGGCAAAGTACTACAGTGGATTTGCAGCCTTCCTTGATGGAAGATGCCAACGTGTTATCGTCAATGGTAGCAAATCGTCATGGTCCCCCGTCACGAGAAGCATTCCGCAAAGAAGTGTATTTGGCCCAATCTTCTTTGTATGCTATACCAACGACATGCCAGAGGTGGTGGACTCACCTATTCACATGTTTGCCGATGACACCAAAATCTACAGACAAATCACCACTCAATCTGACCAAGAAACACTGCACACAGATCTTAAACAACTAGAAGAATGGTAAAAAAAATGGCAACTACGTTTTAATGAATTGAAATGCAAAGTGATGCATTTAGGGCGAAACATCAACAAATATGAATATGTTATAGCCAGCAGTGGAACTAATACCACCCTGGGGGAGACCACAAATGAGAGAGACTTGGGGTGCAAGTGGACCCGGAACTAAAGTTTGACCAACATGTTAATAGCAAATAAGGCAGGATAAAACAGGATGCTCGGGCTTATTAGAAGATCATTTACATTCTTAGATGGACCAAACATAAAGAAGCTATACTCAAGTCTGGTCAGACCTATTCTAGAATATGGAAATGTTATCTGGGCCCCAACACTCAAGAGAGACCAAAGGATGCTTGAAAATGTACAACGAAGAGCAACAAAGCTAATTCCAGAACTGAAGTGCCAGGAGTATTGCTACAGATTGAAGGCGTTGAAGCTACCAAGTCTGTACTACAGAAGAGCAAGAGGAGACATGATCGAAGTCTACAAATATCTGCATGGTAACTACGTTGTCGACAAAATTCCACTTCAGATGGACCACAACACAGTGACGAGGGGACACAGCCTGAAGCTCAAGAAGGAACGTGTGACAGCTAGACAACGGAGGAGCTACTTTAGATACAGAGTAGTGAACAGGTGGAACTCTCTCACAGAGGATGTGGTTTCAGCACACACAATAAATGTATTCAAAGCCAAACTAGACAAATTGTGGTGCGCTTACACTTTTGAGAAAAGTGACAACTTCTCACCCATGTGCACAAATTACATTAAAGACCAGCTAAAAGGCTATTAGCATGTATGTACTACATGTATGTACTACATGTATGTACTACATGTATGTACTACATGTATGTACTACTTGTATGTACTACATGTATGTACTACATGTATGTACTACATGTATGTACTACATGCCCTACATGCATGCGCTACATGCATGCGCTACTTGCATGCGCTACTTGCATGCGCTACATGCATGCGCTACTTGCATGCGCTACATGCATGCGCTACATGCATGCGCTACATGCATGCGCTACATGCATGCGCTGCTTGCATGCGCTGCTTGCATGCGCTGCATGCATGCGCTGCATGCATGCGCTGCATGCATGCGCTGCTTGCATGCGCTGCATGCATGCGCTGCTTGCATGCGCTGCTTGCATGCGCTGCATGCATGCGCTGCTTGCATGCGCTGCATGCATGCGCTGCATGCATGCGCTGCTTGCATGCGCTGCATGCATGCGCTGCATGCATGCGCTGCATGCATGCGCTGCTTGCATGCGCTGCTTGCATGCGCTGCATGCATGCGCTGCTTGCATGCGCTGCTTGCATGCGCTGCATGCATGCGCTGCATGCATGCGCTGCATGCATGCGCTGCTTGCATGCGCTGCTTGCATGCGCTGCTTGCATGCGCTGCTTGCATGCGCTGCATGCATGCGCTGCATGCATGCGCTGCATGCATGCGCTGCTTGCATGCGCTTCTTGCATGCGCTGCTTGCATGCGCTGCTTGCATGCGCTGCTTGCATGCGCTGCTTGCATGCGCTGCTTGCATGCGCCGCTTGCATGCGCCGCATGCATGCGCCGCTTGCATGCGCCGCATGCATGCGCCGCTTGCATGCGCCGCTTGCATGCGCCGCATGCATGCGCCGCTTGCATGCGCCGCATGCATGCGCCGCTTGCATGCGCCGCTTGCATGCGCCGCTTGCATGCGCCGCTTGCATGCGCCGCTTGCATGCGCCGCTTGCATGCGCCGCTTGCATGCGCCGCTTGCATGCGCCGCATGCATGCGCTGCTTGCATGCGCTGCTTGCATGCGCTGCTTGCATGCGCTGCTTGCATGCGCTGCTTGCATGCGCTGCATGCATGCGCTGCATGCATGCGCTGCATGCATGCGCTGCATGCATGCGCTGCAAGCATGCGCTGCATGCGCTGCATGCATGCGCTGCATGCATGCGCTGCTTGCATGCGCTGAATGCATGCGCTGCATGCATGCGCTGCTTGCATGCGCTGCTTGCATGCGCTGCTTGCATGCGCTGCTTGCATGCGCTGCTTGCATGCGCTGCATGCATGCGCTGCTTGCATGCGCTGCTTGCATGCGCTGCTTGCATGCGCTGCTTGCATGCGCTGCTTGCATGCGCTGCATGCATGCGCTGCTTGCATGCGCTGCTTGCATGCGCTGCTTCCATGCGCTGCTTGCATGCGCTGCTTGCATGCGCTGCTTGCATGCGCTGCTTGCATGCGCTGCTTCCATGCGCTGCTTCCATGCGCTGCTTGCATGCGCTGCTTGCATGCGCTGCTTGCATGCGCTGCTTGCATGCGCTGCTTGCATGCGCTGCTTGCATGCGCTGCTTGCATGCGCTGCTTGCATGCGCTGCTTGCATGCGCTGCATGCATGCGCTGCTTGCATGCGCTGCATGCATGCGCTGCTTGCATGCGCTGCATGCATGCGCTGCTTGCATGCGCTGCATGCATGCGCTGCATGCATGCGCTGCTTGCATGCGCTGCATTCATGCGCTGCTTGCATGCGCTGCTTGCATGCGCTGCATGCATGCGCTGCTTGCATGCGCTGCATGCATGCGCTGCTTGCATGCGCTGCTTGCATGCGCTGCATGCATGCGCTGCTTGCATGCGCTGCTTGCATGCGCTGCATGCATGCGCTGCATGCATGCGCTGCATGCATGCGCTGCTTTCACGCGCTTCTTGCACGCGCTGCATGCACGCGCTGCTTGCACGCGCTGCATGCACGCGCTGCATGCACGCGCTGCTTGCACGCGCTGCATGCACGCGCTGCTTGCACGCGCTGCATGCACGCGCTGCTTGCACGCGCTGCATGCACGCGCTGCTTGCACGCGCTGCATGCACGCGCTGCTTGCACGCGCTGCATGCACGCGCTGCTTGCATGCGCTGCATGCATGCGCTGCTTGCATGCGCTGCTTGCATGCGCTGCTTGCATGCGCTGCATGCATGCGCTGCTTGCATGCGCTGCTTGCATGCGCTGCTTGCATGCGCTGCTTGCATGCGCTGCATGCATGCGCTGCATGCATGCGCTGCATGCATGCGCTGCTTGCATGCGCTGCATGCATGCGCTGCATGCATGCGCTGCTTGCATGCGCTGCATGCATGCGCTGCTTGCATGCGCTGCATGCATGCGCTGCTTGCATGCGCTGCATGCATGCGCTGCTTGCATGCGCTGCATGCATGCGCTGCATGCATGCGCTGCATGCATGCGCTGCTTGCATGCGCTGCTTGCATGCGCTGCTTGCATGCGCTGCTTGCATGCGCTGCTTGCATGCGCTGCATGCATGCGCTGCTTGCATGCGCTGCTTGCATGCGCTGCTTGCATGCGCTGCTTGCATGCGCTGCTTGCATGCGCTGCTTGCATGCGCTGCTTGCATGCGCTGCATGCATGCGCTGCTTGCATGTGCTGCATGCATGCGCTGCTTGCATGCGCTGCTTGCATGCGCTGCTTGCATGCGCTGCTTGCATGCGCTGCATGCATGCGCTGCTTGCATGCGCTGCATGCATGCGCTGCTTGCATGCGCTGCATGCATGCGCTGCTTGCATGCGCTGCTTGCATGCGCTGCTTGCATGCGCTGCTTGCATGCGCTGCATGGATGCGCTGCATGCATGCGCTGCATGCACGCTTCATGCATGCGCTGCTTGCATGCGCTGCTTGCATGCGCTGCTTGCATGCGCTGCTTGCATGCGCTGCTTGCATGCGCTGCTTGCATGCGCTGCTTGCATGCGCTGCTTCCATGCGCTGCTTGCATGCGCTGCATGCATGCGCTGCTTCCATGCGCTGCATGCATGCGCTGCTTTCATGCGCTTCTTGCACGCGCTGCATGCACGCGCTGCATGCACGCGCTGCTTGCACGCGCTGCATGCACGCGCTGCTTGCACGCGCTGCATGCACGCGCTGCTTGCACGCGCTGCATGCGCGCGCTGCATGCGCGCGCTGCTTGCACGCGCGCGGCTGCACGCGCGCGGCTGCACGCGCGCGGCTGCACGCGCGCGGCTGCACGCGCGCGGCTGCACGCGCGCGGCTGCACGCGCGCGGCTGCACGCGCGCGGCTGCACGCGCGCGGCTGCACGCGCGCGCTGCACGCGCGCGCTGCACGCGCGCGCTGCACGCGCGCGCTGCACGCATGCGCTGCACGCATGCACTGCACGCATGCGCTGCACGCATGCGCTGCACGCATGCACTACACGCATGCACTACATGTATGTACTATATGTATGTACTACATGTATGTACTACATGTACGCATGAACAAAATCATCTTACAATCTCTAACTGTCTCAGTTGAGAGAACCATGGTTCTAATCTTCTTGCTGCCGTTTCAAAGCTTTGGCAATTTTTTCTCTCCACATTGCCACAGTTCACTCAGCTGTGTAAGTACCTGGCTAAAGACAGTTCACTCAGCTGTGTGAGTACCTGGCTACAGACAGTTCACTCAGCTGTGTAAGTACCTGGCTACAGACAGTTCACTCAGCTGTGTAAATGAGTACCTGGCTACAGACAGTTCACTCAGCTGTGTGAGTACCTGGCTACAGACAGTTCACTCAGCTGTGTAAGTGAGTACCTGGCTACAGACAATTCACTCAGCTGTGTAAGTGAGTACCTGGCTACAGACAGAGATGGATATATGAATGAATAGTCTGAATGCGAATAGGGCTGAATGCTTCCCAGAGAAGTCGAGATGGCGTTGAAATGAACAGGTCTGAAGGTGAAGTGTAAACAGGTCTGCCAGGGGTGAAGTGTAAAGTGCTTTGAACAGTCCCACGGTCTAGATACGGTGCTATGTAAGAATGTACCTTTACCTTTTAGTTCCTGTTCACTCCAGCAGGGACAAGTTGGCCAAGATTCTAACTCCTGCCACATGACTGACTAACCATTGTGGAATGCCCAGGAATCAATTCTGGCTAACAATTTCTGCACACCATTCAAGATGTGCAAATGAACGACCTTGATGTAGTAAGGAAGACCTTGATGTACAAACAAAGAGAGAACCTGCTAATTAGGACACCTGAATTCATGAATCAAAGGGCAGCTTAAGATGTGCCAAAGCACATGCTGCTAAATAAGATCAATGATGTTGAGAACTGGTAATGTCATTGCCTGTTGTTGGGGCGACACATTTAAATGTGTTAGAAACAGCAAACATCTCCAGTAACCATTTCTAATTCTAGGCTGAAGCAAAATGTTCTGAAACAAAATGATGGGTGGCCAAAGTAGTGAATTGTTACTTTCGATGGCATTTTTTTTACAAGCAGCCCACAATTTTAGCTCTTCTCGGCACAAGTCACCTATAGGTCACCTATAGGTCATGATGAGTTTATTCCTCAATACTTGAGGCATCTACAGTATTAGAAAGAAAGGGTATCGTGTGGGTTGCTGGCCAGTCTGATTTTTTATTTTAGGTAAATTTGTGTAAACAAATTGACATAGATTTGGTCATAAATATATTTGGGTTTATAAGGCATACTAACAATGTTACATGTTTCCAATCAGTTTGACGTGTCTCTACATGTGACAGGTTACACAGTGGGGTACCAGCTGGCTGGGCTTTTCATTGGTCAAATATGGGCCATTTCTGTCTGTTTGTTAACACTTACATTTTAGGGGGTAATCAGGATTGGCACGTAACGAAGTAAAAGTAGAATTTTTACTAAATACTTTTACTTGCAACGAAGTAGTTTTAATTAAAGTAATGCGACTTTTTACTTTGTTACTTGTATTTACTTTGCATATATTTTCATTAAATTTTTTGTAAAGCCGCTGCTGCTGGTGGCGCTCCACCGTCAACGACATTTCAAAAACTGTGCACAGTCGCCAAGCCAAAAGTTATTAATATCATCCAATCGCATGCCAATTTGCAGTTATATTTGCATACACACCTCTGTTTGGGAAATCAACGGAACCATTGTTTTATATATATATATATATATATAATATATATATATATATATATATATATATATATATATATATATATATATATATATATATATATATATATATATATAGATAGATAGGTCAGTGAACGAAATCTGCCAAATATTGGCATAGGTCAAGGCCGTTGACATGAAATGTCACTTCGAGCACACAACGCTTGAACGCCATCTCAAACTATGATGCAAATGTCTCCGTTGAACCGTATAAACTATTAATCAGTAAGTTTCTAATATTATAAATAAAAAAATTGCAATTTCGACAATGTATTGATAATTCCCATACATTGACACAATTCTGATATTCGTGAGCGAATTCGCTTTGTGGATTGAAAATTTCACCAATTTTCGCCCATTGTCAGCAACAGCCTTTCCGGTTTATGTCAGCATTAAACAGCATTTTTTTTTCACGAATACAATTCATATTGAGATGTTTAATAAATTCATAGTAATGATTACTTTACAGAACTGAAGAGTAAAGAATTGATACTCTGCCATTTGGCAGCATCTTTTCCCAGCAATGGCTTATTCAAGCTGACCCATAATATAAATAATATCAAGGACTGGGACAGGGGCCCTGACAGGTCACTTTTAATTGCAATTAGCAACAGCATTCCTCTGTTGCACTGGTCTGTCTTCTGATCAATTCTAGCCCCAGCTGGTACCAGGTAACTAACACAGCTAGCTGCTAAAGAGTGTTATTTCAATGTTTGTGTGAGCTGATAAGACATGTCTGGGAAGACATGAGAAGGTGGGAGTTCACAAGCCAGATGGCTTCATCAGCTAGGCATCAAATGTCTTTGTTAATTTTACTATGGGCAGTGCCAGGTGGTATTACCTCTGACCAGAGAGGCTACTACTGCTACTGGACTGACCCTCTACCTACTCAGACACAATCACACCTGCCTATACATATCCTGTTGTACAATCTAGCTCCTCCCATACCCCAGTGGAACAGGTCGATAAAAAGACAGATTGTGCCTCATCATTAATTAAGTTCTGTATTTAACTGAAATTATTTGATGTTGTGAGCTCCCATTAATGATAATGTAATTTTCCAAGCATCCATGTTCAAGGGTGGCAGACCGATTGACCAGCTAAGGCTGTCTGGGAACACTTTGTTAAAGGCAGAATGGTTACAAAACAGTTGTCAGATGCAAGTTGTGTAATTTATATAATATTACTCATGATTTTGTTGTTATTTCTGAGTGTTGTACTTTTACTTCTACTTTTACTTCAAGTACTTTTGAAAAGTAATTTTACTTTTTACTCAACTACTTTTTTTACAAAGTACTTTTACTTTTACTCAAGTAGTTTTAGGTGAATTACTTTTACTTTTACTCAAGTACAAAATTAAAGTAATTCAGTCAACCCTGGGTGTAATCAGTATGTTACAACCGGCTGACCATTTCAAATTTTTTCCATGTTCGTCATAAGAAAAAAATATACAGGATTGGTCAAGAAAACTATTTTGGCCATATGAGGCCTACTAGGTAAGTTAAAAGTTGCCAACCAGTTTAAAATTTCTCTATTATATGTCACATGTTACAGAATGGCTTTAGCCAGTCATGATTTAGATTTTTGGTCAAATATGGGTAACTTTTGTCAAAAAAATTAAATTATTGCCAACCAATTTTAATAGTCAGGTTTTGGATTGTTTGTAACATATGAAACTTTTTCTTTAAAAAATTTAACTTTTTCAGCAAAAGTGTGGTTAAGTACCCGGTAACTGTTTCAACCCTTATATTTCAGGATGCAATCTGTATGTTACAATCTGCCAACCACTTCAGATTACTGTCATATATGTCAATGATATAGGCATTAGGAACATTTGTTTAATCTGCTAAACCATGTGTTACTGTACTAACAACTGGGAGATATCACTCAACTCTATATAAATTGTCTTCAACATCTCCTTTAAACTGCAGTATAAGCAAAAATGTATAAACAAAGTATATGCACACAAGACAAGACAACACAAAAGTATTAAAAAAATTTATTGACTGCAACATATCATACTGAACAGATGTCTTGCTTCCAAGTTTTGTTAGAAATGATTACCATAACAGAGCCAAAAATACCCAACTACTCAAGGGAAAACCATTGAATACGACTGTTTGTAGAATTAAAAATCCAAAATAAATAATGCTGAATTTCGACAGTCCTTAGCTTTGCACATGCATGCTGGGATATATCTATGTTTACTCTTGCTGCATTTGCAAGAGGCAGTCCTCCATTTGGAGTTGTATTCGAATGTTACATGCTCAATGCAGGTGCCTAGAACTGTCAACGTCAACATCACCATGCTGAATTGACTTCCGTATCTTCTTAGCACTGATCGTGGATTTTAGAAGAAAGAAATCTCCCCTCTCCCCTCTTTTGATTGACGGCAAAACAGTTGAAATTGTCCAACACGTTAAGTTTCTTGGCTCTATTCATTTTTAATATGCTGTGATGCACCACAATCTTGGATATGGTACTATATAAAAAAAATTATAATTTTTTCTGTTTAACAATATATTTTTATCATGAGACTAAGGACAAATAAACAAAAGTAAAGGGAACTTAGGTAAATGGGTTATATATATATATATATATATATATATATATATATATATATATATATATATATATATATATATAGCCATACAGCCACATATGTATATATATATACATACATACATGCTTGTATATATATATATATATATATATATATATATATCTATCTATATATATATATATATATTGCCATACAGCCACATTACATATATATATATATATATATATATATATATATATATATATATATACATATATACATATATATATATATATATAAGGTTCCAAGACTGTTAAGCTGGGGTGGGTGTGTGAGGATAAGCTCTCATTACTTATAAAACGCCCCAATGGCGTGCACCTCGTAAAGCCTCTGACATTCTAGTCCAGCTCCTGGCCTTCTTGAGGCAGAACTGTTTTTACTGACAGGAGAAGGGGCAAAGGCGGATATCTGGCGTCTTAAAACCAGAAGCTTCAGGCAGATGGGGCTCATTAACCTTGATTGGTCACCCGTCTAGGAGAAGGTAAACTCTTATTTCAAACCTCCGCTGCCTTGCGGCTATACCCTCTCATGGGGAAGGCTAGGGGAGTAAACCCTACACAAATCCGGAGTGGAGCCCCGAAGACGGTCTGGTGATCACGTTGTCACTTTTCCGGCAGCTCCTGCAGCCAAGCTGGTGCGAAACGTCATGTTTCGCATTCCTTTGGATCCCACCGGTAAGGCCGAGAGAGGGACCTGATGACTGGGCAACCCAGGATCTCATACACTCTTGCCCAGGCTTGCGCCCTGGAGAGGCTACTCCAGCCTCACTTCACAGTGTGGAACTAACACGGGAGACAGCAGATACGAGTGATAAGCCCAACTCGATTGGTGTAGAGTACGGGCGCTACGGGTTGTCTCTGAGGGTGGGAGAGATCATCGCATCTCACTGGTCAGCTACCGCCCGCCTAAGCTGGGCAGCCCCCAGCCAATAAGGTGCCGACTCGCCAACATCTGCCTTCTTCAATGGGTGCTTGGAGCTTAGTGTTTAGGCACAAGTAGATGGTAACACTGCACCAAGCAAACAACGAAAAACTAAGAAGTACCCAGCACTTCGCTTCGCAAGCTGGAACGTATGGACCATGTGTCCCGGTATCTCAGATGACCTGCAACAGGTCAATGACAGCAGGAAAACAGCTATTATCGATAGGGAGCTAACCAGACTCGATGTCAGCATCGCGGCTCTCCAGGAAACCAGACTTGCCTCCAGCGGATGTCTTAAGGAAGAGAACTTCACCTTCTTCTGGAAAGGGAAGGAGCACGAGGAACCTAGCTTGTACGGGGTTGGTTTTGTTGTCAAGAACTCTCTCCTTGATACTGTGGAGCCTCCCACTAGTGGCACTGAGCGCATTCTATCTATCCGCCTCGCCATTGCTGCAGGGTTTGTCCACATCTTCAGCATCTACGCCCCTACATTGGGGGCCTCTGAAGATATCAAGGACCATTTCTATGATGAGCTTGACAGCCTGATTGGCAAGATTCCCAAAGTTGAGCTGCTCATCCTTCTTGGCGACTTTAATGCCAGAGTAGGCTCAGACCATTAGTCATGGCCGTCCTGCATTGGATACCACGACACTGGGAGGATGGACGACAACGGACAAAGATTATTGGAGCTATGCTCATTTCATGGTGATTGCATCACCAACACCTTCTTCCAGTCAAAGCATCAGCACAAAGTGTCGTGGAAGCATCCAAGGTCTCATAAATGGCATCAACTAGACCTCGTCATTGCCAGACGCTCTGCTCTGAACAATGTCCTAGCAACACGTAGCTACCACAGTGCAGATTGTGATATAGACCATGCCATGGTGTGCAGTAAAGTGAGACTCTCTCCGTGTAAGCTGCACCGCTCCAAGCCCACAGATCGCACTCGCATCAATGTTGCTAGAACTGCAAAGCTCAGCTGACTGCGGAAACATATGCGGCATGTATGATGGCATCAAGAAAGCTGTTGGCCACACTGTAAGGAAGATGGCTCCACTGAAATCCACATCAGGAGAGATGCTCACAGACCGGGATCAACAGATGGAGCGATGGGTTGAACATTATTCAGAACTGTACTCCCGAGAAACAGTCATTACAAATGCTGCTCTCATTGCCATCAGGGACTTGCCTATGATGGAGGAGCTGGACAACGAGCCCACAGTCGAGGACCTGAGCAAAGCTATTGACTCCCTCTCTTGCGGCAAGGCACCAGGATGTGACAGCGTACCGCCAGAAGTGATCAAGTGTGCGAAGCCCGCCTTACTACAGCACCTGCATCAACTGCTCTGTCTCTGCTGGAATGAAGGAACAGTCCCTCAAGAAATGCGGGATGATACAATAGTCACCTTGTACAAAAACAAAGGCGACCGCAGTGACTGCAACAACTATAGGTGCATATTATTATTGAGCATTGTGGGGAAGGCCTTCGCTCGGGTCCTGCTAATCAGACTTCAGAAACTTGCCTCACGTGTCTACCCAGAATCCCAGTGCGGGTTCAGAGCTGGAAGATCCACCATCGATATGTTCTTCTCAGTACGCCAGCTCCAGAAAAAGTGCAGAGAACAAGGAATGCCCCTCTACATGGCGTTCATTGACTTAACCAAGGCCTTCGGTCTTGTCATCAGCAGGAAGGGATTCTTCCGCCAACTTGAGAAGATCGGCTGCCCTCCCAAGCTACGCAAAATGGTGGTCTCCTTCCATGAGAACATGAAGGGTACAGTTGTGTATGGTTCGACATCGGAGCCCTTCCCTGTCTGCAGCGGTGTCAAGCAAGGCTGTGTCCTTGCTCCAACATTGTTTAGGATCTTCTTCTCCCTCCTTCTGTCATATGCCTTCGACTCTACCTGCACACCATATCTGATGGGAAGCTGTTCAACCTGGCACGTGCCAAAACAAAGGTGACAGAGGTATACGTCAGGGAGATGCTGTTTGCAGATAATGCAGCACTCACTGCCCACTCAGGAGAGGCCCTCAAGAGGCTGGTAAATCGCTTTACACATGCCTGCAGAGAGTTTGGACTCACAATTAGCCTGAAGAAGACGAACGTCAGTGCGCGGGATACCAGCCAAGTCCCCTCTGTCAAGATCAACGACTTCACCTACCTCGGGTCAAACATCTCCAACAACCTTTCGCTGGACACTGAGATAAACAGGCGCATCGGAAAAGCCGCATGCACTATGGTCAAGCTGACCAAAAGAGTACGGGAAAATAAGATGCTCACTGAGAACACCAAGATGAGAATCTAGCAGACCTGTGTGTTGAGCACCCTCCTCTATGGCAGCAAATCGTGGACCACATATATATACATAGTTGTTGGTTCTTTGTCTATGTAAATAAATGATTCTGTTGATGTATTCATGAACACAGTTCCTTCATGACCCTTAATGTGCTAATATCACTACACCCTGATAATGTTAGACAGGTGGACTGGGTTCCACACGCTGCGTGCACGTGGCTTATATTAAATGCCAGAGATATACTGCATTCAATTACTCCCACAAGGAACAAAGGTGGAATCACTAACGAAGCAATATGTTGCTAATTTGATAATCTGCAATGGCCCTTATTGGATTATTACGTTTAATAAGAAGTGGGACAGATAGGGACCTATTCAAAACTACATTTAGCTAGATGCACTGGAGCATCAGCCAAGAAACATTGTGTAAAGGGAATGTACAACAATTCTAATTGGTAAATTGAACGACTAATTTTACAGACATTGCCGCATTGAATTTATTAGTATTTATAATATAACTAGCTTGGTATCAGGTGATCAATGAAACCCCAACTAGCCCTGTATCGGGTGATCAATGAAACCCCCAACTAGCTCTGTATCAGGTGATCAATGAAACCCCCAACTAGCCCTGTATCAGGTGATCAATGAAACCCCCAACTAGCCCTGTACCAGGTGATCAATGAAACCCTCAACTAGCCCTGTATCAGGTAATCAATGAAACCCCCAACTAGCCCTGTATCAGGTGACCAATGAAACCCCCAACTAGCCCTGTATCGGGTGATCAATGAAACCCTCAACTAGCCCTGTATCAGGTGACCAAGGAAACCCCCACCTAGCCCTGTATCGGGTGATCAATGAAACCCTCAACTAGCCCTGTATCAGGTGACCAAGGAAACCCCCAACTAGCCCTGTATCAGGTGACCAATGAAACCCCCAACTAGCCCTGTATCAGGTGACCAAGGAAACCCCCAACTAGCCCTGTATCAGGTGACCAATGAAACCCCCAACTAGCCCTGTATCAGGTGACCAATGAAACCCCCAACTAGCCCTGTATCAGGTGACCAATGAAACCCCCAACTAGCCCTGTATCAGGTGACCAAGGAAACCCCCAACTAGCCCTGTATCGGGTGATCAATGAAACCCCAACTAGCCCTGTATCGGGTGATCAATGAAACCCCCAACTAGCCCTATATCAGGTAACCAATGAAACCCCCAACTAGCCCTGTATCAGGTGATCAATGAAACCCCCAACTAGCCCTGTATCGGGTGATCAATGAAACCCCAACTAGCCCTGTATCGGGTGATCAATGAAACCCCCAACTAGCTCTGTATCAGGTGATCAATGAAACCCCCAACTAGCCCTGTATCAGGTGATCAATGAAACCCCCAACTAGCCCTGTATGAAGTGACCAATGAAACCCCCAACCAGTCCTGTATCAGGTGATCAATGAAACCCTCAACTAGCCCTGTATCAGGTGACCAATGAAACCCCCAACTAGCCCTGTATCGGGTGATCAATGAAACCCCCAACTAGCCTTGTATCGGGTGATCAATGAAACCCCCAACTAGCCCTGTATCGGGTGACCAATGAAACCCCCAACTAGCCCTGTATCAGGTGATCAATGAAACCCCCAACTAGCCCTGTACCAGGTGACCAATGAAACCCCCAACTAGCTCTGTATCAGGTGATCAATGAAACCCCCAACTAGCTCTGTATCAGGTGATCAATGAAACCCCCAACTAGCCCTGTACCAGGTGATCAATGAAACCCCCAACTAGCCCTGTATCAGGTGATCAATGAAACCCCCAACCAGTCCTGTATCAGGTGATCAATGAAACCCCCAACTAGCCCTGTATCAGGTGATCAATGAAACCCCCAACTAGCCCTGTACCAGGTGATCAATGAAACCCCCAACTAGCCCTGTACCAGGTGATCAATGAAACCCCCAACTAGCCCTGTATCAGGTGATCAATGAAACCCCCAACTAGCCCTGTATCGGGTGACCAATGAAACCCCAAACTAGCCCTGTATCAGGTGACCAATGAAACCCCCAACTAGCCCTGTATCAGGTGACCAATGAAACCCCCAACTAGCCCTGTATCAAGTGACCAATGAAACCCCCAACTAGCCCTGTATCAGGTGACCAATGAAACCCCCAACTAGCCCTGTATCAGGTGACCAATGAAACCACCAACTAGCCCTGTATCAGGTGATCAATGAAACCCCCAACTAGCCCTGTATCAGGTGACCAATGAAACCCCCAACTAGCCCTGTATCAGGTGACCAATGAAACCCCCAACCAGTCCTGTATTGGGCTAGTTGGTGGGTTACATCGTGCATATTCAGATGTGGAAATTAAGCTTTTCTTGATTGATAGGTTTACCTGATCAGCAAGAATCTTTTCATATTTGCCTTTCTCCACATAAAGGTAACAGGGAAATGAATAAATATATGTTTTCAAAGTGCCTTGTTTCATATTAAGGGAGAGCGGCTAATAACAATATTATTTCACAAAATCCATCACTAGTCAATTGTTGCTGAACACCCCTTACGAGGGAAGTGTGATCAATAATGCAGGCCTGCTCATTCCAATGTATCATTCCACACTCAATGACAGCATAATCAATATGCCTCATTAATCAAGTAGTTATCAAAGATTGGGCCTGAGAAAACTTCATTATCAGGAATTATCAAGAAACTAGGCAACATGATAAATGCGTACTGGACGTGACACCTCCCAAATAGGACTGCCTAGGAACAAGGAACAGACAGAGTATGGTGGCCACAATCCAGTTCCCTCCCATGCCTTCATCCCTCTCAAGGTTCAGGGCTATTCTATCCTCTACCAAGTTCCTTACGCTTGTATGCATCTTCACAAGAGCAGCTTCAGACTTGGCCCAAAGTACATGGTATGTGCCACTCTGGGCTGATAAGATTTAAGAAATTTTCAAGAACTTTTTAAGAACAACACTTTGAAAATAAAATGTAAAACCCTTTCCATGACAAATTCAATGCAAACTTACAATGAAATTTCATCCAAACAAACAGACTGTATCATTTTGTTTAAAGAAGCATATCATTCAGCGATGAGCAATCCATTTCACCTTTGTTGAATTATAGCCCAGGGCCTAGGCTTAGTTTGGTGAATCTAAATTTAAGACCTTTCATTAAAAATCTTATTTCTAAGATCTTTTCAAGGCCCTAAAATGCAAGATCCAATTTTAAGCAAGATACATATAAACTTTTCATGCTGGCCAATTCCTCATCTCCCATGGCTTCCAATTCCTCATCTCCCTCATCTCCCATGGCTTCCAATTCCTCATCTCCCATGGCTTCCAATTCCTCATCTCCCATGACTTCCAAGTCCTCATTTCTCTTCGCTTCCAATTCTTCATCTCCCATAGCTTCCAATTTCTCATCTCCCATCATTTCCATGAGTATATTCAAATAGAATTGTGGTGTTACATCCCCCTCTGCCTCTACTACAACATACGCCAGGTCATCACCCCCAGAAATAACTAATTTATACAGCAGAATGAACTGAGATGGCTGAAAGAAGATGCTTCTAAAGGCTGGGAGCTTGTTTCTCATTTAGGCTTGCAACATAAGCCGCAAGTGCTCTAACTACTATGTCACCGTGTCCCTTGTGTGTCACATGACACTCGGGCAAGTTGTCATCTCATACAACATCTACACGACAGAACATACAGAAACATCATGCCACACTGAGGCATCATTAAAACTGGATCCCGCAGATAGTTTCCATGGCAACTGGCACTGAACCAATGTCCCAACAGTCCAACCTTCAACAAGAATGGCAATTGCTCTCACAAAACAGGCAGTTGTTTGCCATATGAGTGCATCTCTGTGTAACATTCAGACATTTACGGTAAATGCAGGTGTCCGATAGAAAATCGACCTGCATGGAAAAGTCAATGGCAGGTCAAAATGTTACAACAAAAGTTATAGAAAAGTGACCACTGCATGATATATATCATAAGTAATTTGTAAACAATAAATTCATAAGAGAAGATTCTGACTAAGAATATAGGGAGGGCCACATAGTTTCTAAAGCTAAAGTAAAATAATCCCTTTTCCATAACAACCTGTAAATGTATATTGGTCAAGAAGTACTACTTCAACAAACTTAACTTGGACATACATTTTTGGAGCTGACAAAAACAATCCACATAAAAATGTCACATCAATATAAATGTAAACATGATATTCTAGTTGAAATATTAAAATTTAACATAGCTGTCAAATGATATGAAGATATTGTGCTTCATTAAAACATATTTGGGTGGTCAAGATATAATTATATAGTTTATATTATATAACATGATTTAGAATATAGTTTATATTATATAACATGATTTAGAATAGATATTGTTTATATTATATAACATGATTTAAAATAGATATGGTTTATATTATATAACATGATTTAGAATAGATAGTGTTTATATTATAACATGATTTAGAATATATATAGTTTATATTATATAACATGATTTTATGCTAACAATTATCAGACCCTGTACTTTTAATATTCATGATTATTACTCACAAATTAATTAAAATGGCTGCTTTAGAAAAGGTTAATGACCCCTGGGTGAGAGACTAAGACAGAATGTACAGAACATTCCTGCTTGTCTGTGAGAACTACACTTCAAAGAGCCAGTGATTATGCCAGGGGCAGAAATCCCCCCCCACCTGTCTAGAAACACAGTTGGAACATGGCACCTCAGGCAGAAGGAACATGGCACCTCAGGCAGAAGGAACATGGCACCTCAGGCAGAAGGAACATGGCACCTCAGGCAGAAGGAACATGGCACCTCAGGCAGAAGGAACATGGCACAGGTCTGTGCTGAGAAATCTGATTTTACAAAGTTAAAAACAATTTTCATATTCACTAACAAATGAACAAATGGAAAACGTTATAAACACACCTCAGTAGAGGTAATAGAACAAATGACACACCTGTATAGAATAAACAACACACCTGTATAGAATAAACAACACACCTGTATAGAATAAACAACCCACCTGTATAGAATAAACAACACACCTGTATAGAATAAACAACACACCTGTATAGAATAAACAACATATCTGTATAGAATAAACAACATATCTGTATAGAATAAACAACTCCCCTGTATAGAATAAATAACACATCTGTATAGAATAAACAACCCGCCTGTATAGAATAAACAACACACCTGTATAGAATAAACAACCCACCTGTATAGAATAAACAACACACCTGTATAGAATAAACCACACACCCATACAGTAAAAATTACACACCTGTATAGAATAATCTTTAACACTGAAGGCTGGCAAAAAAGAAAGACTACAATATGACGTGCATTTTTTTATTTGAAACTCAAGCACCCTACAGGATGAACCACGAAAAGAAAGAGCCGTTTGTCGGAGGACAAAAATACAACATTGCTGTTGTTATTATGTAAACCGTAAACGGAGAAGGCCACTTGCGAAGGTAAATGAAGAACCAAGTTGCCAGCCGTCAATCAGAAGTCATTCTTCATAGATCAGTTATAATAAGCCTGAAATGAATCTGCCCCACTTGGGTAACTGATATTGTGGCATCTTCAAGTTACAATGACTGTCCCATGGCAATCAGCTTCTGCAGGTTGTCATGGTAGCTGACAAGCAAGTTCCTTTCATCAGCCCAGGCAAATCATTGGTAATAGCCACAAAGTATCTAAATGCTATAAACATCCTGTCACTTCTGCAGCGCCTCAAATGTTTTATAGCTTCCATTGCTGGCTGAGTAGTGGTTGAAACTATTACGTTTTAAGTATTATAATTTATATGACAGATATAAATGTGAGAGATACCCACAATAACAAAGAAACCAAAAACGAAATTTTTTTCTGTTTACGCCCTTTGCGCCCAAAGGGCACCCATCATATAAAAAACACAAAAACAGGAGAGATGGAGTAGGCCCCTACTCACTACAGGACATGCATTGTTAATGCAGTCAATATAATTTCAAATTTCAACGTGGGAAAAAAACTAAAGATATACCTTTCCGATGCTTTGGTGATAATCCAGTTGGACCAGTTGGTGGAAACATAATTTAGAAAAAAATGTCTGAGTTTTTTTGCGGAATGTAGCTATAGTTTCAGACGATTTTAAGGTGATGGAGAATTTGTTCCAGATTTTGGGCGCAGCTACAGAGAAAGTGTGCTTCCCTAGGTTAAGCTTAGTATTAGGAACAAAGTGTTGTTATGAGATAGATGCCTGGGATTATTAGAAATATACAGGAGACTAGCCAAATAGGGTGGCTGTTGTCTAGATAGAGCGCAGTATATAAGAGTGGACAGTTTGACAGTGGGGTGTGAACAAAGTTGCCCATGGCCTCCAGTAACAGTAATACGTAATAGTAACAGTAATACGTAATAGTAACGATTATAATTGTTCACGTAATAGTAATTGATGGAACAGAATGCAATGTAATAGTAATTGTAATAGAAAGCAAAGTAATAGTAATTGAGCTATTACTTTGCTATTACAATCGAACATTTCAATCACACCAAAATTCAATTTCATTGAAAATAATCAGACCAAAAAATTCTGTATTTTGACATAACATGACTTGTTAACATTTCCAATTTGGAACCTTTTTTTGTGGTGATAAAATGGTTTAGTATCCGAATCATGACAGTCGTCATTTGAAGGCAGGTCCACCAGCCATCTATCCTTTTCACACAAGCCTATTCATTCATTCACTGAAGCAGGATAAGGGTTCCAGGCTTCCAGCACTAAATAGACTTTAACATCTGAATCAACCAACCAACCAACCAACCAACCAACCAACCAACCAACCAACCAACCAACCAACCAACCAACCAACCAACCAACCAACCACCCAACCACCCAACCAACCAACCAACCAACCAACCAACCAACCAACCAACCAATCAATCAATCAATCAATCAACCATTGCCATCTCCCAACCCTAGCTGCCAGCCTGCCATGCTGAGTAATGTTTGAAAAAAATCCAGGGGCTTATACCAACTTTTCTGAGTTTTTCTCAGTTGGTAGCTAGCCTGCACACTATTGACCAAAAGTGTGAAAAACATCCTATCCTTGAGCCAATAATTACCTGTCCACCAAGCAGCAGCCGAGCAGTATGGATCTACTATGGGATAATCAGACTGTGTTATGTGACAGTGACAGTGACAGTGACATTGACAGTGACATTGACAGTGACATTGACATTGACATTGACAGTGACATTGCTTTCCCCGTTTCCTTCCAATGAATATATGAAACTTCTACATCCGACTGGAAATTTATGAGTTAATTGTAATTTTAATTGCCAGCAACATCTATAGCCCAAATCAACGTTCTTTGAGCGATGCAGTTTTCCAGAAGCTGATGTCAGTTAAATGCAACAGCCATCTTTTAAAGTAAAGCGATCTTGTTCTGATGTTAAATATGTGATGTGATATAAAACACCCCAAGAGATTGAGTACAGAGAGACTACAGACAGGACATCTTGTTCTGATGTTAGATATGTGATGTGATATAAAACACCCAGAGATTGAGTACAGAGAGACTACAGACAGGACATCTTGTTCTGATGTTAGATATGTGATGTGATATAAAACACCCAGAGATCAAGTATAGAGAGACTACAGACAGGACATCTTGTTCTGATGTTAGATATGTGATGTGATATAAAACACCTAGAGATCGAGTACAGAGAGACTACAGACAGGACATCTTGCCACATCTCAGTATTGTTGTATGCAAGAGATTCTGTGTTGACAATGATCAATTGACACTAAAGTAAAAGTTGTTTTGCCTCCAAAATAAAGTATAAACTGTCATCCAAGTATTTGTTGTTAGTTTTTCATAAAATGTGCATTTACTATTGACGATACACAAATCAGTTACTTTGAATCTATGTAAGTGATTAAGTATGTAAAATATTTAATAGAAAGAAAATAGTTCCGATGAAAAATGTAATTGTAATAGTTTGAAATGTAATAGTAATAGTAATAGTAATATATTACATTGCCTTCAGCATGTAATAGTAATAGTAATAGAAAGGAAACTAGTCGTCTATATGGCTACAAAGTGAAATGAGTGGAAGTGGTACAACTTCAACAATTCACTCTTAATCTACGCATTCACTGATGAGACTTAAGCCCGACGTGCACATACCGATTCTTCAGTTGCCAACATGTTGGCGCCTACTTTTTCAGTTGACAACTCAATGTAGTCGTTACGTGTATGTTCTCCACCAACAGTTGGCAACACTTTTTGTGGACATCTGGCATCCGAAAAACTGGTCGGCCGACGGTCGGCTGATGGGTTGTTGTCAGCAACTAAAAGTCAGTATGTGTATGGCGGGCGGGCTTAACAGAAGCCACCCTCAGACGCTCTGGATTACTACTCCATGTCTAAATCAGCAGTTCCACAGTACGCTGTAACGAAACATCATCCAGTGTTCCTGATTTAAACTGTCCACATGCAACAGTAAATTCCACAGACGTACACAGAATAATCAGGTTCACAACGTCCATGTTATTTACACAGCGCATCCAGTCTCAGTCCTGCTCAGTTATCTTTCATCTCTTATCCGACCATAAATATGAACTAGTGAGCAGAATAGCTGATGGGGCTTCAGTCATGGCTCAAATCATTGGTATTCTTGTATTGGCTGGTTCACTTCTACAGGCATAGAAAGAATGGATGTCTGGTCTGAAGGACCATGCGCCAGGAGCTAGCCAAGTCAACAGTTAATTCTACAAATAATTAATTATCAAAACAAATGGATTTGAATTTGGTGCCTCCTGGTCACCAGGTGTTAGTAAACTACTGATGGTGTTACTATGACCTAGAAACAGTCTGCTCTGTGCTAGCTTCTTCTACCTTCATTCAAAGCTATGAGATGTTTGTATAAATCATGTATGAGGCAATTATCTGGACATTCAGATGCAGTTACAGTACATCAAATGCTCCATTCTACGACAGGTGCTCACATGGTACCCTTAGGACAAAAAGAAAAGGCAGAGAACCAACTGGTTCAGAGAAGTGGAAACAGAAATGGCAAAAGTAGGATGTAGATGGAAACTCAAATCCAAAAATGTAAAGGCTTAAGTCAAGAGGAGGGAGCAATTAAGCAAGAGGGGAAAATAGATAATGATGAAGTACTGGAAATGGTGACAGAAAAACAGACGGCAGTCACCACGAACTGACAGAAAATCTGGTCATTATCATAAGGAGCGAAGGACTTCTGGGGAAAGAAAGACAACAAGGAAGAAGACCAGGTGGAAGGAACAGAATGGGCATCCTGGCTAGAGTGTGGGAGACACAGGAAGAACTCAAGAGCAGCATGTTGAGCAGTGACAAGGCACAGTGACAAGGCACAGTGACGAGGCACAGTGAGAGACGTAGACAGAGGAGCAGGTAGAGAAAGACATCATCAATGAGTGGACAGGCCTTGACTTCCATGAGACACAAGAGGCTGTAATGGGTCAGTAAAGGTGTCAGATCATCAGAAGAGGTGCTCCAAAGAGATTGTACTACAGCAGCCTTGACCACTTGGATCATTGAACCTACCCTCTGGCCGTGGCAAAGAAATGGCGATCACTCAAGGTATGTCTCACAACACTGATTTATCAAAGGAGTGGTCGGATCTGTATTGACCAATATCAACACCACTCAAGATAATTACACCATTCTATCACAATGTGGTGGTATCTAATTAATGTATTCATTGATCTCACAAGTACATAACATAAGATCAATATCCATGAAGACATTCATTTAGTTTGACCGTTTAATCTTTCTTCTTCTAATCTTTCCGAATTAAATGTCACACGACATACCAAGAGACGGGGGCGTGGAGCCTGGCTTATGGTTGGAGTGCAATAGAGAAAACCTCCCCACAGCTAGTTATCGAAACTCAACTAATACGTCTATTCCAAAGCAAATAAATATTTCCACAGTAGAGTAATTTTCCATTTGTTTTAATGACATTTTGATTAATGCTCAGCAATAATAAAAATGGACAAGTGAAGAATGGAGGAGCTGAGGGAGGAAGTCGGTGTGTGGGAGGAAGTCTGTATGAGGGAGGAAGTCGGTGTGAAAGAGCTTCAGGAGGAGGAAGCTGGTGAGGAGCCAGTTAAATTGAGCAAGACATGTGGAATGAATGGAAGGCGAATGGTTAACAAAGAGAGCGGGTGTACTCAGGGTGGAGAGTAGACGGAGAAGAGAAAGACTGAGAAGTGAGGACTGTGACAACAGTGACCATTGTGTATTTTAATTACAACCGTAATTGCACTGTATACAGCATTACCTCATGGAGCATGTTTAAATATTGACCATTATTTCTTGTCCATTAGATCTGATGTTGACCAGCTGATAGACACCATCAGATCTAATGGACAAGAAATAATGGTCAATATTTAAATATGCCCCATGAGGTAATGCTGTATATAGTGTAATTAAGGTTGTACTTAAAATACCAATGGTCTATGTAAACATGTTGTACACATAACAGAATTATGCACACTAAGTGACATAAACATGCCAGCATATTAACAGTCCACTCGCTTTTGTTGATGTAAGCATTGTGGACCTGATATTTTATTCATTACTCAATCAGTGGCTGCCGAGTTGGGCCGGAACTTTTACACATCACTGCCAGTGAGGTGTCACACACTAACCAGACACGTAGAGGATTACAGCATCTGCACCGACTACTCACATCATATTAGGGACAACTACATGCAATAAAAGCCTCCTGGTCACTTTCACATGGTCTGAGACCTATATCACCCATATTCTCTTCAATTTGCATGTCCTGCTCAGGATGTCACTGCCCTAACTGGCTTGTGAAACCAATGTGTTTCTGCAGTTATTCGACCAGACACTGTCACCGTTCTGGAGACATCTTTGTCATGGATTTCACGGCTTCTTTTCCTACACCCTCAGCACTGTCTTTTTTCCGATCATATTCCTATATAATCCAAAAATAGCATGAAAAGAAATTAAAACCTTGATACCCATTGCATTTGCATTAGCAAAATACTGCATAAAACATGTTGTTGAAAATTGAAATGTGTAAGTCTCACATGGTCTCACATGATCTCACATGGTCTCACATGATCTCACATGATCTCACATGGTCTCACATGATCTCACATGGTCTCACATGATCTCACATGGTCCCATTGTAAAGGTGCATATCATATACTATAGACATGTTAACATACATGAAAAGAAACACAAATAGATTGATAGTAAAGGTGTCAAGACGGCAACAAATGAACATAGAGGACACTGGCGATTGTTGGCTCTATGTTGTTAATATGTCCACATGATTCAAATTAGGGTGGGTAGGTCAAGTTAGGTCACACTGACCGCCGGCTGCGTGGGTGGTAAATGAATCTGGGTAATATGTAATCTGCGCTGAGCCCTATCTATTGGTAACATCAATACACAAGCTCACAAAGTAGTCTACAAAACATATCATCTGAGAGAGAGATGGATAACATTACCCTCTGTTGACAGCTGTATATGGTCCATGCAAGGTGGGTAAATTTACCCTCCACTGCTTGACTAGCTGTGCACAAAGATCCTCAGAAAGTGTCTGTTTTGGATTCCTTATAATTGGCAAAAAATATAGAGAGAACATATGATTCTAAGATAACCCAATCCAATGAAAGGTAAAAAACAAAAGGCATCCAACCTGCATCAAAACATATGTTACCACTATATAAATTTGATTTACATTAGTCATTAATTACATGCGAAATAGAGGTTGATCTGGGAAAGCGATATGTGACATGTGTTTGTCAGTTGGAATACAATAACTCTTGATAACTGTGCAGAAAACCCCCTGTGCCACCGACTACACAGACTCACTAGTACAAGACATGACAGCAAGAGAGAGGGCCACTCTGAGACAGTGACCAACACCAAGACTGACATGACACGAGAACTGGAGACATCTCTCTGATGCTGCTGCTTGAATTCATGATGCAAGGATTGACCAAAAGCAAACGCAAGCAAATGTAAAAGAAGCTGCTTATAAACTGCTTAAGCCTGAAGCTTGATAAAAAAATTCCTGGCAGAAATGTTCAATTGAGACATAAGGCAGAAACTCCCCAAGCCTTGCTAAAACTCACAAGTGTTGTTAAGTCCACCACTACATTAGCCCAACAGTAGACAACATTGTCTGAGATACTAACTTCTCTACACCGACAAAGTCAGGATTCTCATGGAGGGAATATCTTGTGTGACAAAAAATTTGACTTTTAAATACCCACTTTATAGAGTAACAAATCTATGTGATTATTATAAGTATAACACTGAGTGTCATCATGTAGATGCCAGTAAACTATGCCAACACCAAACACAAAAGATTAGTTAACAGGTGCTTTTCTAAACTGGCGATTCCGGAGACCAATACGTTCAAATAGTTCAATCGATTTGCTATAAAAATCAATACAGCGCAGCCACAATGGAGCAGCCGGAAGCCATAAATCATGTGATGATCATGTGACGGGAGACAAATCCAACCACTTGGAGATCGTTAACAAGACACTGTGGCAGCTCGTCACCATTAATCTTCCTGGAAAATCTGTGCACAAAGGTGGCATTTATGCGCGAATGGAACCCTGCACGGCATCCGAGGTGGAGTTAGACTATTCTTCTGGTAGCAATCGTGAATTTATCTGAATACCAGATTTTGTCTCATTCCGCAAAAATAATGATGTCCGATGAATCTGACTCAAAGAATTGTGCCATGTAATTAACTTTTGTTAATTTTGGAACACTTTCAGTCTGTGACGTATTTGATGGAGGTAACAGACAAATAAGTATTTGATGGAGGTAACAGACAAATAAATATTTGATGGAGGTAACAGACAAATAAGTATTTGATGGAGGTAACAGACAAATAAGTATTTGATGGAGGTAACAGACAAATAAGTATTTGATGGAGGTAACAGACAAATAAATATTTGATGGAGGTAACAGACAAATAAATATTTGATGGAGGTAACAGACAAATAAATATTTGATGGAGGTAACAGACAAATAAATATTTGATGGAGGTAACAGACAAATAAATATTTGATGGAGGTAACAGACAAATAAATATTTGATGGAGGTAACAGACAAATAAGTATTTGATGGAGGTAACAGACAAATAAGTATTTGATGGAGGTAACAGACAAATAAGTATTTGATGGAGGTAACAGACAAATAAGTATTTGATGGAGGTAACAGACAAATAAGTATTTGATGGAGGTAACAGACAAATAAATATTTGATGGAGGTAACAGACAAATAAGTATTTGATGGAGGTAACAGACAAATAAGTATTTGATGGAGGTAACAGACAAATAAGTATTTGATGGAGGTAACAGACAAATAAGTATTTGATGGAGGTAACAGACAAATAAATATTTGATGGAGGTAACAGACAAATAAATATTTGATGGAGGTAACAGACAAATAAATATTTGATGGAGGTAACAGACAAATAAATATTTGATGGAGGTAACAGACAAATAAATATTTGATGGAGGTAACAGACAAATAAATATTTGATGGAGGTAACAGACAAATAAATATTTGATGGAGGTAACAGACAAATAAATATTTGATGGAGGTAACAGACAAATAAATATTTGATGGAGGTAACAGACAAATAAATATTTGATGGAGGTAACAGACAAATAAATATTTGATGGAGGTAACAGACAAATAAATATTTGATGGAGGTAACAGACAAATAAATATTTGATGGAGGTAACAGACAAATAAGTATTTGATGGAGGTAACAGACAAATAAATATTTGATGGAGGTAACAGACAAATAAGTATTTGATGGAGGTAACAGACAAATAAATATTTGATGGAGGTAACAGACAAATAAATATTTGATGGAGGAAACAGACAAATAAATATTTGATGGAGGTAACAGACAAATAAGTATTTGATGGAGGTAACAGACAAATAAATATTTGATGGAGGTAACAGACAAATAAATATTTGATGGAGGTAACAGACAAATAAATATTTGATGGAGGTAACAGACAAATAAATATTTGATGGAGGTAACAGACAAATAAATATTTGATGGAGGTAACAGACAAATAAATATTTGATGGAGGTAACAGACAAATAAATATTTGATGGAGGTAACAGACAAATAAATATTTGATGGAGGTAACAGACAAATAAGTATTTGATGGAGGTAACAGACAAATAAGTATTTGATGGAGGTAACAGACAAATAAGTATTTGATGGAGGTAACAGACAAATAAATATTTGATGGAGGTAACAGACAAATAAATATTTGATGGAGGTAACAGACAAATAAGTATTTGATGGAGGTAACAGACAAATAAATATTTGATGGAGGTAACAGACAAATAAGTATTTGATGGAGGTAACAGACAAATAAGTATTTGATGGAGGTAACAGACAAATAAATATTTGATGGAGGTAACAGACAAATAAATATTTGATGGAGGTAACAGACAAATAAATATTTGATGGAGGTAACAGACAAATAAATATTTGATGGAGGTAACAGACAAATAAATATTTGATGGAGGTAACAGACAAATAAATATTTGATGGAGGTAACAGACAAATAAATATTTGATGGAGGTAACAGACAAATAAATATTTGATGGAGGTAACAGACAAATAAATATTTGATGGAGGTAACAGACAAATAAATATTTGATGGAGGTAACAGACAAATAAATATTTGATGGAGGTAACAGACAAATAAATATTTGATGGAGGTAACAGACAAATAAATATTTGATGGAGGTAACAGACAAATAAATATTTGATGGAGGTAACAGACAAATAAGTATTTGATGGAGGTAACAGACAAATAAATATTTGATGGAGGTAACAGACAAATAAGTATTTGATGGAGGTAACAGACAAATAAATATTTGATGGAGGTAACAGACAAATAAATATTTGATGGAGGTAACAGACAAATAAATATTTGATGGAGGTAACAGACAAATAAGTATTTGATGGAGGTAACAGACAAATAAATATTTGATGGAGGTAACAGACAAATAAATATTTGATGGAGGTAACAGACAAATAAATATTTGATGGAGGTAACAGACAAATAAATATTTGATGGAGGTAACAGACAAATAAATATTTGATGGAGGTAACAGACAAATAAGTATTTGATTGAGGTAACAGACAAATAAATATTTGATGGAGGTAACAGACAAATAAATATTTGATGGAGGTAACAGACAAATAAATATTTGATGGAGGTAACAGACAAATAAATATTTGATGGAGGTAACAGACAAATAAATATTTGATGGAGGTAACAGACAAATAAATATTTGATGGAGGTAACAGACAAATAAATATTTGATGGAGGTAACAGACAAATAAGTATTTGATGGAGGTAACAGACATATAAATACATAACAAATAATCAAAATTATGCCCGCTCACATAAAAGATCGCATTGCTGAAGCGAATGTTTCTTTGTCACAAAGTGCATCCCTGTTTATATCCAAAACAGCTCTGACCAATAAACTGTTCGATATCATATTAGCTTAAAGATCTGTACTATTTCCAGCCCAGCCCAGACAGCTTCAATCACCTAATTCTGATGTACTTTATGCTTCCAAAACATTGCAACGAGGTGTTTCTCTGTTGCCGCACCATCTCTTTACAATTCAGCAACAAACATCATGAAATGCCGCCATCACCTGTTTCTCTGTTGCCGCACCATCTCTTTACAATTCAGCAACAAACATCATGAAATGCCGCCATCACCTGTTTCTCTATTGCCGCACCATCTCTTTACAATTCAGCAACAAACATCATGAAATGCCGCCATCACCTGTTTCTCTATTGCCGCACCATCTCTTTACAATTCAGCAACAAACATCATGAAATGCCGCCATCACCTGTTTATGTCATGTTATCTCCATATTATCTGCTCCAATTTAAAATAATAAAAATTATAATCTTAAATAAAAGTCCACAACAAAAAGGGCTCACATAATTGGTCCATCAATAAGAGTGCGTTTCTGGTTGTTCAAATATTGATTAAAATAGGGTGTTTTAAGGCCTTCACTAGTCTTGTCCTTTTGAGCAGTGACACTGACAGGTCATTCTAGAGGTCCAGGGGTGCAACAATGAAACTTGCGCCCCTGATCTTGTATCAACCACAGTGGGGTTAAATCACTGTCTCACTTCTGGGTACATGCCATGTATGAATCAAATGCTTATTTTGTGACTGTACCCTCTTGCAAGGATGTTTTGCACAAGGATGTTTTGCACAAGGATGTTTTGCACCTTGAATTTTTTTCTTAACAGTAAAAGGGCCCATTAGCATAGGATTAAATTTCTAATTTCTAGGCAGGACTAAATGACCACTGTTCTCTCGTGCAGGTGGTTGTCTGAGCCCATCTGTTACTGATGACATCCATCACCTGACAGTGCTGTGCTAAATTTGTCTCTCAGCTACCAGTGCTGTCATTAGCACTGGTCAGTTCACCTTAACAAAATAACAGACATTGCCCAGAACAGCTCAGTTATAATTAGACATACCTGTCATTATTCACTGACAGCTGGGTATGATTGACATCTGTCTTTGACGGACACATTTGTGCAGGGACAAATCAAATTAGTTTTTTCCATATGCAATCATGTTAATGCTTTTTAGTGCCATAAGCAACATAACTAGTTGGATGTTATCTCAATGGCACAAGTTCATAACATAATATAATAAGTTCACAACATAACTATTTGGATGTTATCTCAATGGCACAATTTCATAACATAACATATTATTGCATTTATCATAAAAAAAATGTAAGATGACTTCTAAATGTCACAAATGTATTAGAACGATCTGCTATTGTGACAATGTACAGTATTTCAGTAGTTTAATATCTCAATGTACAATAGTTCTGCACAGTACTGATCTGAAAATGTAAATCTGACAAAATAACCAACAAATGAATAGATGGTTAAATATCCAACACATAACTAGATGGTTAACCTAACCATACTGTTACTTTCATCAACAGTTGATACTGTTTCATTATTCAAAGAGTGAAGTAGGTTGTCTATCTTGGTCCAAATCCCAGCTTCACTGAATTGGCCAATTCAAGTTGCACATCCCCAGTGGCCATGGAGATAGGACACAATCTTTCCTTTCATCCTGATTACCAAAATCACTAGCATATCAGATGTGTACACTCCAGCCATTGTGACACAAGACACTTAGTAAATTACCCGCTCCTGTCTTATTTATGGGTTAAAAAAATCAGTTGCTGTGTGATGGAGCAGAATAAGATTGATGACATGTTCCAAATCAATTGTTATAATTATATATATATATATCTTGTCAAGCACAAACAATTATATCCATCATATTATATATATATATACATGTATGTATGTATGTATGTATGTATGTATGTATGTATATATATATATATATATATATATATATATATATATATATATATACATGTATATATATACATATATATGTATATATATATATATATGTATATATATATATATGTATATATATATATATATATATATATATATATATATATATATATATATATATATATATATATATATACGTGTACGTGTACGTGTACATATACATATATATATATATACTGCTGATTGTTTGCCACTGCTGAATGTTTGCTACACTACTGTGTTGTGCCTGCAGTGATCTGGATTATCTCAATCCTAGTTGCACCTGGTCTTCTAATAACAAACCCAAAATTGTTATTGTCAATCTGCGTGGCATCAGAGAACATAAGAGAACATGCCGGAACGTGTCTGTACTCCGCACGCATCACGTCTCCAGCTACCGCATCCTTAACCCAATGTAATATACTGTGTACGCGTCAACATGTGTTAACTGGCCTCCAGCGTCACACTAAATCACTGCAGGCACAACACATAGTAGTGTGGCAAACACGCAGCAGTGTGGCACAACACGCAGCAGTGTGGCACAACACATAGTAGTGTGGCAAACACACAGCAGTGTGGCACAACACGCAGCAGTGTGGCACAACATGCAGCAGTGTGGCACAACACACAGCAGTGTGGCACAACATGCAGCAGTGTGGCACAACACGCAGCAGTGTGGCACAACACGCAGCAGTGTGGCACAACACATAGTAGTGTGGCAAACACGCAGCAGTGTGGCACAACACGCAGCAGTGTGGCACAACACACAGCAGTGTGGCACAACACACAGCAGTGTGGCAAACACGCAGCAGTGTGGCACAACACGCAGCAGTGTGGCACAACACGCAGCAGTGTGGCACAACACGCAGCAGTGTGGCACAACACGCAGCAGTGTGGCACAACACGCAGCAGTGTGGCAAACACGCAGCAGTGTGGCAAACACGCAGCAGTGTGGCAAACACGCAGCAGTGTGGCACAACACGCAGCAGTGTGGCACAACACGCAGCAGTGTGGCACAACACGCAGCAGTGTGGCACAACACGCAGCAGTGTGGCAAACACGCAGCAGTGTGGCAAACACGCAGCAGTGTGGCAAACACGCAGCAGTGTGGCAAACACGCAGCAGTGTGGCAAACACGCAGCAGTGTGGCAAACACGCAGCAGTGTGGCAAACACGCAGCAGTGTGGCAAACACGCAGCAGTGTGGCAAACACGCAGCAGTGTGGCAAACACGCAGCAGCGTGGCAAACACGCAGCAGTGTGGCAAACATGCAGCAGTGTGGCAAACACGCAGCAGTGTGGCAAACACACAGCAGTGCAGCAAACACGCAGCAGTGTGGCAAACACGCAGCAGTGTGACACAACACGCAGGAGTGTGACACAACACGCAGCAGTGTGGCACAACAAACAGCAGTGCAACACAACACGCAGCAGTGCGACACAACACGCAGCAGTGCGACACAACACGCAGGAGTGCGGCACAACAAGCAGCCGTGCGGCACAACATGCAGCAGTGCGACAGAATGCCCTGCAATCTAATGACATACGGACAAATAGATACCAGATAATTCAACATCCAGGGAAATTATGAACTAGGACATTTAAATACACCAGCAATCTAATGGCATTTAGTTGTCCATGATAAGTGTTCAACAAATGGTAACTTAACTTTCTTAAATGTTCATGATGTTTATGATGCTTGAATATTATCACACAAATTAATTGTGTCGCATTTAAAATATAAAATATCTTCTAGTAGGTCCACCCATAATCAGTACAATAACAGTTAATGATGTGATCTTCAGAAGAAGAATAAGAAGTATACAATCAGACAATCTGAAGCCTTGTTGACATCTTGTTCAACAGAAAACTAACAGAAAATTAAAATGACACAGTTAAGAAAGACCGGACTGCGTGACTTTACAAAAGCCTAACTCTGTAAGATGCCCTAACACAGATTACAACAAAATGGACCATAATTTTACATGAAAGATGATTTACAGTGTTGCTTGTGTCCAATGATGCACTGTGTACATGTTTTCATTCAAGACAGGGTTAGTTGATGCAGCAACAGTATTGCTAGTTTGTGCTTGCATGTTGTTGTAATGAGTAAACTTTTAGTAACTTACTCATCATAACAAGCCTATTCATCATTTCTCTGAGAACCCAGGAGTGCTTGTATTTCAATGGGCAAGACACAAGACAGTACACGAAAGAAGAGATGTCCACTACTGTCGAGTCAGTGTTGTGGTCATTAGTCTGAACCACCTGCCCTCCCTGAAGCAGGGACTGTTTAAGCCAACAATATCCCAGTTGTCACCAGGGATCAGTCATCTATTATAGACGCTTTTTCTTCTGCTTTGGGACAATCCCAGAAGACAGACTGGGCAGTAATAACATCTGTATGCCATGTATTGCAATCAGCTTAGCTGGCCAGCTTCATACTCCCCACTGTTTACTACAGGACCACAGCCTCATGTGAATACCAATGGGTCAATCAATGGTATTATCTGCAGTCACTACCCAGTGCTATCAGCCTTCTGGGCTGCAGCTTTTTAACACAGTTTAGCTGTCGTTTTGTTCACCTATTGTTTCATCCAAAAATGTTACCTTCTTCTTCAATTTGCAGGTCATGTTTGGACATCACTGCCAAAATCTATTTGCAAAACCGATGTCTTTCTCTATGCTACCAGCCGCTGTCACCATTTCAAAGACACCTGTAATGTCCTTGTCCCATTTGTGTTGTGGTTTGTCTCTGCTTCTTTTCCCTGTCACTCTGCCTCAGGTAAATATTGTCTCTAATTTGGTTTTACCAGGACCAAGTCATATAGTGTGGTCAGAACAGGAAGGTACAAAGCATAGTCACTGGGTCATGTGTAAGTGCAGAATGGAATCTCTTTGTCAGAGGTACTAGGGACTCAAGTCTCAAGTAGTTATACTCCAAACAGCCCAATCTTGAGCTAACGCAGGAGTTTGGACTAACAGCTTTTAGTGTCTCTTCTGAAAGACACGGGCACAGTGGGGTGAACGAAATTGCCCAAGCTTCAAAACGGTGGAGGTGGAATCAAACCACCGTCCTCTTGATCGACAGGCGGGTGCTCTAACCATTAGACCACCGCTCCCCCACATAAGATATATGCCAACTGTAACAGTTGTAGGTCTTCCTAAAGATGGAGATCATTGAGCTGTAGTAAAGTCAGTCTCCTTTTGTGGGTCTCTCAGGAGCAAGACCAGGAAGTACATCTACAATTAGTGCCAGTTGCAACGCATGTTTATCAATAATACTGTGCACAGACTTCCCCCTTGGTCAGTGACACTTGTCCATATACAGTCCATCTAGTATGTCCTTTTGTTTATGCTACTGCACACATTCTGAAGGTGATCACCAATGGTCATCGGTCATCTGGCCTAACCCGTTGGACAAGTCAGACCAATCACTTGCAGGTCACACGACAAACATAACGCTTAATTAAATTCACTTGGACCTATGAGCAATATTTTATTCATCACGCAATCAGTGTGCCGTTTAACACGTCCACGAGATGACGTCAACATCTGCAGCTGTCATGTTAATGCCTGTTTACCCTGACAGCTAGTTTTGTCACAACTCACCCTGACAGCTAGTTCTGTCAGAACTCACTCTGGCAGCTAGTTCTGTAACAACTCACTATGACAGCTGGATGAATGGAACAAATTATCTACAGATTGTGTAACTGTTAGCAACGTGAATATGTTTAAAATAAGGTTGACACATCTCAGGAGGGCGGATTACATACATGAAAAAATCTCAATAAGCTACTAGCTTCCTTGTCCACTTGCCACCTGGGCCTTTGCCTTGGATGGCACTCTTATTAAATTAAATCTTATTAAATCTTGTTAAACAACAGCAACTATTGCCATCCCCATCGCGGGGCAAATAGTACTGGGCAGACCATGCTCACTATCCTGGAAGGTAAGTGATTTAAGGGAGTAAACCCTAACAGAAAATCCAGAGTGGAGTCCCTAAGGTGTTCTGATGTCAACCTTGCCATCCTTCCGTCAGCTCCTGCAGCTGAGCTGGGGCCAAATGTCCTGCCCTGCCTTCCTTTGGACTAGACCAGTGAGGCTGAGAAGGGAATCCTGAAGAACCCAGGACATCCTCACACCTCACCCTGGCTTGTGGTCCAGTGGCGCAAACGCAGATGAATGCAAATGACGACACCTCTACTGAAGTGTCCATCAGTTGACCCTGCACACGGGCTGTAGAACATTCTTTCCATGACAGCTAAAAATGCATCAGACACATTGCCAGGTGGTGCTAGTCATGTAGCCAGCTATTCCTACTTCCCCTGGCACAGACACCAGATAAAAGGGACCAACAGCTTTTAGTGTCTACTCCGAAAGACAGGCAAAGTGGGAGAACAAAACTGCTCAAATTTCAACATGGCAGAAGGTGGTTTTGAAATGTGGTTCCCTCGACCGAAAGTGCCATGCTCTACCAAACGCTGTGCCCTATTGACACAACACCTGACACAGTGACACATGCCGCACCCTATTGACACAACACCTGACACAGTGACAGTGCATGACATCATGGCTTTCCACTGACCAGTCTTGTAAAGTACAAGCCAACTCTACACTGTATTCTTTTACTTACCATTGGGCTCGGGTCATCTTTGTGAATAAGTGACATTGTTATCTGCTATGGTTTTTCCCATGGCAAGTCATGTTAATTTCGATAAACGTAGGTTGCTTAATTTTTTTCAAAAGCCCTTTATAAAAAAATGGTGTCATTCACTATACTTTGAATGCTTACTTTCAGACTGCATCTTGTTTATGCCAGCAAGATGTAGATTACTTGATGAGAAATTCACATCCTCTAATGGCTATGCATTAAAAGATTAAAGGGCACTGTTGGCAGTGTTGTCCCGCAGTATCATAACAGAACTCTAGATGCGGTTCTGAGATCAACAACCAGACGGGCACTAGAGAGCATGACATCATAATTGACATGACATCATAATTGACATCATAATTGCTTCGGCTTCTTTATATTCCAAGTGCACCGGCATGGTCCCCTAACATGGCCCTCTCCATCACCGGTATGGTCCCCTAACATGGCCCTCTCCATCACCGGTATGGTCCCCTAACATGGCCTCTCCATCACCGGCATGGTCCCCTAACATGGCCCTCTCCATCACCGGTATGGTCCCCTAACATGGCCCTCTCCATCACCGGCATGGTCCCCTAACATGGCCCTCTCCATCACCGGCATGGTCCCCTAACATGGCCCTCTCCATCACCGGCATGGTCCCCTAACATGGCCCTCTCCATCACCGGTATGGTCCCCTAACATGGCCCTCTCCATCACCGGCATGGTCCCCTAACATGGCCCTCTCCATCACCGGCATGGTCCCCTAACATGGCCCTCTCCATCACCGGCATGGTCCCCTAACATGGCCCTCTCCATCACCGGTATGGTCCCCTAACATGGCACTCTCCTTCACCGGCATGGTTCCCTAACATGGCCCTCTCCATCACCGGCATGGTCCCCGAACATGGCCCTCTCCATCACCGGCATGGTTCCCTAACATGGCCTCTCCATCACCGGCATGGTTCCCTAACATGGCCTCTCCATCACCGGCATGGTCCCCGAACATGGCCCTCTCCATCACCGGCATGGTCCCCTAACATGGCCCTCTCCATCACCAGTATGGTCCCCTAACATGGCCCTCTCCATCACCGGCATGGTCCCCTAACATGGCCCTCTCCATCACCGGCATGGTCCCCTAACATGGCCCTCTCCATCACCGGCATGGTCCCCTAACATGGCCCTCTCCATCACCGGTATGGTCCCCTAACATGGCCCTCTCCATCACCGGCATGGTCCCCTAACATGGACCTCTCCATCACTGTAGTATATTGAGACCGCGCCCTCTAACATGGCCTCTCCATAACCGGCATGATCCCCGAACATGGCCCTCTCCATCACCAGCATGGTCCCCTAACATGGCCCTCTCCATCACCGGTATGGTCCCCTAACATGGCCCTCTCCATCACCGGCATGGTTCCCTAACATGGCCTCTCCATCACCGGCATGGTCCCCGAACATGGCCCTCTCCATCACCGGTATGGTCCCCTAACATGGCCCTCTCCATCACTGTAGTATATTGAGACCGCGCCCTCTAACATGGCCTCTCCATTACCGGCATGGTCCCCAAACATGGCCCTCTCCATCACCGGCATGGTCCAATAACATGGTCCTCTCCATCACCGGTTTGGTCCCCTAACATGGCCCTCTCCATCACCAGCATGGTCCCCTAACATGGCCCTCTCCATCACCGGCATGGTCCCCTAACATGGACCTCTCCATCACCGGCATGGTCCCCTAACATGGCCCTCTCCATCACCGGCATGGTCCCCTAACATGGCCCTCTTCATCACCGGCATGGTCCCCTAACATGGACCTCTCCGTCACTGTAGTATATTGAGACCGTGCCCGAATCAATGTGCAATAACTTCCTGCCTGTCATGTTACTCTAAATACTGTGGACACAGGCGGGTCGCCATGCAAAGTAGAGAGTCAACAGTCAATGTTTAAGGGAATGTACGGCAGTTTTTATTGGAGTGATCTTTCGTTTAACCAAAATGCCTCAATTCTCTTCACTGATCGATCTTAAATTACATCTAAATTTACAATATTATAATTCATATTTTGCTCTTTATTGCTGTAGTATATTTAACATTAGAAATTGTACAAATGGGAATACAAAAAAGCAGGAACAAAAAAGAACCGGTCTTCCACGCTTGCTGAATTACTTCATCTTTTTCAGTTCGAGCGACGACCGTTTGACAGCCAGACAGTGCGATATTGATATGTATTAGTATTTTATAACATAAAATCTAGATATAAAGCATGTTACTACTTTGATCTTTCATATGCCAAAAATACACAATTTGATGATGAAATAAAATGAAACAAATTTACAACATACAAAGGTAGCTGAACTGTCTATTTTAGCTTGCTAATGATAATCAGCCGATGAAAATCGTTATAGGTGTGTTTTATCTCTACCAGCCTTAGTGAAAGGGTTTACATGCCTTAGATGTGGAGGTGTATGGGCATGGGTGATAGCCAGGCTGATATTTACCACAAACTCATTACTGTATATTACCCATGTCATTATTGTCACTGGCAGAAACACATTAGGTGCCCTGACATAGCTTCTAATGGCAATGGAAACATTCATCAGGAAATTAACCATGCAGTAATGATGTGAGGAAAACACTGATCTAGTTTCTACACTGCACTAACAAACATCATCTCTTCTTCCACGCTACAAACAAACAGATTAAAAGGACACCAAATGGAAGTTTTTAAAATACTGAATAGCTATGATGTTAATATAAATATTTTCTTCAAATTTAAAGAAGGTAGTAGAACCAGAGGGAATGAAGTAGAGTTAGCAATTAGTAAAAGAACAGTGTAGATTGGACAGAAGTAATCATTCTCACAGAAGTTTCTATAAATGAACAGCATAAATTATCCACTGGTTGCTTGAATGCTAGCAGGTAAATATGTTTAAAAACAGAATTAACAAATATCTCAGGAGGGTGGTTTACACATAAAAAAAAACTGTTGCACTCTCGATAAGCCAGTGGCTTCCTTGTCCACTTGCCATCTGGGCCTTGAATGACAATCTTGTTCAATCTTGGTTTTCATTGGTTCTGATAGTTTGTAATTTCTACAGCCGTGTTTTTGTATTATATTGGCTGGCATTGATATCACTCCTATATGCAACTACGGTAAACTAAGCTAAATTCAAACAAAACTTCGTTAATAACCATAACCAAACTTTTGTGATTGTAACTGAGAAAAAATCAATGCACTTGAAACGGAAAAAACAATTAATATAATTTTAACTGATCATTTTAATTGACCTCAACCCTGTCAGTCGATGGGTTGTCTAACCGAGGACCCACATTAAACCCCTGAAGAATGACAAAAGCTGGAGAGTGCGGAGAAGCTGTAAAAGAGAGAGAGGTTTATCTTCCACCTGTTGCACTAGTGAGGTCATCCTCCTAGCTACACAGGTAATGACTAAAGCACCTGGCTTAACCAGACAAAGACTGCTCCTCTTAGTGTTCACCTCCACTCTTTCTAAAGAGTTAAAGTGCTTCAGCAACAAGACGCATTAAGCCATTATATCCCGCGCTGCCGTTGGACCCATCTTACTGCACCACTCCTTGCATTCATTTCACCAACAGCATTGATCATGGCGAGATAAAATCAAACACCTACAAATTTACATCAGATATGTTTTCTACGCTGCAATCACAACCCACTGTTTAAACTTAGCATGATTATTATACAATATACCGTGTTCCATTAAAAAGCAACTATATTAATTTGGACAGACATCATAAATACAAAAAACAATTATAGTGACCAATTATTAATTATCCAGCAGCAGTGCAAATGGTATGGAAAAAATTCACACCTAAATTTTCAAAAACTTGGGTAATATGAGAACTAAAAAATTGCATACCATGATATATATATATATATATATATATATATATATATATATATATATATATATATATATATATATATATATTCGATTATGTTTTTTACATATGACATTTTATGTAACTGCACCTGACATTTGTATAACTTTGACAAGTCAAATATTTACATAAAGTGAAATTACTAGTGTGTGTGCTTTTTCACCTATTATGAGCATGTTGCAATATTTTACTGACTGCTCATATTACTTAAACTATTCACACATAACAGATATGAACATCAATTAACTGGATTCATTATTGGCTAAATCAACTGAGGATTGAGTCCTAACTGACATGTCCATCTATGTTTGACTCCTGTAACATGGTGATCCTCTGTATTTGACTCCTGTAACATGGTGATCCTCTGTGTTTGACTCCTGTAACATGGTGATCCTCTGTATTTGACTGCTGTAACATGGTGACCCTCTGTGTTTGACTCCTGTAACATGGTGATCCTCTGTATTTGACTGCTGCAACATGGTGACCCTCTGTGTTTGACTCCTGTAACATGGTGATCCTCTGTATTTGACTGCTGTAACATGGTGACCCTCTATGTTTGACTCCTGTAACAAGGTGACCCTCTATGTTTGACTCCTGTAACATGGTGACCCTCTATGTTTGACTCCTGTAACATGGTGATCCTCTGTATTTGACTGCTGTAACATGGTGACCCTCTGTGTTTGACTGCTATAACATGGTGACCCTGTATGTTTGACTGCTGTAACAAGGTGACCCTCTATGTTTGACTCCTGTAACATGGTGATCCTCTGTATTTGACTGCTGTAACAAGGTGACCCTCTGTGTTTGACTGCTATAACATGGTGACCCTCTGTGTTTGACTGCTATAACATGGTGACCCTGTATGTTTGACTGCTGTAACAAGGTGACCCTCTATGTTTGACCCATGTAACATGGTGACCCTCTATGTTTGACTGCTGTAACATGGTGACCCTCTGTGTTTGACTCTTGTAACATGGTGACCCTCTGTGTTTGACTACTGTAACATGGTGACCCTCTATGCTTGACTCCTGTAACATGGTGATCCTCTGTATTTGACTGCTGTAACATGGTGACCCTCTGTGTTTGACTGCTATAACATGGTGACCCTCTGTGTTTGACTCCTGTAACATAGTGACCCTCTATGTTTGACTCCTGTAACATGGTGACCCTCTATGTTTGACTCCTGTAACATGGTTACCTTCTGTTTGACTGCTGTAGCATGGTGACCCTCTATGTTTGACTGTTGTAACATGGTGACCCTCTGTGTTTGACTCTTGTAACATGGTGACCCTCTGTGTTTGACTACTGTAACATGGTGACCCTCTATGCTTGACTCCTGTAACATGGTGACCCTCTATGTTTGACTCCTGTAACATGGTGACCCTGTATGTTTGACTCCTGTAACATGGTGACCCTGTATGTTTGACTCCTGTAACATGGTGACCCTCTATGTTTGACTCCTGTAACATGGTGACCCTCTATGTTTGACTCCTGTAACATGGTGACCCTCTATGTTTGACTCCTGTAACATGGTTACCTTCTGTTTGACTGCTGTAACATGGTGACCCTCTATGTTTGACTGCTGTAACATGGTGACCCTCTGTGTTTGACTCTTGTAACATGGTGACCCTCTGTGTTTGACTACTGTAACATGGTGACCCTCTATGCTTGACTCCTGTAACATGGTGATCCTCTGTATTTGACTGCTGTAACATGGTGACCCTCTGTGTTTGACTGCTATAACATGGTGACCCTCTGTGTTTGACTCCTGTAACATGGTGACCCTCTATGTTTGACTCCTGTAACATGGTTACCTTCTGTTTGACTGCTGTAACATGGTGACCCTCTATGTTTGACTGCTGTAACATGGTGACCCTCTGTGTTTGACTCTTGTAACATGGTGACCCTCTGTGTTTGACTACTGTAACATGGTGACCCTCTATGCTTGACTCCTGTAACATGGTGACCCTCTGTGTTTGACTGCTGTAACATGGTGACCCTCTGTGTTTGACTCCTGTAACATGGTGACCCTCTGTGTTTGACTGCTGTAACATGGTGACCCTCTATGTTTGACTCCTGTAACATGGTGACCCTCTATGTTTGACTCCTGTAACATGGTGACCCTCTGTGTTTGACTGCTGCAACATGGTGACCCTCTGTGTTTGACTGCTGTAACATGGTGACCCTCTGTGTTTGACTGCTGTAACATGGTGACCCTCTATGTTTGACTCCTGTAACATGGTGACCCTCTGTGTTTGACTGCTGTAACATGGTGACCCTCTGTGTTTGACTGCTGTAACATGGTGACCCTCTATGTTTGACTCATGTAACATGGTGACCCTCTGTGTTTGACTGCTGTAACATGGTGACCCTCTGTGTTTGACTGCTGTAACATGGTGACCCTCTGTGTTTGACTGCTGTAACATGGTGACCCTCTATGTTTGACTCCTGTAACATGGTGACCCTGTATGTTTGACTCCTGTAACATGGTGACCCTGTATGTTTGACTCCTGTAACATGGTGACCCTCTATGTTTGACTCCTGTAACATGGTGACCCTCTGTGTTTGACTCCTGTAACATGGTGACCCTCTATGTTTGACTCCTGTAACATGGTGACCCTGTATGTTTGACTCCTGTAACATGGTGACCCTGTATGTTTGACTCCTGTAACATGGTGACCCTCTGTGTTTGACTCCTGTAACATGGTGACCCTCTATGTTTGACTCCTGTAACATGGTGACCCTCTATGTTTGACTCCTGTAACATGGTGACCCTCTATGTTTGACTCCTGTAACATGGTGACCCTGTATGTTTGACTCCTGTAACATGGTGACCCTGTATGTTTGACTCCTGTAACATGGTGACCCTCTATGTTTGACTCCTGTAACATGGTGACCCTCTGTGTTTGACTCCTGTAACATGGTGACCCTCTATGTTTGACTCCTGTAACATGGTGACCCTCTATGTTTGACATGTTATTGCATCGTTTCTCAGAAGAAGAAACAAATTGACATCACAAGTGAATACTGTAGCAGGTTCCGTTGCTGGTGCTGCATTCAAAGTCAGTGGTTATGCAGAAACCACAGCCGTCTTGCTACATCTGTCGTTCCGCATCTTCCGCACTGCATGATAACAACATCACCCATCACAGCGCGATTGATGGATCGGGATTGAACTGAATCAATGCCAGCATGCCAACCATGCTGAGACTATGGCTCCACACTAAGTGTATGGGGTCAAAATACTCTTTTGTGGATCAAATGCACCCACAAATCACAAATCACCACATCAGTGACAAACTGAGATCAGTGACAAACTGAGACCAGTGACATCAGGTTTAGTCAAATAAATCCTGGACAAGATTGTTGAATCTGCCAAGAAAGAATAGCCACCACAACAAGGAAAGCCTAATTCTGGGGACAACTGAACAGTCCACAACCTTACAAACTATGGGAATTAACAGGACTAGTAAAGTGTCCACAGACTCTGATACCGTTGATAAACCTCTTTCATCATGTGCAACATGCAATAATTGCCCATTCTTCTTCAACTTTATACATATTACTCATTCCGCCTCAAGAGGAATATGATCATATTCAAACACTATACTCTATAATACCTCGGGGCTATTTCCCGTACAAATCCAATAGTCAGAAACCATTGTATTATTCCACTGAACGGCCATTAAGAAGTCCAATGCCAAAATATTCCTTGCATGCTGCATCAATTAGTGCCACAGAGGCAGCCAATACACTGAGCCACTTTCTCAGAGGAAGCTGCATAATGCAGGCACACCTGAATTTTAGCCGAATAGGGCGGCTCATCAACCATTTTGCTGTGCCAGGCAAACGGTCTGGCTTTGACAGGCAATAAATTAATCTGTATTTACAGCAACTACTTCCAAACGCAGGACAGCAACTTGCTACACCTGGCTTGAGTAATCAGCACATAAACACACCGTTACTGCTCCAGTTTCCAGAAGACATACGGGTCATGTTTTACCACTAAATTGCTCAGGATATGTTGATGGGACACTATTTTACAGGCAGATTGTTTTGGTTGATGAATATTGCCAGCAACTTTGAGACAGCACCCATTTTGGCAATTTGTTAACGCAGATTTTGAACAGGCAAATGGATATGTTTGAAGATGAAAACAATTAGGCTGGTCACAGACAGCTGATAGTGCTCATACACATGTGATCACGAACATCTCATCTGTAGAATGTGACATCAAACTGCAGCACTTTGGAGACATACTAGCATTAAGCTAAGCAATGTTGATAACAAGTTATATCATTATTTTGTGCACAAGACACGAAACACATAACATAACTAAATCTCTACTCTCTAACCTGGTGGGGTAACTCCCCTGCTGAACAAGACAGACAGGTGGCCAGCCACTGTTACCCCCCTACCCATACCCCCTCACCCTACATTTTTACATTACATCTCAACTGTTAATTCCAGTATGGTTTGGCATTCGTAGCCCCAACATTCAGAGCCCCTACATTCATGGCCCCAACATTCATGGCCCCTACATTCATGGCCCCTACATTCATGGCCGCAACATGCCGCAACATTCATGGCCCCTACATTTAGAGCCCCTACATTCATAGCCCCTACATTCAGAGCCCCTAAATTCATGGCCCCAACATTCATGGCCCCTACATTCAGAGCCCCTACATTCAGAGCCTCTACATTCAGAGCCCCTACATTCAGAGCCTCTACATTCAGAGCCCCTACATTCAGAGCCTCTACATTCAGAGCCCCTACATTCAGAGCCCCTACATTCAGAGCCCCTACACATGGTTTCTCTGAACAAGACAGAATATAAACCACACAATACTCAAGTGTCTTCAAATTATCTTAACTGAAATTGTTGACACAACATATTGATTTGAATCACTGCTGGTTTGAGCAGGAATTCCTTATAAAAGAAATACTTTATAATTCAAATAAGGTGGCATAAATTATTAAATCCATCTTAACATGGATTCCTAAAAGCGAGGTCATGCTTAACAAATATTGTTTTTTCGAAGAAATCACTAAGTGGATTGACGAGGAATCACCAGTAGACATTATCTACTTAGATTTTCAGAAAGCTTTCGACAAAGTACCACATCAAAGAATAGTAGATGGAGAGGTTTTAACCTGGAAATAAGTTTTGAGTGGGGTACCACAAGGATCAATATTAGAACCTTTATTATTCTTAATATATATATCAATGACTTGGACGACGGTATAACAAGCAACGTACTGAAATTTGCGGATGACACAAAAGTGTTTAGATAGGTTAACAATGATGGTGATAAACAACATTTATAACACGATCTAGACAAATTAGTTAAATGGTCTGAAAAATGTCAGATGTTATTCAATTTTGGGAAATGTAAATGCCTACATACAGGACATGGGAACTTGGACAATAAAATATAAATGTAAGCAATAAAATAGGAGATACTTTTGTAAGTACTCCTGTAAAAGAAAAGGACTTAGGAGTAACAATAAGTGCTGATATGAAAGTTTCAGAGCAGTGTGGTATTGCAGCTTCAAGGGGTACTAAAATTCTTGGGTTGATTGGGAGAAATATAACATACAAGGATAAAAAGCTAATTATACCTCTGTATAAAGCAATAATTTGGCCTCATTTAGAATGCAAGCTTGGAAGCCATTACGTAAGAAGGATATAGATACACTTTAACGAATACAGAGGAGAGCAACTAAGCGGATTCGAAAACTGAGAAACCTTACATGTGAACAACGTCTAAAAGACTGTGGTTCAACAACAAAATGATTCACCATGATTCAGTTAACACGTGACACAGAGTAGACTGCATTAACATGTTGACAGACTTTATGGAAAGATTCTCTTCAGTCTACAACATGGAAGATGCCACAGCACCCTGGTCATCCCCAGAGGCCATCAACGAGAGGTCATCCCCAGACGTCATCACCCAGAGGAGGCGACACAATAAAAACGTCATATTTGGGTTGAACTGATCTTCTGATAATAGATAACTGTTATCAAACTTATCTAAGCTGAGCAGATCTTCAATAAACTATGTGACAACATCTGCAAAAACCTTCTTGCAATAAATATGGCCAAATGTATCTACAAAAAAGGTTTTCAAAGTAGTGATCACTTTAATTGTACAGTTGACTCGAATAAGATGCTTGCTACAAGTTACATTATCATACATAGTGTCAAATGAAGATATCAAATTAAAGTCAAAGTAAAGATAATTTGACTAGAAGCCAGGTAAGAAGACAGAATTAGATCAGACACATACATCCCTGTACTAAGAATGAAAGAAGACAGTCACGGCCTGACGCCTCTAACATGGACAAATGAATGGAAAGGGAAAGTGGTTCGTCCAGAGAAAACGTGGCAAAGAACTATACAGAAAAAAACTGGGATGGAAGTCATGGACTGAAGCCAAACAAGTGGCCAAAGACAGAGTGAGCTGGTGAAAGTGCACTGCAGCCTGATGGCCCTCGAGGCCAGAGCAGGCTAGGGGAGGTATAGGTGGGGCCAGGCTAGGGGAGGTGTAGGTGGGGGAGCAGGCTAGGGGAAGTGTAGGTGGGGGGCAGGCTAGGGGAGGTGTAGGTGGGGCCAGGCTAGGGGAAGTGTAGGTGGGGGCAGGCTAGGGGAGGTGTAGGTGGGGCCAGGCTAGGGGGAGGTGTAGGTGGGGGAGCAGGCTAGGAAAGGTGTAGGTGGGGCCAGGCTAGGGGAGGTGTAGGTGGGGGAGCAGGCTAGGGGAAGTGTAGGTGGGGGGCAGGCTAGGGGAGGTGTAGGTGGGGCCAGGCTAGGGGAAGTGTAGGTGGGGGCAGGCTAGGGGAGGTGTAGGTGGGGCCAGGCTAGGGGGAGGTGTAGGTGGGGGAGCAGGCTAGGAAAGGTGTAGGTTGGGCCAGGCTAGGGGAAGTGTAGGTGGGGGCAGGCTAGGGGAGGTGTAGATGGGGGGCAGGCTAGGGGAGGTGTAGGTGGGGGGGCAGGTTAGGAAAGGTGTAGGTGGGGCCAGGCTAGGGGGAGGTGTAGGGGGGGGGGCAGGCTAGGAAAGGTGTAGGTGGGGCCAGGCTAGGGGAAGTGTAGGTGGGGGCAGGCTAGGGGAGGTTTAGGTGGGGGCATAACCTGAAACAAGATAATAAAGTTGTGACATGTCCAACCAGACAGACTGCACTGCACGCACACCACACAGTGATGAGAGAAGCTGTACTTACAGTCACATTTGAGGCCCTGATGGAGGAGGCCATAGAGCAGAGACCCGCAGTGGTCACAGAATGTCGGACTGCTGTACGTGTGAACCTTGAACTTGTGCAAGTTGGTTGACTGAAAGAAACACACAATCTCGTAATTTTTTTAATGAAATTTATATTGATTTATTCATTGTCACTGAGAGTAATCAGATATTGCAGTCACACTAGAAGTGTAACCAATTACTGTTACACTAGAAGTGTAACCAATTATAGTCACACTAGCAGTGTAACCAATTACAGTCACACTAGCAGTGTAACCACTTACAATAACTTCACATAAAAATATGTTGTAATTACTGTAAACCTACAAAATATACAAATGTCAAATTGAGGAACAATAAATATATATAACTTTGCTTTTAAACACAGCTCCCTGCATGGATGTTGTCAAGGAAACATCATCCTAGAAACCAGTATGTTCTCAAGAGTGAAAACTGGGTGTGAGCTGGTATAAATCAAGATTTCTTTCAGTTAGCAAGGAAGACCAACAAGCAATCAGATTCAATGTATTCATGCATTACACTGTTTATGTGTCCAGCGGAGACACTGACATCAGTGCATGGTTAACTGCTTGAATTATTTATGTAGCTCCATTTCTAACACCTATAAATAAGCAAGGTGTGCTTAGTTAGTTCTGTCTCATCACTTAATGGAACAGCATATCACTTTCTCAGAACAAGGAACGCAATTTGGTAATGGGTAAAGAGAATAATCCATCCCCTCTGGACAGTAAAGTCTTTGTCATGACACCATTGACGCAACTGTCTACACACATAACTCGAGGCATCCATGATCCATGCTCCACACCTTTGCTCACAGCACATTTGCTCACAATCTAGCATGAAAAATGTGTGCTAATTTTATACTGTTCTTGCAAACTGGATATAAAATAATGTTTCGTCTGATTGATTCCTTAATGATACATTGTACGGATATTTTACAGACTAGTAAAGCGTCAAGATCTTTGCATGTCTAGCAGTCAATTAAGCAGAGAAGTTTAGTATGGCTATTTTTGGGAGTTGAGATGCTAACTCTGACTTACTTTGTAGATTCCCAACTTGAAACAAAAGTGAACCAACTATCTGGTATGCCTCAAAATACGAAAGAGCACTAAACAAAACACAAATCAAACATATCAAACTGATGGATGTGTGTTTTCGTTTTGTCAGCGACCCATTGCATAGAAATTGTGCATCATTTTCCACGCTAACATCTTGTAGTGGTGCTGTGTGGAAACTGTATTTTTAACATGTGGCTGCGATTAATGGCAGAACCGTGTCTTAGTAGTTTTTAACTAGATTTGGCACTATATAAGTGAACTATTTATTTATTTATTTTATAACCGTGAGCTTGTTTGCTACAGACAGACACGAAGAGTAATTGTTCGACTGGCATAAGTGCCAGTCTCAACCCTGACTTCAGGAGTAAAGAGGAACCCAACAACATTCAAGTCATTTGACCAGAGACTATTTATTTTGTGAATGTGCTATGAGCCAAAGCCCATGAGCCGTGGAGTCCGCCATGAGGACAGACTGGCTCTGTCTCCTAACTGTGACAGAGCCAGTCACTGGGAGAGAGCAATGTGCCGTAGTGGCGACTGTTGCAACGATGATCCAATGAACTGCGCAAGAGCCACGCCTCGGCCAATGAGCTCGTCACCGGCACTTATGTCACTTCCAGTTAATACGAATCATTCCCCATCACTGCCCTCTGCTGTGTGCCATATTGATCAGTTCCATTTCAGTTTCTATCAATTGCACGGTTCTGTTTGGACAAGTATTCCTCATCTCCTTGCGGTCTGTACTGGCTGTTGAGAAATAACACATGTAATCAATTCCTGAACCCACTCACACACGTCGACTGTTGCTGTTGTACAGGCACCAGTTGTCTTCCTGATCCCACTCACACTCGTCGACTGTTGCTATTGTACAGGCACAAATTGTCTTTCTGATCCCACTCACACACATCGACTGTTGCTGTTGTACAGGTACCAGTTGTCTTCCTGATCTCACTCACACACGTCGACTGTTGCTATTGTACAGGCACCAATTGTCTTCCTGATCCCACTCACACAAGTCGACTGTTGCTGTTGTACAGGCACCAGTTGTCTTCCTGATCCCAATATTTTTTAAATAAAAATGTATGAGTCACGACCATTTTTTTTGCGGTTTCTTTAATTTTTGCCAATTTTCATAAATCATGAAGATTTCTTGTTCTACTTAAAATACCAGTAACTGAAAAACTATTTGTGCAAGAACTCTGGGATTTGGCAAGCTGATTCTCCAACATCTGTAGATAGTAACATACATACTATAGTTCCACTTCTGTATTCTCCATAGACACATCTATGACACTTCACTCAATGTGTACCTACTAGATTACTGGTTGGCCTTATCTGACAAATAACAAGCACATTTTGTGCAATCTGCAGGACTAGTTCTGTACACAGTTCAACTCCTTTATTCCTCTATTTCGAGTACCAATTCCCAGCATCTTAACTGGCCTTTCATAACACCTACAAGTGCACAGCCACAGCCATTTAATCACCTCTGTGTCCCAAGGAAGATCATTAAGCTTTGGTGATCCCACTAAAGATCAAGTCAGTGAGATATAACTAGCTCCTCTTAAATTCTCCTCTAATACAGCTACCCACACAACATGGATTGTATTTGAGGCAATTACCTCTGCTGTCTAGACTTGTTATCTTAACAGTTCTTGCTTTTCTTTAGCAACAGCCATAAACAACATTGACACTATATTATTCTGGGCAGTAGACAGCCATGCATGAAAACATGTACCTAACACTGGGGCTATTCCATACAGTACCTATCAGGTCCTTCAGAGAACACTGGGACCATTCCATAGAGCACCCATCAGGTTCTTCAGCGAACACTGAGGCCATTCCATATGACACCCATCAGGTCCTTCAGAGAACACTGAGGCCATTCCATATGACACCCATCAGGTCCTTCAGAGAACACTGAGGCCATTCCATAGAGCACCCATCAGGTCCTTCAGAGAACACTGAGGCCATTCCATATGACACCCATCAGATCCTTCAGAGAACACTAGGGCCATTCCATAGAGCACCCATCAGGTCCTTCAGAGAACACTGAGGCCATTCCATAGAGCACCCATCAAGTCCTTCAGAAAATACTGGAGCCATTCCATAGAGCACCCATCAGGTTCTTCAGAGAACATTGGGCCGTTCCATACAACACCCATCAGGGCCTTCAGAGAACACTGGATAGATAGGCATACACACATTGACAACATGATTAATAGACTTCCCAGTTTTGGATTTTGACAAAGCTTGTTCGGAGTCAGATAATGCACACAAAAAACTAGCAATTTTGGTACTAATCACCTGGTTTTTTACAATGACAGGAAACAAAACAATTTCTGCCAGAAGGAATTTTAAATGTGGTAAAATTTGTGCAGCGATAGACCCCCCTTTCCAATGTCCCGGAATCTGACAGTTTGCAGATCAACCCACATATCATCCCCAGTGCAATTCAATTCTCAGCATGTATATGAATTGACTTTCATTTACACCTTGATACCCAGCAAAACATCTGACAGATCCACAGCAAACGAGTTGTGGACTATGATATTCCTTTCAACCTGTTTACGTTCGATGCATGTAATTTCAGCCGTCTACCTATACAACAGGAACAGTATAAATGACATTTAGCAGGCTGAGGAGCATTGCCATTGCAGCCACAAAGAGAAAATAGCAGTGAGTTGAAACAAGGTGATTTAGTGCATGCTTTCTGTGCTGGCATGCCCAAGTTAAACAAGATCTGTTGACAGAGCCTGTCCGCTGTTGATGCGCATTCTCTTTCTGCTAATAAAGGTTGCCATTAGGCAGCTATTGCCAAGGACTCAGAACCAAAGGAGACCATGTTGATGCTATGAGCATGCTTGTGCCAAGCAAAGTGGTTAACAGTAGTAACATCTATTGAGCTACTAAGCGAAGGAAAATCTTACCCTATCCTTCACTAAAGGTTGCAAGACAAATGACTACTTCAGACCCTGGACAACTTAGACTTGTCTCATGTCTCTGTCAGTGTTACATGTATGTTTGTGCCTGTGTTTGTGCGTTCCCTCATGTCTCTGTCAGTGTTACATGTATGTTTGTGCCTGTGTTTGTGCGTTCCCTCATGTCTCTGTCAGTGTTACATGTATGTTTGTGCCTGTGTTTGTGCGTTCCCTCATGTCTCTGTCAGTGTTACATGTATCTTTGTGCCTGTGTTTGTGCGTTCCCTCATGTCTCTGTCAGTGTTACATGCATCTCACTGACATTTGATTGTGATCCATGGGCGTCGTTTGTACATTAGATACAATTTTAATTGCCCCCGGATTTTACAAAGGAACTTCTGTGGACTTACTACAATAGTAGTTGATAGTTACCTACAGTTGTTAGCAATGTTATGCATGTTTTCTATGATTGTTCTGAGCTAGGTGATCTACATCAAACGTCCACATAAGTTCCTTTGTACGGTACGAATGCTTCATAAAACTGGCAATGACTGTGTACATTTTTGGGGCAGGAAGCTGTATCCATCATTGGCATTGCCCTAACAAAACTTTACTGGTAGTGCAAGGAGTCTATGACTTGACTTAGTAGTGCCAGGAGTCTATGACTTGACTTAGTAGTGCAAGGAGTCTATGACTTGACTTAGTAGTGCAAGGAGTCTATGACTTGACTTAGTAGTGCCAGGAGTCTATGACTTGACTTAGTAGTGCAAGGAGTCTATGACTTGACTTAGTAGTGCAAGGAGTCTATGACTTGACTTAGTAGTGCCAGGAGTCTATGACTTGACTTAGTAGTGCCAGGAGTCTATGACTTGACATAGTAGTGCCAGGAGTCTATGACTTGACTTAATAGTGCAAGGAGTCTATGACTTGACTTAGTAGTGCCAGGAGTCTATGACTTGACTTAGTAGTGCCAGGAGTCTATGACTTGACTTAGTAGTGCCAGGAGTCTATGACTTGACTTAGTAGTGCCAGGAGTCTATGACTTGACTTAGTAGTGCCAGGAGTCTATGACTTGACTTAGTAGTGCCAGGAGTCTAGGCTCTTGTAGCAGTTGCCTTTCTTTTCTCCCATGCAATGCCGGGTAATTCGGCTATAATAACTAAGTTTTATATACACGCACGCACGCACGCACGCACGCACGCACGCACGCACGCACACACACAAACAAGAGGTTAAATAAATATAAACAAATTCCAATAACCAAAAAAAGTGGATGTGGTTCAAATGACTGTCAAGTTTTTTACCAGTTGAAATTTGGCAATAATCAGTTTTTAATTGACAATGTGTGTACAGTGAGTAAAATTGTCTTTTTGGATAGGGGTTTGGATGGGGTGGGAGGGTAAATCTTATTCAATTTTTTTTAAATATTGGAATCTGATATATTTAAGCCTCTAAGCTCTTTTTCAACTTATGTACCTTTGGCCAAACCTTTGATGGCAGCAATAATGTTCCTAAATGGCTCCGCTGAGCGAAAATGCCATCAATGCAGATATTGTCACATTTCACATTAAAAGCTTGATGTAGACTATTTATGAATGGCTTTTGTGACATGACATTGATAGATTATTCCTCGATTTGAGAGGCCTAATGATGAGAAATGGAAGCTACCAGAAAAAAATTGATAAAAAGGACTAAATACACAGCTTAAAGGTCCTTCCTCAATTAAATACACAGCTTAAAGGTCCTTCCTCAAATACACAGCTTAAAGGTCCTTCCTCAATAAATTTTTTGGCAAACCTATCTAGTATTCATGTGTACACATGTGTACAAACCTGTCTAGTGTTTACCACAGTATGCTAGTTCATGTGTACAAACCTGTCTAGTGTTTACCACAGTATGCTAGTTCGTGTGTACAAACATATCTAGTGTTCACCACAGTATGCTAGTTCGTGTGTACAAACATATCTAGTGTTCACCACAGTATGCTAGTTCGTGTGTACAAACATATCTAGTGTTCACCACAGTATGCTAGTTCGTGTGTACAAACATATCTAGTGTTCACCACAGGATGCTAGTTCGTGTGTACAAACATATCTAGTGTTCACCACAGTATGCTAGTTCGTGTGTACAAACATATCTAGTGTTCACCACAGTATGCTAGTTCGTGTGTACAAACATATCTAGTGTTCACCACAGGATGCTAGTTCGTGTGTACAAACATATCTAGTGTTCACCACAGTATGCTAGTTCGTGTGTACAAACATATCTAGTGTTCACCACAGTATGCTAGTTCGTGTGTACAAACATATCTAGTGTTCACCACAGTATGCTAGTTCGTGTGTACAAACATATCTAGTGTTCACCACAGTATGCTAGTTCGTGTGTACAAACATATCTAGTGTTCACCATAGTATGCTAGTTCATGTGTACACATGTGTTATTTACTTTTCATCAAAATAACAGCCAACCAATTAAATTAATTTTTACTGGATCTGGTCAAAATTGTATGTAAAGTGTACAGCTTTGAGCAATCCTGCAGACAAATACAACTATACTATATACAAATGTTCTTTTTTAACCACAAAAATTATTTAATTTTGTCTAAAATGAAATTTATAATAGTGACATTTTCGTAAGGATGTTAACCATTTATTCAAAAGATGATGACATATTTTTATACCTTAGGCATATATGTTTTTTTTACAGAAATATTCAAACAAGATTATTTAAATATTACAAATTATAAAACAGACAAAAACATATTAATGAAAAACCCTCTTAATTAGTAATTTGTTATTTTCACAACACTAATTAAAGTTTGCTTGTTTTTGCTGATCCAAACATGAACCGTCCAACAGTAGCCGTTCCACAAGCAAAACACATTATCCAAACTATCCTAATGCGCAACCATATGACCACTATTCAGACGTTAACCATTGTTAGTGATAAAAGTGACATGTGCATTTGTTATAAACATGGCCAGCTTCCACAGTAATCTATCAATCCCAGCTGTGCATATGCAGAACTGAGCAACAAGGCTTGGCAACTCATATTCCATGTAGTTCTGGCATGAGGCCAACAGAGATAATGCAAACTGGGTCTCTCAATGGGCTTGGCAATTATGTAATCTGCTCATTCAAGGTGGGCCATCAGGTCCAAAAATTACTGGTGGGTAAAATAGATAAAACAAAGGAATGACCTAGAAACTGTTCGAGAAAATTGTAGCTAAGTCCCATTATGGTATGGAAAATGTATGATTTGTCGATGAATGCCATCTATTAAGCACTGTGTAAATTTTTTTTTAACTGCAATAAAAACATACCAATGTTATAATCATGATAATTAAATCTTTGGGGTTCAAATGAATGTATTTTTAATTATGCTTAATTAACTTGATCATACATTGTGCAGACATCAGTTCTGACTCTAATCCCACCAAAGACACTGAGGGTGTTATTTTAAATATTGCTAGTTTACAGCTTTATCACATCCAGATTAAAGGTAATTATAATCAAACATTTAACATAATAATTATTTTTGTTGTTGACAGCATGGCTAATTGCAAAAGAAACTGGGATGTTTTAAATGCTATTGAGATATTGTTATCAAGCTAAACGGTGCAATGACCACTTAGTCTATACATCTGATGAAAATATCACATTAATATGCATGCACATGCATGTGTGCACGACAGGTGTAAAGCTGTGCTGCACTAATTGACAGGGCCTGCTGGACCAGCCTTCAGATAGGAAATATATCAGTCTATTTACTGACACTTACTTATAGCTGCCAGATTTACAATGTGTAAACATTTCCTTGTGGACCTCCCATCCTACCCATTACAATGAATGTTTTATACCTCCCATCCTACCCATTACAATGAATGTTTTATACCTCCCATCCTACCCATTACAATGAATGTTTTATACCTCCCATCCTACCCATTACAATGAATGTTTTATACCTTCCCAATGCACAGTATACTATGTTGTTGAACACGTCCAAAGATGAAACTACACAAAGCAAGCTGGCAGTGTGGCACACTTGTTGTATTCACAAATCTTCCTTATTGTTCTGTGGCCTGTACTCTTCTAAACATGGGCCTGTCGTGGTGCAAACTTATCCAAGCACGTGAGGAACCGTCACAGGGCTTAAAATTCGCCTGACAATTTAGGGGCCAATTGGCCGGGATAGAAGGTTTCATCTATTAATTACTAAATACTAAGGTGCTTAGGTTGCGCGTAATACCAGCCTATGTATAAGGCCTACAGACCACGGCGATGAGGGAAAACAACAGAAAGGCCAAGTTTGCAGAATTAACTGGGTAAAAAATATCGGGGGAGTAAAAAGATCAGACAAGTAAAGAACGGAGGAGCCGAGGGAGGAGGCCGAGGGAGGAGGCTGGTGTGGGAGAGTTTCAGGTGAGGAGTTTGATAAAGAGGGCTGAACACGTGGACCAAATGGAATGAAGAAGAAGACTGTGACTGACATGGGATGACTGTGTGGTGACAGATTTGGCAGTAGTGGAGGGGAGCGGAGAATGACAGTGAGGGTTGTGGGGTGGAGAAAGGTGGTACATCTAACGAAATGCAGGTGTGATATTCAACAAGATAACTTTTCTGTGAAAAAGATGCTCATTTCGATGTGCACATGCAGCATTGACGTATATTGGAGCGAAACGAACTAGCGAATGGCACAACCAAATCAAGAACTCCTCCGTCCAGAGGCTGGTAGCGCTACAGTTTGAAGTTGGCTGCTAATGGCTTATGCAGCTAAATGTTGCTTTCAAATGATTTGTGTAACCTACGCAAAGTTGCAACTTAGGAGATCCAACTTGAACCAGTTTTTAAAGTAATACAATTTACAAAATGCATTCGCCAGATGGTGCCCAATATTAAAAAAACATTCGCCAGGATGATATTTGGGTGCCATTGGCAAGCAACAGCTCGCAAATTTAAGCCATGTCAGCAGCTAAACCAGGGTACCACAAGACTACAAAATATGTGCGTTGAAATGGAAACCTGCGGTTTGTCACATAGTATTTAAATACATGCATGCATTTTATTTACACACTCACACTAGTATTTAAATACATTGACGCCTTTTATTTACACACCCACACTAGTATTTTTCATACTGCCAATGGGGTATTTAGAAATGTATTTGTATTCAGAAACATTTGTATAATGGGGAATGTGTGCTCGGATGTAAACTTTACTGGGTATTTTGCACTATGTCAAAGATAATCACTAATATATCTCTTGTTGTACACAGAGGACAGGATACAAAATATACAGGGTAAATGTATTCATAACTATTTTGCCTGTGGCAACATAAAGTATAGTATCAGACAAGCCACTGGAATGATGAATGGAAATATCTGACTGCAGACTCATAATGAAAGAGGAAGTTCAATAAGTATTATGAAACATTGAATATACACAAATATATCTGCAGCTCAATTTACGAGATAATTATCAGCACACAAGATATGATTTCTAATAAATAGCATTTGCTCTTAAAACAAAGACTGGTGAAATGTAATTCATGAAAAATGTTTGACATTCACAAATTATGGGGGTTTTAAGTTATGGTAAGATACTGCTTAGTCTTATACAAACCCACCTTTTTTCAACCCACAAACAATTAAATGTCATTGTAACTGTCATCCAGTTTCTTGTTGTGACTGTTTAATGAATGATCCCTTATGGCAATGATCAATGCAGCACACATTCAAATAATGCCTTGTCTTAATCTTGTCTGCTAAGCATCCACAGCTGAGTGAACAAAATTGACTTGTTCACATGTATTGCACAAAATCAATACTGAGCGAAAATGCTGAGCATACTTCAATTAATACGAGAAAAAAATCTCTGTAAGGCACGTATACCCAGGAGAACAGTAATTGAAAACGGTGCTGTAAAAATATATTGGTTTTATACTGCTTGAGTTAAACTCTCAAGCAAATTAAAAAAACTTCTCTGCCAAAAAAACATCCACTGATACATGTGTATTCAATTTTGTTTACCAGCGAACAATTTAACATAACCTTTGCACAAAAGGTACAAACACATTTTCATATGAACCAAGCAAATGTACAAGATGTGACAAATTACTTACATCAGAGTCAGGGCCTTTGTCTGCGCCAGGGCATTGAAATGTCACAAACTCGTGACATCGTTTGTGTACGACAAATCCACATACTGCAAAAAAAATTAAGAACTAAGTAACTGCATGCACTACTGGCCAAAGTGCCTGTTATTGAGCAACTAGCAGTAGAACTAGGTTGTGAACATGTGATTGTAATGAAGACCCTCTCTTCTGAATGCACTTCCAGGGTGGATTATCTCTACCCATAATAAAACTCCTTAGCGAACATTAACTGCACAATTTATCCACTTTTAGTGCAGCAACACATCTACAGTGAAGTCAACCTGATAACAATAGATACAATCACATCCTGGTAATAACTGAGTAAATGATTAATTTGGTGACATAATTCATGGTCACATCAAGTTGTTGATCCAGGATAGTGCTGAAAACAGTTTTCCAGAAACAGCACAGTACGTTTGTTTTATTTAGGCATGATATATTTATTACAAAGCCTATTGTGTAGGCATTCTAATGGAAAGAAATAAATGGCACGTGGCGCTCAACATATAGGGCAGCGGCATAATTCAGTCTATACTGGTATATAACGAGAGTATACACAGACATGTGTGAATGTTACCAAAGTCTACACATTTGCTTTAATTTGTAAACAACACTTTTATTGACATAAACTCGTTGAGTCAATATCAAACTATAGTTAGCTGGCTAGCAGTGACAGTTCTGTTCACCTCCGCGGCTATTTCGATCCTGGCCTCTGGCCTACATACTGATGGTATATAAAGTTACACTACTTCGCCTGCTGAACCGAGGAAGTGCAGGGCATACGCGAAAACGAGAACCCGCCCACTTGCACTTCGACTGACAGCTCGAAGGGGCGAACGACGTAAATCGCCTTACCTTTGCACTGAAAGCCTTGCTTGCCGAATCCCCTGCAAACAAGCGCAGACAACGCAATCAGCTACGACATATCGTACAAGAAAGCGCAAGTCAGGTTGACAGAATGACAAAATCGGTCCGGGAAAAAAAGCGAGCGACTGACATCTACCAAATTAATCACTGCACGTCGGCTGTCACAGAACGAAACTCACCAAATAAAGTCCTTGCAGTGACTGCAGAATGTCGGCTGCTTAAAGAACCGTGCAACAAATTTGTGGTCTTTCACTTCGTGCACGTTCTTCTGACGCAGTGCCCCTCGTCGTTCTACACCCGGCCGACCTCCGGCGCCATTCTTGCGCGAGTTCTCTTCGCGGACTTCGCCGGTGTCAGCCATCTTGGACCTCCCTTCTCGCTCACTGCGGCGATGCCGATTCCCAGGCCGCCGAATGAGGAAGCACCGCGACGACTGTCACCAGGCTCCGCGCTCGTTATCGCCGCATTCGCCAGGTGGCACCAGCGAACGGTTCGTTTATCGGGGGGGGGAGGAGGGGGCGAAATAGCTCTAGATATGTTTCATACCTTGGCTGTTATTTTATGCACGTGTTGCATTTGTGACTGTTTCATTTGTTTAGCCTAAATACACAATGCTAAAAATCATACGATACGCAAATATTACGCATAGCCATAGATGCAAACCAGAATATATAGACGCGGATACGCGTACTGATCAACACCGTGTTTATAAATAGGCAGCGCATAGGTTTTCGCTACACAGTTAATTGGTTATAATGGAGCGTGTAGCGTAAACATATGCTGCGTACGCACAGCTGCTGTATCGTATTGTATCGTATTGTATCGTATTGCTGTTTATATGTTGTTCACATTTCGATGCATATCCAGAAATATCCGCCAATGTGTGTTTATTGACCGGAACAATATAGAAATAAAAATAATACGTTGACGAATAAATGATTGTACTTACGGTTCAATAAATGATTGTACTTACGGTTCAAGCTTTGGCTTTTACGTATGCAATTAACCTATCGTGGTAAACTAACTAAGCTTGCCCCCCCCCCCGCTATATGCTAGATTGCGCCACCGAACATGTTGTAGCTGTTTGGACGTCATATACATGATGGAGAGCATCATGTAGGCCACATATACATGATGGAGAGTATAATGTAGGCCACATATACATGATGGAGAGTATAATGTAGGCCACATATACATGATGGAGAGCATCATGTGGGCCACATATACATGATGGAGAGCATCATGTAGGCCACATATACATGATGGAGAGCATCATGTGGGCCACATATACATGATGGAAAGCATCATGTGGGCCACATATACATGATGGAGAGCATCATGTAGGCCACATATACATGATGGAGAGCATCATGTAGGCCACATATACATGATGGAGAGCATCATGTGGGCCACATATACATGATGGAGAGCATCATGTGGGCCACATATACATGATGGAGAGCATCAGGCCACATATACATGATGGAGAGCATCATGTCGGCCACATATACATGATGGAGAGCATCATGTAGGCCACATATACATGATGGAGAGCATCATGTAGGCCACATATACATGATGGAGAGCATCATGTAGGCCACATATACATGATGGAGAGCATCATGTGGGCCACATATACATGATGGAGAGCATCATGTGGGTCACATATACATGATGGAGAGCATCATGTGGGCCACATATACATGATGGAGAGCATCATGTAGGCCACATATACATGATGGAGAGCATCATGTAGGCCACATATACATGATGGAGAGCATCATGTAGGCCACATATACATGATGGAGAGCATCATGTAGGCCACATATACATGATGGAGAGCATCATGTAGGCCACATATACATGATGGAGAGCATCATGTAGGCCACATATACATGATGGAGAGCATCATGTGGGCCACATATACATGATGGAGAGCATCATATAGGCCACATATACATGATGGAAAGCATCATGTAGGCCACATATACATGATGGAGAGCATCATGTAGGCCACATATACATGATGGAGAGCATCATGTGGGCCACATATACATGATGGAGAGCATCATGTAGGCCACACATATGGTTATTTTCTCGAGAAAAAATTATATAATTTGACGATTTGTTCAGCAGATTGGAAAAAATAAAAGATTGACTTAGTTAATGTTTAGAAGATTCGAAATACAAATTTGCATTAACAAAATCTTTGATTCTTAACGATAGTAATATCGCAGCCCAACAAATATGACACTCAAAGTGTCTGTTCGTTCACAAATAACAAACATTTGAAATCTCCGACAACTTAAATTTTTGTTTGACCCGTGGGACGAAAAACTTTTTTTGTGGGGCTGACATAGCGAGCACCTATCCGTTTAGCTAGGTATGTGTATAAAACAACCTGGTTCCCATACACCTGGCTGTGCACAATCTGGCGGGCAGACATTGTTTATACCATATTACGACATTGTGTCCAGCGGCATTGCTTGTTTAATGCGAATACAATGGATTCATTGATGCATTCATACAAACAGAGAAAGGGCTGCACGACCTCATCCATAATAACCTACCAAGTAGTTGATGCATTCATACAAACAGAGAAAGGGCTGCATGACCTCATCCATAATAACGGTTAAACACAAACACACCTGGTGTTAGCGGGTATCGAGCGGCTAAAACACACGAAATGGTTTTTCGAGACGCAACAAAGATAAAATATGACTGCGCCGCTTAGCAACTGTCGTGTTTCTAGTTACCAAGCGTGTGCAGTTGCAATTTGTTACGCACAACCTGCTTAGTAACTTAATAACATTATTGCTGACAACATTATTATATTACCGAGTCATATCAAGGCACACCCGCGGTGTTGTCCCACGACTATGCAAACACTGCCGTGAGAGTGTGGGAGTTTTTGCAACATTTCTTGACATGCTACTTTCATCACGGCGCCATAATTACATTAATGTCAAAAAAGCCTTTGACCGAGTGAAGCAAACGACGCCATGGGACGACACTGTAGACCGCAAACTGTAAGACCATTTAATCGCTGCTAAATTGATGGCACATGGCTCCCCGGGACTCGTATTTAGAAAAAAAGAGGCTTTTTGTACAAAGAGGGCATGCCCCTATATAAACCATAGAGTGAGTGAGTGAGTGAGTGAGTGAGTGAGTGAGTGAGTGAGTGAGTGAGTGAGTGAGTGAGTGAGTGAGTGAGTGAGTGAGTGAGTGAGTGAGTGAGTGAGTGAGTGAGTGAGTGAGTGAGTGAGTGAGTGAGTGAGTGAGTGAGTGAGTGAGTGAGTGAGTGAGTGAGTGAGTGAGTGAGTGAGTGAGTGAGTGAGTGAGTGAGTGAGTGAGTCATCACGTGCATGTCTCTTGGAAAGGGAACATTTACATAAGTATTACATAAGCCTTTAACTGTATTCCCGGGTATATGTCTCTTTCTGTCGCCAAAACTACTGCAACTAGTAATGTTAGCAGTAGACTTGACTATTCCAATTCTCCTTTTCATAATATTATTTCTAAGAACATCATGAAACTTCAAGTTATGCGAAATGATTCGGCAAGGGTAGTTACCCAGTCTCTTTGTTTCTGTCACTCAGCGAAACTTCTAAAATCACTGCATTGGCTCCTTGTCCGGTATTGAATTATACAGAAAACACCCATAGCTCGTCAACGCTCCAATCCAAGTGTTCGCCGCTGGAATTGCTAACCGACTAGAAACTGCCTACCTGACTGTTATGGTGTTGAATTTAGAAGTCCCGAGGATTTTGGCGCAATAAAAGTGTTTTAGTTTATTGCATTGTGTCTCTTTTTTTGCGTTTTACCTCTTCTTCGTTTGCCTTCCATAATCTAAACATGATCTAAACATATCACTAAAACATGTTACGTATTCGCACCCAGCGACGCGTACTTGTCGCCGTCGCGTCCAAACAATAGGTGGTGACGTCATTAAGCGGCTGTGCCCAATCAAACGCGACGATTTTATCACGTGATATGTTGTCATCGTGCAACAACCGTTTGCTCGTTCTTTGTTTTATCGTTGTTCTTTTCAATCAATGGCGGCGTGTTTGGACAGGACACCGGATCTATTCTCCGCGAAGGATGCTTTCTTATGGCATTACCGGACCTGCAAATAATCTCTTTCAAAGTTACTAACAAACAGAAAACAATACGTGGAAATAAATAACACTGAATCTAAATTGTTACCTATAGCCACTGGTGTTCCGCAAGGATCTATAATAGGAACTGTCTTGTTTTTAATTTATATGAACGACACGGAAAACGCAAGTAAAGTCTTTGCAGACGATTCAACCTTGCTTTGCTCTTTTGATTCTCAAAAGAAACTCAAGAAACAAATATGAATGATATACATATTGAACTGATAAAATAATTGAATGCTTGAAAGCTAATAAACTTTCATTAAATGTTGCAAAATCTAAATGTATGGTTTTCCACCACTCATTGAAAAAGATACCGACACTTCTCAAGGTGAGCGACACACATATTGAGTCTGGCAATAACTTTGAATTTCTAGGTTTAACAATAAATAAACATTTAAGCTGGACAAATCATACCGACAGAATAGCAAATAAAATATCAAGGGAACTGGCGTAATAAGGACATTTAAAAGTGCTTAGTCAATTCGATTTAATTGCTAGGCTCTTTTCAAATTAATTTTGCAAAACAAACAAACCTACCTAATATCCACTGCAACATGCTAACTCGCTTGTGCAACTGTTGTATGTAGCTTTTTGTGAGAAATCATCAGACAAACTATTAAATTAGTTAATGCTTGTTCAAGCATTCACTGAAGCGAAAATAGAACTGCTGAAAAATCACGATTTTCTCCCTTGGTGAAATGTTGTAACTTTGTCATGTGATCGGCGAGAGGATGGAAGTCACGCCCACTATCAGCATTGACCCACATAGTGTTTACCATTTTGGATATCCACTATTTTGTTCTTTACCAGATCTAACGACTAAAGACATTTTTTCGATGATTTCAAAAAATAGCCATTTTATTATTAAATCGACTGCGGATGTTAAATAAACTATTCACACACTACATATTTGGACACCAATGAACCGGATTTACAATAAGCTAAATCAGTTGAGGAAGTAATTTTATACATTTTGTACCGCAATATGTTTTACTAACCTCATACAACTCACTGATACTCCTTCACATACATTACTGATTTCTTTCTTGGGGAACGAAACATGGAAGGATTTCAAAATTACAGAACAAAACAATCATAATAGCATAATGGAACCACCCTTCAAAAATCTTAACATTTTAAAGGTAGAGAATATTCTGCATTTCCAACTGCTAAAATTCTACCATCGGTACTACAATAAAACTCTCCCTGAGTTTTTCCTGAATCTAGGTTTAAAAGAAAAGGCAAAGGTGCGTGCACATCTTGCAAGAAAGTGTCATAACATCAACGTGGAAAGAGCACATGCAGAACTTGCTCGGAAGTCACTCAGGTTTGGCATAGCTCATATATTAAATAACACCCCTATCCTGGTCACTGACAAAGTTCAAACTCAATTCAAACTCGTTTCATGGCTTCAGCACTTATACTTAACAATACATGTTGTCAAAATACAGTGCAGTCTGTAATATTGCACTCTATTACGTTTGTAACTCTTAATCTCAATGTCTACCCTTACTCGTGATATTTGTGTGTGTGTGTGTGTGTGTGTGCGTGTGTGTGTGCGTGCGTGCGTGCGTGCGTGCGTGTGTGTGTGTGTGTGTTTGCGTGCATGCGTGCGTGCGTGTGTATGTTAATGCATCTCTCTCTCTCCCTCCCTCCCTCCCTCCTTCCCTCCCTCCCTCCCTCCCTCCCTCCCTCCCTCCCTCCCTCCCTCCCTCCCTCCCTCTCTCTCTCTCTCTCTCTCTCTCTCTCTCTCTCTCTCTCTCTATCTCCCTCCCTCCCTCCCTAGCCTTGCTGCCCAACTCGACAGTTGCGTTGCATTCCCGACTTAACGACTGGTGCGCTCAACTAACAGTTTCTTCCGACTCGCTCAGACCAGTGACTAACCAGTTGGCAGAGTTGCTAAACTCGCCAGCGCCGCCACGATCCTGGCGTCAAATGCGTGAACTGCATGTGCGCCACCACGCTCCTAGCGGTTTTTGCTTTAACAAGATTTAACAAGATTGCCATCTCGAACAACAGTTCCAGATGGCAAGTGGACAAGGAAGCCATTGGCTTATCGAGAGTACAACAATTTTCTCATCTATGTGTAGCCCGCCCTTATCAGATATCTGTCAATTCTATTTTTAAACATATTCACACTACTAGCATTAACACAATCATTTGGCAGTTTGTTCCATTCATTTATCACCCTCTGTGAGAAAGAGTACTTTCTCATGTCCAACCTACACTGCTCCTTAACTAATGCTGCTTTGTGTCCTCTGGTTCTACTGCCTTCTTTAAGTTTGAAGAACATATTCCTATCAACATCCTCATAACCGTTCACTATTTTAAACACTTCTATTTGGTCTCCTCTTAGTCTCCTGGTCTCTAGTGTTGTCAAACCACATTGTAATAAGCGACTTTCGTAACTAAGGTCTCTTAATTCTGGAATCATCTTAGTTGCTCTTCGTTGTATTCTTTCTAGCTTATCTATGTCTTTTTTACGATATGGCCTCCATGCTTGAATACAATATTCCAAATGTGGTCTAACTATTGCTTTGTACAGGGGTACAATTAGATGTTTCTCCTTATACGTGATAGTTCTCCTAATTAGCCCTATAATTTGATTTCCTTTCGAAGCAGCAATCCCACATTGCTCTGAAACTTTCATGTCAGCATTAAATGTTACTCCTAAATCCTTTTCTTGTGTAGTTCTACCTAGTACAGCATCCCCCATTTTATATTCCTCGTCCATATTTCCATGTCCTATGTGTATACATTTACACTTCCCCAAATTGAATAACATTTGCCATTTTTCTGACCATTTAACTAATTTTTCTAGATCATCCTGTAAATAAAACATCAAAGGCTATGTAGTCACTTATACATAAAGCATCAAAGGCTGTGTAGTCACTTATACATAAAGCATCAAAGGCTATGTAGTCACTTATACATAAATCATCAAAGGCTATGTAGTCACTTATACATAAAGCATCAAAGGCTGTGTAGTCACTTATACATAAAGCATCAAAGGCTATGTAGTCACTTATACATAAAACATCAAAGGCTATGTAGTCACTTATACATAAAGCTTCAAAGGCTGTGTAGTCACTTATACATAAAGCATCAAAGGCTGTGTAGTCACTTATACATAAAGCATCAAAGGCTATGCAGTCACTTATACATAAAGCATCAAAGGCTATGTAGTCACTTATACATAAAGCATCAAAGGCTATGTAGTCACTTATACATAAATCATCAAAGGCTATGTAGTCACTTATACATAAAGCATCAAAGGCTGTGTAGTCACTTATACATAAAGCATCAAAGGCTATGTAGTCACTTATACATAAAGCATCAAAGGCTGTGTAGTCACTTATACACAAAGCATCAAAGGCTATGTAGTCACTTATACATAAAACATCAAAGGCTGTGTAGTCACTTATACATAAAACATCAAAGGCTATGTAGTCACTTATACATAAAGCATCAAAGGCTATGTAGTCACTTATACATAAAGCATCAAAGGCTGTGTAGTCACTTATACATAAAGCATCAAAGGCTGTGCAGTCACTTATACATAAAACATCAAAGGCTATGTAGTCACTTATACATAAAGCATCAAAGGCTCTGTAGTCACTTATACATAAAGCATCAAAGGCTATGCAGTCACTTATACATAAAGCATCAAAGGCTATGCAGTCACTTATACATAAAGCATCAAAGGCTATGTAGTCACTTATACATAAAGCATCAAAGGCTATGTAGTCACTTATACATAAAGCATCAAAGGCTATGTAGTCACTTATACATAAAACATCAAAGGCTATGTAGTCACTTATACATAAAACATCAAAGGCTATGCAGTCACTTATACATAAAGCATCAAAGGCTATGTAGTCACTTATACATAAAGCATCAAAGGCTATGTAGTCACTTATACATAAAGCATCAAAGGCTATGTAATCACTTATACATAAAACATCAAAGGCTATGTAGTCACTTATACATAAAGCATCAAAGGCTATGTAGTCACTTATACATAAAGCATCAAAGGCTATGTAGTCACTTATACATAAATCATCAAAGGCTATATAGTCACTTATACATAAAGCATCAAAGGCTATGTAGTCACTTATACATAAAACATCAAAGGCTATGTAGTCACTTATACATAAAACATCAAAGGCTATGCAGTCACTTATACATAAAGCATCAAAGGCTATGTAGTCACTAATACATAAAGCATCAAAGGCTATGTAGTCACTTATACATAAATCATCAAAGGCTATGTAGTCACTTATACATAAAACATCAAAGGCTATGTAGTCACTTATACATAAAGCATCAAAGGCTATGTAGTCACTTATACATAAAGCATCAAAGGCTATGTAGTCACTTATACATAAAACATCAAAGGCTATGTAGTCACTTATACATAAAGCATCAAAGGCTATGTAGTCACTTATACATAAAACATCAAAGGCTATGTAGTCACTTATACATAAAACATCAAAGGCTATGTAGTCACTTATACATAAAGCATCAAAGGCTATGTAGTCACTTATACATAAAACATCAAAGGCTATGTAGTCACTTATACATAAAACATCAAAGGCTATGTAGTCACTTATACATAAAGCATCAAAGGCTATGTAGTCACTTATACATAAAACATCAAAGGCTATGTAGTCACTTATACATAAAACATCAAAGGCTATGTAGTCACTTATACATAAAGCATCAAAGGCTATGCATTCATTTATACAAAAAGGCAGACGAGTGAATCTACCAACCGACATTAGGCTTATTATTATTATTATTATAAAAAATTTAGTAAATTTATATTTAGAGTGTCCATATTCTCTCAAAATATGCCAATATATTGAGAACTAGAATGCTACCCGCTATCAATCATTATAAAACAGAGAATGGTTTGCTACTGGACAAGAATATTGAAAAGTAATGATAAACTTAATAACGTTATGTATGTAATGTTATAATATATTATAACCTTCACTGTAAAAATGTTCATTTATCACCTTGGATTAAATATTAGGAATATTTTTCAAAACAATGTTATTAATTATACATGGACAACACAAGATTTTAACATAGATGCCAGCTTGCATACAAATGTGAATATGATCAATTTAAGCAGTTTTGGCAGATTGTATTGTTAATGATATTAATGATAATATTGTGATGTATAAACTTTTTTAATACTCCCATGGAAAAAAAAGAAAGGTATACTGAAAGGTATACTGAAACTCTACCTGAACACTTAAAAAACATTATTCCAATTTAGAATAGGAACATACAAATTTGTAATGTTGTAAATATGCTACAAACCAATGATTCAGAGACACTCTGACAAAGTTCATATTGCAGGGATTCAGATTAGGAACCTCAATGAACACATCACTTATCGGGAATTCAACGCCACTGTCGAGTTGGGCAACTAGGACCGGCTAGTTGGTAGTCTGAGGCAGGCAACTAGGACCGGTTAGTAGGTAGTCTGAGGCGGGCAACTAGGACCGGCTGGTTGGTAGTCTGAGGCGGGCAACTAGGACTGGCTGGTTTGTAGTCTGAGACGGGCAACTAGGACCGGCTGGTTGGTAGTCTGAGGCGGGCAACTAGGACTGGCTAGTTGGTAGTCTGAGGAGGGCAACTAGGACCGGCTAGTTGGTAGTCTGAGGCGGTCAACTAGGACTGGCTAGTTGGTAGTCTGAGGAGGGCAACTAGGACCGGCTAGTTGGTAGTCTGAGGCGAGCAACTAGGACTGGCTAGTTGGTAGTCTGAGGCGGTCAACTAGGACTGGCTAGTTGGTAGTCTGAGGCGGGCAACTAGAAACGGCCAGTTGGTAGTCTGATGCGGTCAACTAGGACCAGCTGGTTGGTAGTCTGAGGCGGGCATTACTCTCGAGTAGTTGTACAACTTCATCGACGACCGCTAGATATTTCTTCTTGTTTCCTTGTTGTGTGGAAGATGTGAAGTAGCACTCATATGTTATATGTCAATTATGAGAATATGTTAACATTGATTCTTGAGTTTTTGCGGCTATCCGAATCAAAACTCTGTGGCCTATGCATCAACTATTAAATGTTGTCAACCAAGCGTTCTTGAACTGTAGTTGATACAGCATATTGCAGTTGATGACATTTTGATTTGCATCAATACTTCCACTTCTAACATAGATGCACCACATCTATGAAGCAAAATTAATATTTGAAATGAAAAAAATTATAATTTGTGTACATACACCAGTTACAATTATGTTTATTCAATAATGAAAAGGCTGATTTAATTTCTCGGTGTACCCAAGCTGCCTACGCAAGCTCGACGAATGTGAACTGGTCATATGATATCGTAGCGCGTCTGCTGTTAGCATGTTTGCCTTCCAAGCAGTCGATCCGGGCCCGACTACCCGCTAACGCAACTTTTTGTTGGACCTTCGAATCGAAAAGTCAATGGTTTCCTTGTCCACTTGTCATCTTGGGTTTTGCTTTGGATGGTAATATGGTAATATGGCTAAACGTTGTCAATATATACACTTATTCGACGACGTAGTAACGAAATAACCCCAGTTAAGAAAACCCCAAACGGGACCCCATGTGACATGTGACATGCTTTGTGGTATGCAACGAATCTTGCTAAGAAATTCATATAAATATTGGGTTCTAATCTTCATCACTGAGAGGTAGAAATAATGATTTATTGAGGATGTAAAACTTCTTGGGGCCGTAGTTCAATTGTTAATAAACAATGCACGATGCGTCTTTCGACGATTCTTCCACCACAGAATCAGTACGAGGCGATAACTTCCAACGGCAGCTGAAGTTGTTTAGCGCTGTATGTTTTCCTAAATGTTGACAGTTTGCGGGCGGGTGGCGGGTGGCGGGGGGGGGCGGGTGGCGGGGGGCGGGTGGCGGGTGGCGGGGGGTTGAAAACAAAGACATGTCAAACTTTAACTCCAAACTGTAGTTTTCAAGTTTTCAAATGTGATTTTATTCCAAGTATGTTTGACATAAATAAACAAAGTTGGATTAATTTAATACATGCTACCAAGTATGCGCATAATACGCTACATTAAATACATTTGCATCGCACTAATGCGTCTACAATATCGACTAATCCATTTTAATGTGCGATAAAGTACACACGCATACACACGCGTGTGCACACGCACGCACGCACCCCCAACACACACACACGTGTTATCTCTGTTGGCGTCATGCCAGAACTAATTCTGACGCGATGAAAAAAAAATCTGGCGGAATAAAGGGGTGTGCCCGGGCATCGCATATGAGGGGGGGGGTGCCCGGGCATCGCATATGAGGGGGGGGGTGCCCGGGCATCGCATATGCACTGTGTGTAACAGATAAATGTCGTTCCATCCCCGAAGTTTTAGTGAAAGTAGTTATCCATCGATAATGAATTTAGGTGGTGAGACCCTTCGGACACGAAATTTCGTTTTTATGGACCACGCACGCACGCACGCACGCACACGTTTCGTTTACGTAGGGCCTACTCTAGTTATTATCTGATTATGTGTTCGAATTACCAAACATCGTATATTAACCTGCATATATTCCGCGCATTTGTGATTCCAAACATCGAAGCGAGTTACGTCTGTAATTCTTAGCAACACATCCCCACTGATTGATTCGGCGACTGGGACAACGTTCAATTGCCACGTTTGTTCGGGTGGACCCACCGGGGATGAAAACAGTATATCAGTAATCAGAAATAGTTCACGGTTAAAACACACAGATAGCCAATGTAAACGTATGTCCACATTTAATGTGGAAACTTTCATTTCATTTCAAATGTTGCATTCATGTGCACGGACACAACCCCCAATACAACAAGTAACACACAACCCTGCAACATCACAATCACTTTGTATAATGTGAATAACGTTTTATGTATGTCTTGTTACAGTATTATCTACACTTCGACTCATTCACCGTAACGTTTTATGTATGTCTTGTTACAGTATTATCTACACTTCGACTCATTCACCGTAACGCTGCCACGTTAAACAAACGAACAACTTTCTAGCCAATTCTCTCTAAAGTGTTAAGATTAATTGATGTTTCACGTACTTTATAAATAGTCAAGTACTGTTACGTTGGCTAAATGAAACTATATTTATGCGCTTCCAAAAAATATTGTTTTGCTGCATGAAACATTCACGCAGCAATAATATTATTCAGATTTACAAGAGGCATTTGACTTATCGTCAATAACACAGAGTGCTCACTCGTAGATTAGTGCCCAAACTGTGTGCATGTGAACATTCTAGAACGCACATTACTGTCTTCCGTAACACCAGTCCTGTATTTCGTAACACTTCGCCTCTCTTCGGCAATATTCTATCTATGATCTGAAACCTTACAAATATAATAGACTTGCACATATACACGATTATCCTAGTAACAACTACAACTTCAACCTAACCAATAGTGCTTAATTGAAACAACGTTGCAGCGGCACGTATCAGTCATTTATAAATAATTACAAAACCGCTTCTCGCAGCGTTCATCATCAACTCATCGAAAACGCCGCGTTTCTCTGAAGTCATCACTATTGTATGCAACGTTGCATCGGGCAGTGTCTATAAACGCTGTGTGGTGCGCGACTGAACAGGGTTGTTCCACGTGTCTGAACAATGTTCTTCCGTACGACTGAACAAGGTTGTTCCGCGCGACTGAACACGGTTGTTCCGCGCCACTGGCCAAGATTGTTTCACGCAACTGAACACCGTTGTCTCTTGCGACTGATCACTATTGTTTCTTGCGACTGACAAAGATTGCTCCACACGACTGAACATCGATGTTTCGTGCAAACGAACGTGATATCTTCACTTAACCGGCCATGGTCACTTGCTCATATCCGAGCTTCAGGCAGTAGGCGAAGTTCCTCTGGGTTTTCATTGTCATCGAGTTTAACACAACTGTCCTGCTTGCAAGGGCGATCGACACAGTTCGTTACACTTTTGTCCGGCGACAACAACGTCGTGTTTTCCGTTGTCTCCACCGCAGCGACGACGCCGGTAGCTGGAGCATAGTTCAAGCCGGCCATAGCGCTCTCCTTGGGAGAGCGACACGGCTCGCGACCCGATGACGCGATCACGTAGGAGTCGTAGTCGACGGGCTCGCTCATTCTGCCGTACTCTGGCGGCGCTTCCTCGTCGACGCAGCTGAAGGCTGTCTCTGTAACAAGACGGCTATTAAAACATCTTCCCATCACGCAGGCACGCACGCACGCACACGCACGCACGCAAACACACACACACATACACACACACACACGCACGCACGCACGCACGCACGCACGCACGCACACACACACACACACACACACGCACGCACGCACGCACGCACGCACACACACAATGTCGTTATCGTGTATATCAAGTATTTTGTTTTTATCACCCACCCATCTGTTCCCCTGACGTAGTCCCGTTATCGTCTTCCACAATTGGGTTCTTCTCACTGGCTCCTCCAAGGTCGAGGTATTCCTGAAAACGAACAAGTATAACGCACAGTGTTATTAAACACAGTATAACATAACATGCGCTTCGTTAAAACGATTTATTATGCAAATTTTAATAATTTCTTTAATGTCTTTTAAAGCTCTTAGCAGTGTAAATTCGGCCATCACAACAATGAATTAATAGTCCTTATGGACATCACAGTTACATTATCTTTTTACATTTTTTACATTTATTACTTATTTTATCTCACCACACGAAACCACGTCAAGCACCAAGCTACATGGTTAGACGTCTTGGGAAAGGGTAGTTCACTTTCTGACCAGGATATTGCCAGGGATACACACATACTTCATTTGGATACGTTTTGACAGTAATTCGTGCGTGTTACAACGTAACTCATGTATTCATCATACTTAACTGACAGATACCAAAGAGCGAAGATAGCTAATTGCTTTTCAGCGGCCCTTCCCACTTCATGTGGCGTTCCTCGGGTTTCTGTTCTTGCTTTTCAGCGGCCCTTCCCACTTCATGTGGCGTTCCTCGGGGCTCTGTTCTTGCTTTTCAGCGGCCCTTCCCACTTCATGTGGCGTTCCTCGGGGCTCTGTTCTTGCTTTTCAGCGGCCCTTCCCACTTCATGTGGCGTTCCTCGGGGCTCTGTTCTTGCTTTTCAGCGGCCCTTCCCACTTCATGTGGCGTTCCTCGGGGCTCTGTTCTTGCTTTTCAGCGGCCCTTCCCACTTCATGTGGCGTTCCTCGGGTTTCTGTTCTTGCTTTTCAGCGGCCCTTCCCACTTCATGTGGCGTTCCTCAGGGCTCTGTTCTTGCTTTTTACTCTTTATACTCCACTCAGCTCAGTTATTCAAACTCACAACTCTTTATACTCCACTCAGCTCAGTTATTCAAATTCACAACTCTTTATACTCCACTCAGCTCAGTTATTCAAACTCACAACTCTTTATACTCCACTCAGCTCAGTTATTCAAACTCACAACTCTTTATACTCCACTCAGCTCAGTTATTCAAACTCACAACTTGGACCACCAGCAGATGATACACAGTTTTACCTTTCCTTGACTACCCCGGATAAAAATTGCTCCTTAAACCAACCCAGTGATTGTCTCCAGGATATATTCCACTGGATGACTGACAGCAAATTAAAGTTAAATGCAAACAAAACTGAGTTTCTTATTATTGGTACACAAAAGCAGCGATGTCAACTTGATAGTCTTCCCCGACACCCATGATAAGCCAGAATTTCACACTGGCCGTCTCAAGGAGTCAGATTTAGGAGTCACCTTTGATAATAATAAAACATTAAGACAGCATATTTCACAAACTTGTCGTTGCTGCTTTTATCACATTCGTGACCTTCGTCGTATTCGCCGGTATATGTGTTTTGCTGTCGCCAAGACTATTGCAACTGCTCTTGTTAACAGTAGACTCGACTATTGTAATTCCCTTTATCGTAATATCTGTCTCAAGGATATCTTGAAACATCAGCGTGTGCAAAATTGTTTGCCAAGAGTATTTACCCGGTTTCCTCGGTTCTCTCGCTCAGTGCTACTTCTTAAATCATTGCATTGGCTCCCTGTCCGAAATCGCATTTTTTTTAAAAACATTTCGCCGTAAACTAAAAACCCACCTGTTTAAACTTGCTTATCCTCCATAATTCCCCATCGAACCAATCCAACTGTTTACAATTGGAACTGCTTATCAATTATGAACTGCTTAACCCCTTTTGTCTTGGTGAGCTGCCGAGCTTGGGTCTCCCGAGGATTTTAGTGCAGTAGAATTTTTTTTATATTATTATTATAAAAGATGGTTGTACGACAGCATTCATACCACGTTGTGACGCAGCATGTTTTCAAACGTGGCCGCCAATTCCTTGAATGCCGGCCGATCGCTAGGCAAGTCTTTCCAGCAACGTGTCATGACGTCATACCTGCTCAAGATCACACAAGGTCAGCAAACGGTTTCTTCATTTTGTTGACTATCTAACGCTATTTTACTGAAATGATGCATATAAAAAAAATTTTATCGAGTAAGTTATTTGTGACTACCGAAATTCACGTATCATGTTCCGCTTCCGGGTAGGCTCGTCATGTGACACCAACAAGGATCTGTGGAACTGGACCTCGTCAAAAACACCGTATAACACTTCGTTCTACTCATACCTTTAGTTCTCCACATATTAAATAATTCGTCAACAGAACAATCGAAATCGAGGTTAACTCAGTAAAGTTCTTTCGATTGCATTCACAATACAGAAAAATGGCGTGATAAACTCTTGCTGCGTGCACGGATTTCAACCCAAATGTGGACATATTCTTGAGACAACTTAGGTCAAAACGAGATTTAATACACAGACGAAAATGTGTCACTTACAGTTCGTCGGAACAATTGCCTGGTTTCTCCATCCTGTAGCCGGTCTTCAGCAGATGGCAAAGTCGCTCTGGAAGTACGCCCGGGTACGGGATGGCGCCTGAAACAGTGATATTTAGTAAATGACTACAATGAAATAGACACACGAGTAATGGTAGCAGACACACGAGCAATGGTAGCAGACACATGAGCAATGGTAGCAGACACACGAGCAATGGTAGCAGACACACGAGCAGTGGTAGCAGACACACGAGCAGTGGTAGCAGACACACGAGCAATGGTAGCAGACACATGAGCAATGGTAGCAGACACACGAGCAATGGTAGCAGACACACGAGCAATGGTAGCAGACACACGAGCAATGGTAGCAGACACACGTGCAATGGTAGCAGACACATGAGCAATGGTAGCAGACACACGAGCAATGGTAGCAGACACACGAGCAATGGTAGCAGACACACGAGCAATGGTAGCAGACACACGAGCAATGGTAGCAGACACACGAGCAATGGTAGCAGACACACGAGCAATGGTAGCAGACACACGCGTGCGTGCGCGGCACTATACGCCTGAACGACGACAGAGCGCAGAATCGTCTCTACGCTACGTGCGCGGCACGACGGCCGGAGCCGTACGCTAGAAGGACGGCAGACAACAGAATCGTCTCTACGCTACGTGCGCGGCACGACGGCCGGAGCCGTACGCTAGAAGGACGGCAGACAACAGAATCGTCTCTACGCTACGTGCGCGGCACGACGGCCGGAGCCGTACGCTAGAAGGACGGCAGACAACAGAATCGTCTCTACGCTACGTGCGCGGCACGACGGCCGGAGCCGTACGCTAGAAGGACGGCAGACAACAGAATCGTCTCTACGCTACGTGCGCGGCACGACGGCCGGAGCCGTACGCTAGAAGGACGGCAGACAACAGAATCGTCTCTTAGAATAGGGTTGTGTGATAGTAAGACATGTTGAGATACGAACGCAAACACAGCTGTAGTTGATCTTTAGTTGTGATGAGTGTAACGATATAGTTTAGTTATGTTTGGATAGCGATGGCCATGTTAGACGCTATTAGTATCTATTTCTCAGGGTGAATAATTTCCTTTCCGGTTACTACAGAATCGGAGTTATTTTCTTACATAGACCCAGGAGTCTACTTGTTTTCTTAAAAATTGCTGAGTAACTCGTTCAATTGTGCAACCACCATTCACGAGCGTTGAATTATAGAAATGGGGCATTCCAACTAGACCTGAATCAAACTAGTGAGCGGAAACCCCGCTAATCCGTGACACTATGATATAATGCTCTCCGAAACAAATTTAATTAAATCGGTGTTTGGAAATATACAAGAGTCTGCAGGAATTGTGTAGAATATCAAGTATCAAATTATTTTGTATTACTGTTTCACTGGTTTTATTTGGCAGCGTTTGCAGCAAGTGGGCCTACTATGTTAGCACTATTTTAAGATAATAAACTCTCTTACCAAGAGTGACAATTTCCCAGAGCACGACGCCGTAAGACCACCTACAAAGGCAAGCGATATGTTGGTGGCGAATCACTCATTATATCAAATAATAAATTACAGCAGTTGCATCTACATTAATATTTAACATCTCATAATGAAATAAACCAATGTAAAAATAGAACTCTACAGTGATAACAGTTTTCCTACAATGCTTTTGTTAAATAACATATTGATTATTGAAATAAATAACCTATATAATACTTTTTGTATTTGTACTATTACTCATACTATTCTTTTTAGTATTGCTTGCTTGTCGATTTGTCGTGTTAGATGTTAAGTACCATATTACATAATGCAACTGGTAATGCGTACACGATTCACCAAGTACACTATTCACCAAGTACACTATTCACCAAGTACACTATTCAACAAGTAGAAGACAACCACGTGATGCTGAACCACGACCTTGTGCTTACACGTCTGTTTTCGTTGTATACAGCTGATCGTATAAAGACTCGGGCGCCATCCACTTGATTGGCAGTCGACCCTACAACAGGGAGACTTGCGCTTACACTCTCGATGCGATTGATTCTACGATTAATGACGGCGCTATGGTTGTCAAAAATACACCACATGATTACATAGTCATAGTTGTCCGATTTTACCAAGACAACAATAATATACTACAGTTTCATCTAAACGTTGTCTAACTATCTTAGAGTAAATAATTTCGGACGTATATTCGTGAGCTCAAAGTATAATATTATGTTAACTTTACATCTTATATATATATATATATATATATATATATATATATATATATATATATATATATATATATATATATATATATATATATATAGATGTAAAGTTAACATAATATTATATATATATTATATATATATATATATATATATATTTCTTGCCCCACCCTGGAAAAATTCCTGCGGACGCCCCTGGGTGTTTTATATATGTTTATTATATTTTGAAAAGCGGTGGTTAAAAAAAATTTGGCTTCCCTTACAAAGACGTATTAGTTAGTAAATTCACTAATTATACGACAGATGGCGCCACTGTCCATAGCCGGCGTGACTCGAAATTAAACGATTATTGTAACTATATAAATCCGTATATGTTCGGCGGCTAATGTTCCTAGTGTTAATCAAACAAAAAAAACAGTAACATCGACGGCGGTTACTCAATATTAATGACATTATTATTGATACACTATTTACCTTGGTTTTCTTGACATAGGCGTCTTCAACATAGACATCTCGCGTCAAACCGAAGTCCGATATCTTGACGATATTCTGTTTGTTGAGCAAGATATTCCTGGCGGCCAGATCTCGATGGACAAGCTTCATATCGCCGAGGTACTGCATGCCATTAGCCGTCTGCCAGGCGAACGACAACAGGTCTTTGGCGGTTACCACGCTGCTTGTTTCGGAGTAACCCGGCGACCCTCGTTCATCTTCGTCGTCGTCCGGTGACGTTCGGTTGCCTCCGCTGGTGTTCGGCGACTGTCGCGTATCGTCGTTAAAGTTCGGCGTCACTTCGGATTCACCGAAGAAGACCGTGTTGGATATGCGGCACTTGCGCAGGAAGGAGAGGAGGGAGCCGTTCTTGCAGTGTTCCACTATCATGAAGAATGGGCCTAGACAAGAGACGGTGGGAGACTGAGTGCACTGACTGGTGATGGATGAAGGAGAAGACAGACATGGTTCGGACATGTCTTCAGAACGACCAATGACTTACCAGCGACAACAGCGTCCCCTGGACCGTAGAAGGGAAGTGGGAAAGAGACAGGGCAAAATAACAATATACCGACGAACCTTGGAAGAAGAAACGAACGGTGCTGGGCTGACATTGCGGAAAGGAGAGGAACGGGCGAAATATTGTGTGAAACTTGCATGTCTCCCCTGGTCACGAAGAGAATACGCCAAACAGTCCAGTGTAGCTAACTGGGAATGATAACGAAGGGATTAGCTAAATTTAAAGACAATGTCTAAATTAATGACATTTGTAACGGGTATTATGTAATAAAACGGCAGATAGGTGGAACATCACATAGACGTTGGTGCGTGATCATTTCTTGAGGGAAATGAAATGTTACGCGGCGTCTTATCAACACCAGTCTCGTGTGATTGCAACACGTACATTCATTATATCTTCCAAACATCTTAAAGTAGTTCCAATCGTTGATTAGTACATAGACTTAAAAGAAAAATCTTGAAAGTGTTATTTCTGTTTACACATGTTAAATTACGAAACGTGTATTTAGCTCAACCACGCACGCACGCACGCACGCACGCACGCACGCACGCACGCACGCACGCACGCACGCACGTACGCACGCACGTACGCACAACACATTTCTGTGAGAGGTAGACACACCCACCAGCCCTAGTACAGACGCCGAGGAGCCTAACTACGTTCTTGTGGTTCACGTCCTTCAGAAGGTTGTATTCCGAGAGCAGGTCCCGCAAGTCACTGTTCGGGGCGTTCTCTGTCAAACACAGACATTGTTTATAATGTTTCGTGTTTTGTTATTGCTATTGATAACTGGATAACAACATCAACATGCGTGATAAATAATAATATTTATTATGGCAGGTCACCGTCAAGTGGCGCCGCGTGGTGAGTGACACAGCAAGCAAACTGAAGATAGACCAGTGGCTACATCTGGTGTGTAACATAAGAAGCGCTGGCGGCACAAGGCTGTTCACGGAGCATGAAGTAGAGGTAATGTCTCAGTTACACTTCCTGGTGTGTTACAGATGGATATAGGGCACAGTAATTTTAGATATGTGAAATAAAAAAAATCATATTATCTGACATAACTGACATAACTTGCCCCACGTAGGGCCTAGTTGTTACAGTAGACGGCGCCTGGGAAACTTCACATTTCTACTTAAATACAATACGGAATATCAATGGTTTGGTACATTTTATTAACACGAATAATAAACTGAATGTATTCGTTGACATAAATAATGCATATAACATACTTTTCACAAAAAGTGACTTTAACTTAAAATTGTAACAACTAGCCCCGGTCTCCCCTACAATGTGATGCTTTCGAAAAAGCATCACGTAATCTTCACTTCACTTCATCCCTTGACTGTGGTCTAGTGATGACATTTCAACGGTTAAGCGTATCAGTGATGCGGCAGGCGATGATCGATGATGACTATCTTATACATGTTGAATATCGTGTACGTAACAGACAAACACTTCATCTAACACGCGTGAGATAAGACCGCAACACATGTTTGGATGTGCGTTGATGGTATCCACGAGGAATTCCCTTGTCATTCGTTATAAATGGAACTCACGGAACTCTGATAAAGCATCGATGAACCTAAAAAGCTGCTGTGAAAGGGTGTTACTATAGAATATCAAACCCCAATCTACCTAGATAACATATTTTATAATAGTTGCGCTCTTTGCATTCCATGAAAGACTGACAGGAAATACACATAGTTGCATTTTAACATGTCAGTATTTTATGATTTTAACAATGTATCTTTATTTATTTATTTATTGTTACTAGTGCATATATATAGTTTGGTTGTTATTTAAGATTGTTGTGCTTATATGTACGATACTATTAAAATATGTGTAGCAAAATATGCTTTATTTGCATGTTGCATTTATTGTAAACATCAACATTTATTGTAAACATCAACATTTATTGTAAACATCAACATTTATGCTGTAATTTGTTTTTAGTAATATAATACTAATAAGCAAAATGTTATTTTTTTCATTGCCGAAGCATCCCTGAAATACAAAAGAATGTCGTCCTATTGTTGCCGTTAAAGGGAATTATAACGACTGCCACTGTTTAACTGAACGACTGTTATACGGAACATTGTCACTTAAGTTGGGATATTGCGACATTGAATTCGTTATTATATATAACACCACGGTTGTCTTAAGATGACAAAATAATACACGATTTGGCGATGAAATAAAATTAGCAAGTTTATGACATATATCCGGCAATAAAAGACAACTCGATAAATCCCCTCATTTGAAGGTGAAATATGACTTTTATCATAGGATGTTTTATTGGTGTTTAAAATTACAGTGTCTTTGTTTCACACCTTATCACGGTAAATATACTATACTATTAAACACGAAGCATAACACCATAAATTTAGATGAACAATGAGATCGGAAAATTAAACCACTTGGGGCATATTAATTATATTATACGAAATCCCAACTAGCTCCGAAACAGTTAACCAATGAGAATCAGTGTACATTCCTTTGCTGATGATACCGATGACAAAGTCTCACCTTTGAGCATCTTGACAGCGACGAGTCTGTAGCCCTTCCTGCCGTCGATGTTGTAAGCCTTCGCCCGCACCACCCTGCCAAATTCTCCCTCACCCAGCGTTTCTCCCAGAACCAGCTTCTGTCTCGGAAACTCCCACTTGGGCTCCAGCTGCGGGGGGGGGGGGCAACGAAGAATGCAAAATGGTTTCAGTCACAATATAATTATTCGTCACTGCGGAGCAACGAATGGGAATCATGCGATCATTCTAACGCCAATGTGTCGAGACAGGCCCTGGAATGGAATCCTCTAGGGACAAGACAAACTAGGAAGACCAAAAATAGTTGGTGGACGTCAGTCGCATCCACACACATCCACACACCCACACATCCACACATCCACACATCCACACATCCACATCCACACATCCACACATCCACATATCCACACACCCACACACCCACACATCCACACATCCACACATCCACACATCCACATACATCTACACATCCGCACATCCACACACCCACACATCCACACATCCACATATCCACACACATCCACACATCCACACATCCACACATCCACACACCCATACACCCACACATCCACACATCCACACATCTACACATACAAACATCCACACATCCACACATCCACACATCCACACATCCACACACCCACACATCTACACATCAACACATCCACACATCCCCACAGCCACACATCTACACATCCACACATCCACACATCCACACACCCACACAGCCACACATCCACACAGCCACACATCCACACACCCACACATCCACACATCCACACACCCATACATCCACACATCCACACATCCACACACCCACACACCCACACACCCACACATCCACACACCCACACAGCCACACATCCACACACCCACACATCCACACACCCACACATCCACACATCCCCACATCCACCCACCCACACATCAACACATCCACACACCCACACAGCCACACATCCACACACCCACACATCCACACATCCACACATCCACACACCCACACACCCACACATCCACACACCCACACAGCCACACATCCACACATCCACCCACCCACACATCAACACATCCACACATCCACACACCCACACACCCACACAACCACACATCCACACATCCACACATCCACACACCCACACACCCACACACCCACACATCCATACATCCACACATCCACAGTCCAGATAACATTTGGAAATCAGCCGTTGGTTTATCGCGAGTACGAATTTTTCAGCAGTAATCCAATCTCTCGCGCAGAGTCGAAAAAGCCCAGTTTGACATAACGTACACAACGTACACAACGTACACAACGTACACAACGTACACAACGTACACAACGTACACAACGTACACAACGTACACAACGTACACAACGTACACTGCAGGGTGCTGATGGTATAATTGAAGAAGACTCTGCAGAATGTAAGGTGACTTTATGCTGACCACACCGACCCCTGATGGTCTAACAAACACACTGACCCCTGACGGTCTAACAAACACATTGACCCCTGATGGTCTAACAAACACACTGACCCCTGATGGTCTAACAAACACACTGACCCCTGACGGTCTAACAAACGCATTGACCCCTGATGGTCTAACAAACGCACTGAACCCTGATGGTCTAACAAACACACTGAACCCTGATGGTCTAACAAACACACTGAACCCTGATGGTCTAACAAACACACTAATGAAGACGTTATTCCTCGCAGTCGAAACGTCAATGCGTCCACATGTCTTGTTTGCGTCGGACGAAAAATGCTTAAAATAATTCATGATCTTACATCATGGTGGTTCCAACCGATTGACCGTTCCCCGAGGACGCCGTCGGATATCAGGCGTTGCGCACGAGGCGCCCTGCAGCTTTTTACTGCCTGGTGGTACACGGCGAAGCGGGCAACTGGGAATTTATAACAAGCGCCTAACTTTAATTCGCAATACGTATTCACCAGTAGCCTCCTGCCAAGTGAAACAAGACGTAGTTAAGGCGAGCTCTCCAGCCGCAAGGATTGATCAGTCAGCGTGTTCAATTTAGACTGCGATAAGTGTTAACGTCTACGAAGAAAAGATGTTTGTGTCGGCGTCCTGCGGATCACATACTGGGTAAACAAGGCAGTATGCTGCCCGATAATGCGCCTACATTGATAGCGATGTTTGGCATTGCTCAAAATGGAAGCATCAATGCTCAGTATGTTATCAAATTATGCGAACCGGGCATACCAAATAAAACACTGATAGTAGTATTTTCGGAAACCTCATCTCAAGTATACTTGTTATAAATATATCGTAGGCGTAACAATCTAGATACAAAGTCTAATAATTAATAGTGTGTCGTATGTACGCGCGCGGGGACGCACGCGCACGCACGCACGCACGCACGCACACGTGCACGCACATTTTAAAGTCAAAATACATAATTATTATACAGTTCATGGCTGATCTCAAATTATATTTATCTATTATATATCAAGGAGACAGTCTATTTTCGTGATCTACTTGGAAGCTTCCCACGGTGATCTAAGAGACAATTTGCCGCAACGCCCTCGAGAAGACACTGAAATGTCTTACTACACGACACACGCCGACGACGTTGGCTTCGTCAGCAATGTCAGCCAACTCCTGGACGAGGTACAATGAATCGCTCCTGGTTGTCTGTCTAAATGGTAACGTGAATGAAGCAAAGACAGAATGTACCAACATTCACAGAAGAATCAACAGTGCTGGACAGGACTGGCTCTCTACTTAGGGACGTGCTGGACAGGACTGGCTCTCTACTTAGGGACGTGCTGGACAGGACTGGCTCTCTACTTAGGGACGTGCTGGACAGGACTGGCTCTCTACTTAGGGACGTGCTGGACAGGACTGGCTCTCTACTTAGGGACGTGCTGGACAGGACTGGCTCTCTACTTAGGGACGTGCTGGACAGGACTGGCTCTCTGTGGTCTCTGGGTCAGACATTTCTGTGTATCCCAAGACTTCCGGCTGCGAGTGTAAAACGCGTCTACTGTCCATGTGCTCACATACAACACGTGGGGACTACCGCTAACGGAATGGGCCAGGTCCGCTGTGACAGGTTATCGGCATCAGATACCCTAAGCGAATCTCGAACAATGCCCTCTACCGAAAATGTGCGTGCAACCCCCTCAGCTTGTTTGCCTTCAAAACTCATTGGAGTATGTTTGGACATGTGCTTCCCATGCCACGTGAAGCCTCTGCACAGCTGGCCACACCCGCTGACGTTGCTGGCTGGCGAGGGCGACCATGAACAACACTGCTAACTGCCCTCGACAAACCAGCGATATCGAGACTGGCTGAGATCACATGACCCAAGTCAATGGAAGAACATAAGCCAGAACATCCTGAAAGTGGCACAATCGAAACTGTCCCCACTGTTACAGGGAGGCAGTGACGCGAAAGTGTGATCACATGCACGCACGCACGCACGCACGCACGCACGCACGCACGCACGCACGCACGCACGAATGCACGCACACAGACACACACACACACACGCACGCACGCACACACACACACACACACACACACACACACACACACACACACACACACACGCATGCACGCACGCACGCGCGCACTATTATATATCCTAAATTAAAATAGTTTGGCCACATTTTTAAGCACAACGAATATTGGCAGGGAAAAGAAGCAGAGACAACGACGACCAAGATGTCTTTGGAACGGTGACATCAGTTTTTTGGGCCTAAGCAGTTCCATTACCCATGAATCCCCGATGTATTTGGCTAATAACGGGGACGTGCAACCCTTTCTTAGTTTATGTGGAAAAAAACTAACTCCTATGTTGGTTGAAAATTGGCAATTCGTCCAATTTATTTGGAGGTCGTATTTCAACGTAATTGCAACTGTGCACACCGCTTTAAATGTAAAATGCCTGCAGCACAGGGTGAACAGTCAAAATAAATAGTCTGGATAACTACATCAGTGTAGAAGACAGACTGGTACATGTTAGCAATAAAAGTGTGACCAAAAAACCCTTGTTGCTGTTATATAATGTTCCAGCATAACAATTTACAAGGAAAAAGATACTTAATTAAGGCTGCACAAGAACAGTACCAGCTAGACCATTTAACATTCACTACACACAAAAGCGGGGTGTAAGTAATACCCCAGGCCCTGTCTGTTTGCGGATTGGGACCCCTCCCCCCACTAAATTGTTGGAATAGCTGGAGAAAGAGTCATAGTACAACTAAGATACGAAATGACGTCGACGACACGGGTCGTTCCCGCGGTGGGTGTCACTAGGACGAGTAAGAGCATCAACACCATCCGTTCTATCTTTAGCCATCCTTTCTAGGTCTTGTTCAGAGCATCGACACCGTCCGTTCTATCTTTAGCCATCCTTTCTAGGTCTTGTTCAGAGCATCAACACCATCCGTTCTATCTTTAGCCATCCTTTCTAGGTCTTGTTCAGAGCATCGACACCGTCCGTTCTATCTTTAGCCATCCTTTCTAGGTCTTGTTCAGAGCATCGACACCATCCGTTCTATCTTTAGCCATCCTTTCTAGGTCTTGTTCAGAGCATCGACACCGTCCGTACTATCTTTAGCCATCCTTTCTAGGTCTTGTTCAGAGCATCGACACCATCCGTTCTATCTTTAGCCATCCTTTCTAGGTCTTGTTCAGAGCATCGACACCATCCGTTCTATCTTTAGCCATCCTTTCTAGGTCTTGTTCAGAGCATCGACACCATCCGTTCTATCTTTAGCCATCCTTTCTAGGTCTTGTTCAGAGCATCGACACCATCCGTTCTATCTTTAGCCATCCTTTCTAGGTCTTGTTCAGAGCATCGACACCATCCGTTCTATCTTTAGCCATCCTTTCTAGGTCTTGTTCAGAGCATCGACACCGTCCGTTCTATCTTTAGCCATCCTTTCTAGGTCTTGTTCAGAGCATCGACACCGTCCGTTCTATCTTTAGCCATCCTTTCTAGGTCTTGTTCAGAGCATCGACACCGTCCGTTCTATCTTTAGCCATCCTTTCTAGGTCTTGTTCAGAGCATCGACACCGTCCGTTCTATCTTTAGCCATCCTTTCTAGGTCTTGTTCAGAGCATCGACACCATCCGTTCTATCTTTAGCCATCCTATCTAGGTCTTGTTCAGAGCATCGACACCATCCGTTCTATCTTTAGCCATCCTTTCTAGGTCTTGTTCAGAGCATCGACACCATCCGTTCTATCTTTAGCCATCCTTTCTAGGTCTTGTTCAGAGCATCGACACCATCCGTTCTATCTTTAGCCATCCTTTCTAGGTCTTGTTCAGAGCATCGACTCCATCCGTTCTATCTTTAGCCATCCTTTCTAGGTCTTGTTCAGAGCATCGACACCATCCGTTCTATCTTTAGCCATCCTTTCTAGGTCTTGTTCAGAGCATCGACACCATCCGTTCTATCTTTAGCCATCCTTTCTAGGTCTTGTTCAGAGCATCGACACCATCCGTTCTATCTTTAGCCATCCTTTCTAGGTCTTGTTCAGAGCATCGACACCATCCGTTCTATCTTGAGCCATCCTATCTAGGTCTTGTTCAGAGCATCGACACCATCCGTTCTATCTTTAGCCAACCTTTCTAGGTCTTGTTCAGAGCATCGACACCATCCGTTCTATCTTTAGCCATCCTTTCTAGGTCTTGTTCAGAGCATCGACACCGTCCGTTCTATCTTTAGCCATCCTTTCTAGGTCTTGTTCAGAGCATCGACACCATCCGTTCTATATTCAGCCATCCTTTCTAGGTCTTGTTCAGAGCATCGACACCATCCATTCTATCTTCAGCCATCCTTTCTAGGTCTTGTTCAGAGCATCGACACCATCCGTTCTATCTTTAGCCATCCTTTCTAGGTCTTGTTCAGAGCATCGACACCATCCATTCTATCTTCAGCCATCCTTTCTAGGTCTTGTTCAGAGCATCGACACCATCCATTCTATCTTCAGCCACCCTTTCTAGGTCTTGCGTCCTTATTGTCTGGATGTGTGTCTCTCTTGCGATGGTTCGTTGGTACGTTTTTGGGGGGCGTCGTCTTTGAGTGGCTCTGCATTTGCCCTGTTAAGGACTTCCTAGTTTGAAAGTCTGCGCAAACATCTGGTCTGGAAATTTGTTAGTTTCTGTTCAATTTTAGTTGGTTGTATTCCATGTTTCAGAGCAACAAAGAAGCACGGGTATAACCTTAGTGTTGAAAAGTATTTGATATTTGTATTTATACCATTTGACCTTCAACAGTCTAGGTGAGGTTTTTTAACTGTTCCCCCCCCCTTTCCTTTCCTTTTCCCTTTCCTTTCCAAGCCTATTTTTGATGCCAAACAGAACAGGGGTTCTAATGCATGAGAAATGGGTTTTCGTGTTGTCTGTGTCCACACATCCAGCACCGGAGGACATGATTGGGATTTAAACGACACTGGAGAGTGCGTGTGAGTGCGTTTTGGCGTGTGCGATCGCGAGCGCGTGCGCGTGTGCGAATATGTGTGCGTGCGTGAGCGTTACTCACACTCGCTGCCGCATAGGAGTGTGGTGAGGTTCTCTGATATCCCGTGCTTGATTATTCCCGTAAAAAATCGACGGCGTGTTTGTTGATATTGTTCATGCAACACACATTAATAATAGGAAAATATTCACCAATAGTGCTCAACAAACTTACACAAAAGGTTGATTGGTTTGTCTGAAGCAGCGTAGTTATTAAAAGCAATTTTGCATTAGTAACACAAATGTTTTACAACAATATTATATAACCGAAACAGTAGCGTTGGAATATTTAGACCTACTTTAATGACATTCACATTCACACGACTTTATTGTTCACATTATGCACAAGATAATGATCCTAGAAAAATAAAACTTACAGCTATATATGCTGCGATTTGGCGTTCGTGGTCATCGATATAATCTGACGGAATGGCGCTCAAAGACACGATGCTGCCCAGCTGCTTAGACGCCGGTGGTCGCTTCCGTTTGACGCGCCACGTGATTGCGGTAACCATGACGACGAAGGCGCCGCCCAGCGACAAGACGATGGCGAGCAGACACGTGGAGTCACACTTGGTGCTCGAGTTGACCATTTGCTCTGTGTGGTGACAATACGTATTTATCAATACGTGTTTTTGATGTAAAATAAACTGAATGAAACGAGGTGAAATATGGAAGGAGGGAAGGAGAGGTGAAGGGAGGGAGGGAGAGAGGGAGAGAGGGAAGAAGGGATGGAAAGAAGGAGGGAGGGAGGGAAGAACGAGGGATGGAAGAAGGGATGGAAGGAGGGGAGGGAGGGAGGGAGGGAGGGAGGGAGAGAGGGAGGGAGGGAGGGAGGAAAGAACGAGGGATAGAAGAAGGGATGGAAGGGGAGGGAGGGAGGGAGGGAGGAAGGGAGGAAAGAACGAAGGATGGAAGAAGGGATGGAAGGGGAGGAGGGAGGGAGGGAGGGAGGGAGGAAAGAACGAGGGATGGAAGAAGAGATGGAAGGAGAGGAGGGAGGGAGGGAGGAAAGAACGAGGGACGGAAGAAGGGATGGAAGGAGAGGAGGGAGGGAGGGAGGGAGGGAGGGAGGAAAGAACGAGGGATGGAAGAAGGGTTGGAAGGAGAGGAGGGAGGGAGGGAGGAAAGAACGAGGGATGGAAGAAGGGATGGAAGGAGAGGAGGGACGGAGGGAGGAAAGAACGAGGGATGGAAGAAGGGATGGAAGGAGGGGAGGGAGGGAGGGAGGGAGGAAAGAACGAGGGATGGAAGAAGGGATGACAGGAGGGGAGAGAGCGGGGAAAGGAGTTCGTGAGCAATAATTAGTTAGTCACTTATTTAACGAATGATTAATAAAGTAGTACGTGAACTAGTAAAACGCATTGATGAGTGTGCGTTAGTTTGTGCGCGCGCGTATGTGCGTGCGTGTGTGCGTGCGTGTGACCACTTAAATGTGCTCGCTGTGTGTGCGTGCGTGTGGCGAGAAGACAGTGCCAATTGGTCTGTCGTCTAATAAGCTTAAATGTATTCTATCAGCGAAATGTATATTTCGGATTTCGCAATGTCGTTTGTCTGGCAGAAAATAATGTGCACGTTAACAACTTTCACATCCGAAATGAAAAAGTGTGATTATCTTGTAGATTGATATTCATATTTTAGACCAATGTCACACGCACGCACGTATGCACGGACGTACACACGCACGCACTTACGCACGGACGGTCGGACGCACGCACACACGCGCGCACACGTATACACGCACGTACACACGCACGCACACACGCACACGCACACACACACGCACGCACACACACACACGCGCACTCACCAGTTCTCGCGAGAGGACGTTTCTTGACACTCATGGTGCCGGTGGTGGTGCCGCTACTTCGACCACCGCCGCCACTGCGAGTGGTGCGAGCCTGCGGCTGGTCGCCCATCAGTTCGTGCCGGGGTGGGTTCTTGGAGAGGCCGACCAACCCCCGCATGCAGGTGCACTGCTGCCGTCGGTTGCACCAGCAGGGGCTGACGGCCGAGACTATGCCACGTGGAGGGTCGTAGATCCGGTTGAGCGAAAATGGTCCGCCAACCACCTTCTCTGTAACCACAGCATTGGTCAAACACACGGCACAGCATTGGTCAAACACACGGCACGTCAGTGGTCAAACACACGGCACAGCATTGGTCAAACACACGGCACGTCAGTGGTCAAACACACGGCACAGCATTGGTCAAACACACGGCTTGACAGTGGTCAAACACACGGCTTGACAGTGGTCAAACACACGGCTTGACGTGCCAATGCAGAGTTGTGTGTTTGTATGTTTTCCCTTTTCATAATCAGAACATTAAAAACACACAATGTTTTTACTTTGTGTTATGCTCGCTTTGCTTTTACCACATAACAGACTCTAACGACATGTGGCGCACGGTCTCGATGATGATGATGATGATATTGATTATAATGATGATGATGATGACGATGATAATGATGCTGACAATAATAGTAACAATGATTCGCCGTGGATAGCATCCATAGTCCAGTCACTGTGAGTCATGTAAATTACTCATAATTTCAACAATAAATATCTAACCCAGCTACTGTTCGCTGCATATATACCGAATGGTTCTCCCATCAACAATGCAGATGTAGAATAATAATATGATAATTATGATGATAGCGATGATGATGACGATGATGATGATGATGGTGATGATGACTGAGGGTGTTCCAATCACCTGTGCAGTCTTGCGGACAGAGACTCGGCACGAGGATCTCGAGCTCGTCACAGCGGCGGTCGGGGCAGGTGGGAAGGGAGGGTGAGCAGGTCTCGTAGTCGCTCGACACGGACGCGGTGCTGTTGTTTCGGCGCCAATGACACCGACCGTTGACGGCGCCGTAGCCGCAGCCGCTCTCGCACGTCTCCGCCGTCATGAACTCCGAGCACCCATCATCTGAAACAGTGGGACGCAGCGTTGATTCACTTCCGGGTTGATGTCGTATGAACGGAGTGCCAGTGATTGTGAGACGGTTCCCACTTTCGATAAATGTTTTGCACCCGGAGAAAGTGTCTATGAACAGGGAAAAAGGCAGGTTGCGACGTTGGCGGGTTGCGACGTTGGCAGGTTGCGACGCTTCTGTGTGCGCAGATTAGAACGTCGGGTGGAAGGATGACAACTTGTGTCAGCGATGGAAGGATCCCCGGTGTACGGTGGGATGATCTCCGGTGTACGATGGAACGGTCCTCGGTGTTCGATGGAAGGGTCCCCTGTGTATGATGGAAGGGTCCCCGGTGTTCGATGGAAGGGTCCCCTGTGTACGATAGAAAAATCCCCGGTGTATGATGGAAGGATCCGCGGTGTACGCTGGAAGGATCCCCGGGATACGATGGAAGGGTCCCCTGAGTACGATGGAAAGAACCCGGTGTACGCTGGAAGGATCCCCGGTGTACGCTGGAAAAATCCCCGGTGTATGATGGAAGGATCCACGGTGTACGGTGGAAGGATCCCCGGTGTACGATGGAAAAATTCCCAGTGTACGATGGAAGGATCCCCGGTGTACGATGGAAGGATCCCCGGTGTACGATGGAAAGTCCCCGTTGTACGATGGAATGATCTCTGGTGTACGATGGAAGGATACCCGATGTTCGAACACCGAATCCGGTTTGTTTAGGCGACAAATGAGCATCTTCCACGTGGATCTTCTCGAATACAAAATGGCAGGATTAGACAAGAAGTCAAACAGCGCATAGTTTTTATTAAAACTTAATCGTAACTTTGCGCAAACTGTGGAATGGCCTGATTAACGTTTATCGTTGGTTTTAAAGGGAATAATAATAGTCAATAGTAGTCTGACATTATTCTCACTGCGTTAGTTGGCAGTTGAGACGACTTCGGACATGGTACCTTTATCCTGATCCTGGCAACGATCTCCTATATATGTCGCGACGACGTTTCCGGAGCGCGCTCTCCCTCATACGTACCGCAAGTTTCTGGGTCGAGACGATTGCGTGACCACAGTTCGTGCATCGTCACGGAAATGACGAACGTGACGCTGACTTCAGACGAGGCACTCGTCGCCGTCACGTACAGGGTCGTGCGCGGGACGATCTGGGACAGCTTTCCGCGTTCCGTCACGTAGACTATGCCCTCACTTGGCGTTATGTTGAAGACTGCTGCCGCAATGGCGCTGGTCTCGTTGACGCGGTAATCCCAGGTTCCCGGCAAGTCCCGAGACAGCTCCAGAATCTGCAACGGTGACACGTCTGTTGATTTATTGATTTCGATTGCTGCTTTGTAATTACTGACTGTCAGCGTTACACGTGGGACGTGTACGTTACACGTGGGACGTGTACCTTCAAGGATGAGTTAATTACTGACTTGTCAGCGTTACACGTGGGACGTGTAACGTGTACGCTAAAGGATGAGTTACAAAATGTGGATAATTGCATAAGCAAATTGGGCTGGTAGAAGGAGGATGGATGACCCGAGGGAAGAGACTGGGATGTAGTTTAGCTTAACGGGAAGACTAGCAAGAAGCTGGATAATGTGGGCAGGTCACATGACACAGGCAGGCCGTAGAAAAATTGGAACACCGCCGCGTAGGTTACACGTAGGCAGCAGCAGGTTACACGTAGGCAGCAGTAGGTTACACGTAGGCAGCAGTATATTACACGTAGGCAGCAGTAGGTTACACGTAGGCAGCAGTAGGTTACGCGTAGACAGCAGTAGGTTACACGTAGGCAGCAGTAGGTTACACGTAGGCAGCAGTAGGTTACACGTAGGCAGCAGTAGATTACACGTAGGCAGCAGTAGGTTACACGTAGGCAGCAGTAGGTTACACGTAGACAGCAGTAGATTACCCGTAGGCTGCAGTAGGTTACACGTAGGCAGCAGTAGGTTACACGTAGGCAGCAGTAGGTTACACGTAGGCAACAGTAGGTTACACGTAGGCAGTAGTAGGTTACACGTAGGCAGCAGTAGGTTACCCGTATGCTGCAGTAGGTTACACGTAGGCAGCAGTAGGTTACACGTAGGCAGCAGTAGGTTACACGTAGGCAGCAGTAGGTTACACGTAGGCAGCAGCAGGTTACACGTAGGCAGCAGTAGGTTACACGTAGGCAGCAGTAGATTACACGTAGGCAGCAGTAGGTTACACGTAGGCAGCAGTAGGTTACGCGTAGGCAGCAGTAGGTTACGCGTAGGCAGCAGTAGGTTACACGTAGGCAGCAGTAGGTTACACGTAGGCAGCAGTAGCTTACACGTAGGCAGCAGCAGGTTACACGTAGGCAGCAGTAGGTTACACGTAGACAGCAGTAGATTACCCGTAGGCTGCAGTAGGTTACACGTAGGCAGCAGTAGGTTACACGTAGGCAGCAGTAGGTTACACGTAGGCAACAGTATGTTACACGTAGGCAGCAGTAGGTTACACGTAGGCAGCAGTAGGTTACCCGTAGGCTGCAGTAGGTTACACGTAGGCAGCAGTAGGTTACACGTAGGCAGCAGTAGGTTACACGTAGGCAGCAGTAGGTTACACGTAGACAGCAGTAGATTACACGTAGGCAGCAGTAGGTTACACGTAGGCAGCAGTAGGTTACCCGTAGGCTGCAGTAGGTTACACGTAGGCAGCAGTAGGTTACACGTAGGCAGCAGTAGGTTACACGTAGACAACAGTAGGTTACACGTAGGCAGCAGTAGGTTACACGTAGGCAGCAGTAGGTTACCCGTAGGCTGCAGTAGGTTACACGTAGGCAGCAGTAGGTTACACGTAGTCAGCAGTAGGTTACACGTAGGCAGCAGTAGGTTACACGTAGACAGCAGTAGATTACCCCTAGGCGGCAGTAGGTTACACGTAGGCAGCAGTAGGTTACACGTAGGCAGCAGTAGGTTACACGTAGGCAACAGTAGGTTACACGTAGGCAGCAGTAGGTTACACGTAGGCAGCAGTAGGTTACCCGTAGGCTGCAGTAGGTTACACGTAGGCAGCAGTAGGTTACACGTAGGCAGCAGTAGGTTACACGTAGGCAGCAGTAGGTTACACGTAGACAGCAGTAGATTACACGTAGGCAGCAGTAGGTTACACGTAGGCAGCAGTAGGTTACACGTAGGCAGCAGTAGGTTACACGTAGGCAGCAGTAGGTTACACGTAGGCAGCAGCAGGTTACACGTAGGCAGCAGCAGGTTACACGTAGGCAGCAGCAAGTTACACGTAGGCAGCAGTAGGTTACACGTAGGCAGCAGTAGGTTACACATAGGCAGCAGTAGATTACCCGTAGGCTGCAGTAGGTTACACGTAGGCAGCAGCAGGTTACACGTAGGCAGCAGCAGCAGCAGCAGCAGCAGCAGCAGCAGCAGCAGCAGCAGCAGCAGCAGCAGCAGCAGCAGCAGCAGCAGCAGCAGCAGCAGCAGCAGCAGCAGCAGCAGCAGCAGCAGCAGCAGCAGCAGCAGCAGCAGCAGCAGCAGTAGTATTCATTTATTATTATTGTTGTTATTGTTATTAGTATTAACGTTATTTTTGTTGTTGTTGTTGTTGTTGTTATTATTATGTGCTTATTATTGTTATTATTTGTAGTATTATTACTGTTATTCATCCGCATACCACCCGTGGTGTATCTACCCGGGGCGATGAGCTTCCACCTACCCGACTGTACTTCTGCGAGCTGGACAACACGGAGGCCTCGATCCGCCGGTTGGAGGCGGTCTGGTCGGCGCTCGTGTCAGCCATCACACGCGCCGTCGTCTGGTCCAGTTGCCTACGGGCCGGACGCTCCGGCAGACTCAACGTCACGCGGAACGTCGCCTGTCGACAACACGGGGACAGATCATTAATGTACTTCCGCGTTCATGTCATACGAATAAAGTGCCAGTGGTTCTAAGACAGTACAAACTGTCTTGGATTGTTTGCACCTTGCAAAATAGTTTATGGACAGGGAAAAGGGCACATTTGCTGCGCACAAGGACACACAGACAGAATATGTTTCGTTTGGAAAACAAATGACGGGCAGCATCTTCCATGTTGATTTTCTCCCAAAAAAATGTACGATTTGACTAAAACGATACTGCAGGTCTGTGAGAAGACAAATATCAAAGTGTGCGTGTGTTTCCAAAGTTAATCATAGGAAACTAATTATGTTGCTACGACTACAATTAACGTCCATCCGAATTTCCGAGAGATCCTGCGTCGCACTGTAGACAGGCGAACAAGAAAGTTTATTTTGACCCCGTTTACAATACAATACAATACAATACAATACAATACAACACAAATAACAATTTAGTGATAGAAACAAAATATGCATTAATATGTTCACATGGAAAACTACAAACACAAGATAAATTAATAAGGGGTTAGTGACTCATATAAATACTTTACAGTCGCTGTCATAGGAGCCTCACTGACCGTGCTCTCGGTGTGATTAGCCGTTACACTGGTGTCATTGAAGACGACGTCGAACACACACTCACAGACGTCCAGCGTCCAGTCTGTCGCCAGCTTCACCACTAAACAAGAGTAAGAGACAATATTATATAACAACAACGTTATTACTCCCTATTCGGGGTGATAAACGTGTCGCGTGGAATTCCTTATACTTAGTTTTACAAGAAAAAGGAGCAGTATTTCCCTACTGTTGACTCTAACGTGTGCAACACAACTGTGGCGCCACACGGCGGGCCGGGAAGCTGCCAACCACACGCTACGTCACGCGCTACAGTCCTGTCTGATAGCACCCGTTTGTCTTCGGCTTCGTCCTGACGAGGACATCGTTCCCCGCGGACCATCACGCGACGTCCAGCCCCGCTAACCCTGTTTGTTGCATTCCACCACCGAACGTAATAGATGCGAACGGCAATCGATTATGGCATGCTGTTACGACAAGCGCTTAGCGGGAAAAAAATATCGACCCGTCACTTATTTCCGTCGGTCTGCGCAGTGACAAAGCTTCCGCTACTGTGTCTGCCCTACCACACGACAGGCAATGTATTCCTTACGACTCCGTTGAAAGCGCCGTCTGGTGGCGAGTGCCGAGTATTGACACACTACACATTTACAACGCCCTCGTCGATTAATTTAGCCGATCGCGAATCAGGTTCGATTATGTTCATACATATAGTGTATAACTAGTTTAAACTGCTTGTCACAAGGCGAATTAAATATGTAAATAGTTATATTTTAGAAACATTTGCGATATCACGATGTCACGATGTCACCACTGCCACAACTTGATTATACATGCAAAATGGACGGCTGGCGAAGTGTATAAACTACCAGTTAGCTAGGCAATGCCACTGCGTGTTATCTAACAGTCGTTACTGTGTCATTGCAATTGTGCCCTTGAAGAACGTAACAAAGTTTCAAACATAAACGAAAGTTATTATGTGTTTAATCAAATGTTCAATAACAAATGTTCAATAACAGATGTTCAATAACAAATGTTCAATAACAAATGCCATTCACAATTGTATGTAATTTAAACTGAGAAATTTCTTGACATAATTTATTATTATCTTGCTAAAAAATATATGTTTTCTACGACGGCCCCTACTTACGTAATGTTCGTCAAATATCCGCATCAGTGTGTTTAAATGTGACACTCTCAGACAGCAAAGAACTATAGACTGTGTGTGTAAAGTCGTTGATTGTGTTACGGTGAAAGTACTTTATTTGGATAAAAGTTCTTTAAAAAAATTATCAGAACTTGCAGCAATCGTGTCATATGTAAGGAGAATATCATGCGCAGTCGGTTTAATTAAAGAGCGAATACTTTTGTTAACATGATCAGACTTGCGAAAGTGTAAGTAACTTATGTTATAATCTACTGATGTGGTTTTCGCCAACTTGATTTTGAACGTACACATCCAAATGGTTTGTAACGTAAATTAACTTAATAATTTACGTACGACCTGCCATGTATAGAATTGAACCTTATATTGATGTGCTATGACTTGAAATTAGTATGTCGCATGCGTAGAATTTAGTATTACCGAATTAATTCATTCATTCATTCATTCATCTCGACCAAAATGCTTACCATCATAAACAATAAAAACATGCATATCAAGATCTTTATAGTATGCGGACTATCCGTAGTTTCGACTTTCCCCAAATAGACATATAATTCGGTATAGTTTGACACACGACAGGAACACTTTATTTCAAAAGTGTATTCCTATTTGTGTTACTAACGTTGTACTTGCTTGATGTATTTACTGGCCCAATACAGCCAATCATTTTCACCGAGTAATACTTAAGAATTAATTATGAAGTGTTCATTGATGAGTTCATTGAAGAGTTCATTTATTTAGTAACGAAAAACCTCAAATTGTATTACTCTGATTGATAAATGTTTGAACAGTTCACGACAGCGAGTTAGTGACCATGCCTGGGACGTTGACGCTTTCTTCACAGCCTGCCTAAAGCCGGAATGTATACATATATGCATTTACATATCATTTGGTGGGGTGGTCACAGGTTTCTTGGTGACCTTGTGGCGAAATGGCACTGCCCCCCCCCCCCCCCGTTTGTGCACTGGCGGTGGACTGTTTGCATTCCCTGCATATGTTTATGACGACTTCTTGGTGTATATATTATGTCATCGTCATGCTTGTAGGAATGTCGGCTCTGTCAGACAGGACTGTACATGTCTTCAGTTCCTATCTGGTTTGCTTTGAAGAGCTCACATTCCTGTTTATGTTATTCCCAAAGTGGCTGCGTGATAAGCAGTCCACCAAGCAATACACGTCATCAGTTGGCATATTTCAATTATCTACTACACAGGACTTGCGTTATTGCGTAAATGAATTGATGCAACTTAGCAGTGCGTTCTCCTCCCTTGCTTCCTTGCCTTGACTTGCCTTGACTGTCTCGTTCTCCTCCCTTGCTTCCTTGCCTTGACTTGCCTTGACTGTCTCGTTCTCCTCCCCTTCTTCCTTGCCTTGACTTGCCTTGACTGTCTCGTTCTCCTCCCCTTCTTCCTTGCCTTGACTTGCCTTGACTGTCTCGTTCTCCTCCCCTTCTTCCTTGCCTTGACTTGCCTTGACTGTCTCGTTCTCCTCCCCTTCTTCCTTGCCTTGACTTGCCTTGACTGTCTCGTTCTCCTCCCCTTCTTCCTTGCCTTGACTTGCCTTGACTGTCTCGTTCTCCTCCCCTTCTTCCTTGCCTTGACTTGCCTTGACTGTCTCGTTCTCCTCCCCTTCTTCATTGCCTTGACTTGCCTTGACTGTCTCGTTCTCCTCCCCTTCTTCCTTGCCTTGACTTGCCTTGACTGTCTCGTTCTCCTCCCCTTCTTCCTTGCCTTGACTTGCCTTGACTGTCTCGTTCTCCTCCCCTTCTTCCTTGCCTTGACTTGCCTTGACTGTCTCGTTCTCCTCCCCTTCTTCCTTGCCTTGACTTGCCTTGACTGTCTCGTTCTCCTCCCCTTCTTCCTTGCCTTGCCTTGCCTTGACTGTCTCGTTTATAATGCGATTTCTACATCGTTGGTAAAAAGTTGAACAAATGTCGAAACCGTTTTCCCCACTTTTTGTATTATTTTAGATGAACACAGGGTTTTTTCCCTAGTAGTTAGTGTTCATGGGGTTTGTCCCTAGTAGTTAGTGTTCATGGGGTTTTCCCCAGTAGTTAATGTTCATGGGGTTTGTCCCCAGTAGTTAGTGTTCATGGGGTTTGTCCACAGTAGTTAGTGTTCATGGGGTTTGTCCCGAGTAGTTACATACGTCATCATTTAGCCTATTTCAATTATCTACTACATTGGACTTGTTTTTATTAAACTTACCTTCGGTGCCTGAAGTGGTAACATGTCCTGAACTACTTTTGCTAAATTACATTACTCCGCACTAGTCAGCCAAATCACTGGTCCAAGCCGGATCTAACGGTTTGAATGTTTCACTCCTGTTCCAGCAATCGCAGATTGTATATATATATATATATATATATATATATATATATATATATATATATATATATATATATATATATATATATATATATATATATATATATATATATATATATATATATATACATGTGTGTGTGTGTGTGTGTGTGTGTGTGTGCGTGCGTGCGTGCGTGCGTGCGTGCGTGCGTGCGTGCGTGCGTGCGTGCGTGCGTGCGTGCGTGCGTGCGAGCGTGCGTGCATGCATGCATGCATGTATGTATGTACTTACTGATGAAGTACATGCTTCCTGTGCCCTTCGGGTAATGCCGGACAGTGGTCAGTTCCAGCTGATCGGTGACGTTACCCCGTAGAATGACCTCATAGTGGTTCACTTCCGGTGAATCCCTGTCGTGGACGACGTGTGACGTCACGGTAAAACCCTGTCAGGCAGTCACACTGGGATTGACTAGACTGAACATGTTAACATGTTTAAGGTTAATGAAATGTTAACACTGAACCGACGCTGGAATATAATCAATATATATCTCTGTACGTTTGACGGCAGTCCTGATGAACACATAGACTGGGAGCCCAGAGCTTTTATTTATATAAACGACACCAAAAGGTTTGACCCCACGGACTGAAGGGACCACCCCCCCCCCGACATCTACAAAATGCGTTGCCGCCGGGTCAGGGGTGGTGGATTGCCCCCGAAGTCACCCATCGAAGAGGGCAAAAAAGTACATTTATTTATGGGAATGGCGCCAAGGCTAAAAATAGTCTCAATTGTTCCTGCGCGGTTCCCTGACTATGGAATGACTAATGCCAGCAGTTTTAGGTGGGGGATTCCCCCATCCAGCAATCCCCCAAAGGGTACGGGGTACGGCCAACAATTGTTCCCCCTGCCAGTAACCCTCAAAGAGTGAGAAAGGGGGCACTTTTTATTGGAATGACGCTTATTTAATGGAATGATGTGAAGGATAAAAACGGTATTAAATGTTCCCGGGGGATCCCTGAGTATGGAATGACCAATGCCAGCAATTTTAGGCGGGGCCTTTCCCCCAGCCAACAACCCCCAAAGGATGAGAAAAAGGGGCATTTATTTTGAGTGCGAATGACGCCAATGCTAAACGCAGTATCAAATCTTCCTTTAAGTTTCCCTGAGTACGGAAGTACCAATGCCAACAATTGTAGGTGGGGCCTTTCCCTGCCATCAACCCCAAAAGGTGGAAAAGGGGGACATTTATTTATGGAAATGACGCCAAGGCTAAAAACAGTGTCAAATCTTCCCTGAGTACGGAATGACCAAAGCCAACAATTTTAGGTGGGGTCTTCCCCTGCGAGAAACCCCCAAAGGGTTAGAAAGGGGTGTTTTAATGAATGGCCCCAAGGGTAAATAAGAGTGTCACATCTTCCATTTGGGTTCCCTGAGTACGGATTGACCAATGACAGGAATGTTACGTGGGCTGTATCCCCACCAGCAACCTAACCCCCCCCTAGTCCCAATGGCTATATGTGGGCTGTATCCCCACCAGCAACCTAACCCCCCCCCCTAGTCCCAATGGCTATATGTGGGCTGTATCCCCACCAGCAACCTAACCCCCCCCCTAGTCCCAATGGCTATATGTGGGCTGTATCCCCACCAGCAACCTAACCCCCCCTAGTCCCAATGGCTATATGTGGGCTGTATCCCCACCAGCAACCTAACCCCCCCCCCTAGTCCCAATGGCTATATGTGGGCTGTATCCCCACCAGCAACCTACCCCCCCCCCAGTCCCAATGGCTATATGTGGGCTGTATCCCCACCAGCAACCTAACCCCCCCCCTAGTCCCAATGGCTATATGTGGGCTGTATCCCCACCAGCAACCTAACCCCCCCCCTAGTCCCAATGGTTATATGTGGGCTGTATCCCCACCAGCAACCTACCCCCCCCCCTAGTCCCAATGGCTATATGTGGGCTGTATCCCCACCAGCAACCTAACCCCCCCCTAGTCCCAATGGCTATATGTGGGCTGTATCCCCACCAGCAACCTACCCCCCCCCTAGTCCCAATGGTTATATGTGGGCTGTATCCCCACCAGCAACCTAACCCCCCCCCAGTCCCAATGGTTATATGTGGGATGTATCCCCACCAGCAACCTAACCCCCCCTAGTCCCAATGGCTATATGTGGGCTGTATCCCCACCAGCAACCTACCCCCCCTAGTCCCAATGGTTATATGTGGGCTGTATGCCCACCAGCAACCTAACCCCCCCCCCTAGTCCCAATGGCTATATGTGGGCTGTATCCCCACCAGCAACCTACCCCCCCTAGTCCCAATGGTTATATGTGGGCTGTATCCCCACCAGCAACCTAACCCCCCCTAGTCCCAATGGCTATATGTGGGCTGTATCCCCACCAGCAACCTACCCCCCCCTAGTCCCAATGGTTATATGTGGGCTGTATCCCCACCAGCAACCTAAACCCCCAAGTCCCAATGGTTATATGTGGGATGTATCCCCACCAGCAACCTAACCCCCCCTAGTCCCAATGGTTATATGTGGGCTGTATCTCCACCAGCAACCCCCCCCCCCTAGTCCCAATGGTTATATGTGGGCTGTATCTCCACCAGCAACCTAACCCCCCCAGTCCCAATGGTTATATGTGGGCTGTATCCCCACCAGCAACCTACCCCCCCCCAGTCCCAATGGTTATATGTGGGCTGTATCCCCACCAGCAACCTACCCCCCCCCCTAGTCCCAATGGTTATATGTGGGCTGTATCTCCACCAGCAACCTAACCCCCCCCAGTCCCAATGGTTATATGTGGGCTGTATCTCCACCAGCAACCTACCCCCCCCTAGTCCCAATGGTTATATGTGGGCTGTATCTCCACCAGCAACCTACCCCCCCCCCCTAGTCCCAATGGTTATATGTGGGCTGTATCTCCACCAGCAACCTAACCCCCCCAGTCCCAATGGTTATATGTGGGCTGTATCCCCACCAGCAACCTACCCCCCCTAGTCCCAATGGCTATATGTGGGCTGTATCCCCACCAGCAACCTACCCCCCCCCTAGTCCCAATGGTTATATGTGGGCTGTATCCCCACCAGCAACCTAAACCCCCAAGTCCCAATGGTTATATGTGGGATGTATCGCCACCAGCAACCTAACCCCCCCTAGTCCCAATGGTTATATGTGGGCTGTATCTCCACCAGCAACCTACCCCCCCTAGTCCCAATGGTTATATGTGGGCTGTATCTCCACCAGCAACCTAACCCCCCCCCTAGTCCCAATGGTTATATGTGGGCTGTATCTCCACCAGCAACCTAACCCCCCCAGTCCCAATGGTTATATGTGGGCTGTATCCCCACCAGCAACCTACCCCCCCCCCTAGTCCCAATGGTTATATGTGGGCTGTATCCCCACCAGCAACCTAACCCCCCCCAGTCCCAATGGTTATATGTGGGCTGTATCCCCACCAGCAACCTAACCCCCCAGTCCCAATGGTTATATGTGGGCTGTATCCCCACCAGCAACCTACCCCCCCAGTCCCAATGGTTATATGTGGGCTGTATCTCCACCAGCAACCTAACCCCCCCAGTCCCAATGGTTATATGTGGGCTGTATCCCCACCAGCAACCTAACCCCCCCCCCTAGTCCCAATGGTTATATGTGGGCTGTATCCCCACCAGCAACCTACCCCCCCCTAGTCCCAATGGTTATATGTGGGCTGTATCCCCACCAGCAACCTAAACCCCCCTAGTCCCAATGGTTATATGTGGGCTGTATCCCCACCAGCAACCTAACCCCCCCTAGTCCCAATGGTTATATGTGGGCTGTATCCCCACCAGCAACCTAACCCCCCCCCTAGTCCCAATGGTTATATGTGGGCTGTATCCCCACCAGCAACCTAACCCCCACCCCCTAGTCCCAATGGTTATATGTGGGCTGTATCTCCACCAGCAACCTAACCTCCCCCTAGTCCCAGTGGTTATATGTGGGCTGTATCCCCACCAGCAACCTAAACCCCCAAGTCCCAATGGTTATATGTGGGATGTATCTCCACCAGCAACCTAACCCCCCCTAGTCCCAATGGTTATATGTGGGCTGTATCCCCACCAGCAACTTAAACCCCCCTAGTCCTAGTGGTTATATGTGGGTTGTATCCCCACCAGCAACCTAAACCCCCAAGTCCCAATGGTTATTTGTGGGATGTATCCCCACCAGCAACCTAACCCCCACCCCCTAGTCCCAATGGTTATATGTGGGCTGTATCTCCACCAGCAACCTACCCCCCCCCCTAGTCCCAATGGTTATATGTGGGCTGTATCTCCACCAGCAACCTAACCCCCCCAGTCCCAATGGTTATATGTGGGCTGTATCCCCACCAGCAACCTACCCCCCCTAGTCCCAATGGCTATATGTGGGCTGTATCCCCACCAGCAACCTACCCCCCCCCTAGTCCCAATGGTTATATGTGGGCTGTATCCCCACCAGCAACCTAAACCCCCAAGTCCCAATGGTTATATGTGGGATGTATCGCCACCAGCAACCTAACCCCCCCTAGTCCCAATGGTTATATGTGGGCTGTATCTCCACCAGCAACCTACCCCCCCTAGTCCCAATGGTTATATGTGGGCTGTATCTCCACCAGCAACCTAACCCCCCCCCCCTAGTCCCAATGGTTATATGTGGGCTGTATCTCCACCAGCAACCTAACCCCCCCAGTCCCAATGGTTATATGTGGGCTGTATCCCCACCAGCAACCTACCCCCCCCCTAGTCCCAATGGTTATATGTGGGCTGTATCCCCACCAGCAACCTAACCCCCCCCCAGTCCCAATGGTTATATGTGGGCTGTATCCCCACCAGCAACCTAACCCCCCAGTCCCAATGGTTATATGTGGGCTGTATCCCCACCAGCAACCTACCCCCCCAGTCCCAATGGTTATATGTGGGCTGTATCTCCACCAGCAACCTAACCCCCCCAGTCCCAATGGTTATATGTGGGCTGTATCCCCACCAGCAACCTAACCCCCCCCCCTAGTCCCAATGGTTATATGTGGGCTGTATCCCCACCAGCAACCTACCCCCCCCCTAGTCCCAATGGTTATATGTGGGCTGTATCCCCACCAGCAACCTAAACCCCCCTAGTCCCAATGGTTATATGTGGGCTGTATCCCCACCAGCAACCTAACCCCCCCCTAGTCCCAATGGTTATATGTGGGCTGTATCCCCACCAGCAACCTAACCCCCCCCCTAGTCCCAATGGTTATATGTGGGCTGTATCCCCACCAGCAACCTAACCCCCACCCCCTAGTCCCAATGGTTATATGTGGGCTGTATCTCCACCAGCAACCTAACCTCCCCCTAGTCCCAGTGGTTATATGTGGGCTGTATCCCCACCAGCAACCTAAACCCCCAAGTCCCAATGGTTATATGTGGGATGTATCTCCACCAGCAACCTAACCCCCCCTAGTCCCAATGGTTATATGTGGGCTGTATCCCCACCAGCAACTTAAACCCCCCTAGTCCTAGTGGTTATATGTGGGTTGTATCCCCACCAGCAACCTAAACCCCCAAGTCCCAATGGTTATTTGTGGGATGTATCCCCACCAGCAACCTAACCCCCACCCCCTAGTCCCAATGGTTATATGTGGGCTGTATCTCCACCAGCAACCTAACCCCCCCTAGTCCCAGTGGTTATATGTGGGCTGTATCCCCACCAGCAACCTAAACCCCCCAGTCCCAATGGTTATATGTGGGATGTATCTCCACCAGCAACCTAACCCCCCCTAGTCCCAATGGTTATATGTGGGCTGTATCCCCACCAGCAACCTAACCCCCCTAGTCCCAATGGTTATATGTGGGCTGTATCCCCACCAGCAACCTAAACCCCCCTAGTCCCAATGGCTATATGAGGGCTGTATCCCCACCAGCAACCTAACCCCCCCCCCTAGTCCCAGTGGTTATATGTGGGCTGTATCGCCACCAGCAACCTAAACCCCCCTAGTCCCAATGGCTATATGTGGGCTGTATCCCCACCAGCAACCTAGCCCCCCCTAGTCCCAATGGTTATGTGTGGGCTGTATCGCCACCAGCAACCTAAACCCCCCTAGTCCCAATGGCTATATGTGGGCTGTATCCCCACCAGCAACCTAAACACCCCTAGTCCCAATGGTTATATGTGGGCTGTATCCCCACCAGCAACCTAAACCCCCCTAGTCCCAGTGGTTATATGTGGGCTGTATCGCCACCAGCAACCTAACCCCCCCTAGTCCCAATGGTTATATGTGGGTTGTATCCCCACCAGCAACCTAACCCCCCCTAGTCCCAATGGTTTTATGTGGGCTGTATCCCCACCAGCAACCTAACCCCCCCTAGTCCCAGTGGTTTTATGTGGGCTGTATCGCCACCAGCAACCTAAACCCCCCTAGTCCCAATGGCTATATGTGGGCTGTATCCCCACCAGCAACCTAACCCCCCCCCCCTAGTCCCAATGGTTATATGTGGGCTGTATCCCCACCAGCAACCTAAACCCCCCTAGTCCCAATGGCTATATGTGGGCTGTATTCCTACCAGCAACCTAAACCCCCCTAGTCCCAGTGGTTATATGTGGGCTGTATCGCCACCAGCAACCTAAACCCCCCTAGTCCCAATGGCTATATGTGGGCTGTATCCCCACCAGCAACCTAAACCCCCCTAGTCCCAATGGCTATATGTGGGCTGTATCCCCACCAGCAACCTAACCACCCCCCCCCCCTAGTCCCAATGGTTATATGTGGGCTGTATCCCCACCAGCAACCTAAACCCCCCTAGTCCCAATGGCTAAATGTGGGCTGTATCCCTACCAGCAACCTAAACCCCCCTAGTCCCAGTGGTTATATGTGGGCTGTATCGCCACCAGCAACCTAAACCCCCCTAGTCCCAATGGCTATATGTGGGCTGTATCGCCACCAGCAACCTAACCCCCCCCCCAGTCCTAGTGGTTATATGTGGGCTGTATCCCCACCAGCAACCTAAACCCCCCTAGTCCCAATGGCTATATGTGGGCTGTATCCCCACCAGCAACCTAACCCCCCCCCCCTAGTCCCAATGGTTATATGTGGGCTGTATCCCCACCAGCAACCTAAACCCCCCTAGTCCCAATGGCTATATGTGGGCTGTATCCCTACCAGCAACCTAACCCCCCCTAGTCCCAATGGTTATTTCTTCCATTGTGATCATCGTGGGTACATAATTTGATCTATCAATGATGATCTCGATAAGAAGAGTCTTTACAGAAACACAACTACCAAGTCATGACAAACGCACACATCCATGAATTCGACCAACACAGCGTCGACACTAGTGTACTATAGCACGGTACAAAGTGATATTGCTGAAAGGCTTTCCGATGAAACACTTGGTTTCTGTACAACTAAAAAAGGAACTCGACAATGTGTACAGTCGTTGTTCATTGTCCAATTATATATTCATAAGGAAAATAGCAATATTATTACACTTGTTGTTCTAATGAATGCATTAGATGTCATCACTGTCCTCGCTCCATGCACTGCCTGACTCATCGTCTGCTGACGTCGCTCCCACGCTGTCCCCATCGTCCGTAGCAGTGGCTGCGAGGGATTCAAGGAGTGCACTAGTCAAGCTCCAAGCAGTGGCTGCGAGGGACTCAAGGAGTTCACTAATCATGCTCCAAGCAGTTTTTAGTGTCGTTCCATCCGTAGTCGGTGGTACTCGCCTCACCAGTCGGATCAGTCTGGTCGGTCCTCTTCCAGATCCTTGTACAAAGTGGGCCCTTTGATGTGATTGACAATCATCTTGGTGCATGGGGAAGAGAGGCACAGTTATTTGTCTTTATTCTGGCCAGGGATCCCTCTCATTGCCACCACTCACGCGCACGAAGGCCTGGTACCTTGCTTCATTGATGTCAGAGGTTTTGAAATCGTACAACAGGCAGACACAAGGAGGTGACAGCTGGAGAAGAATGGTGAGGACGTCAGTATGGGTGGACCTCACTAGAATGGCGAGGACGTCAGTATGGGTGGACCTCACTAGAATGGCGAGGACGTCAGTATGGGTGGACCTCACTAGAATGGCGAGGACGTCAGTATGGATGGACCTCACTAGAATGGCGAGGACGTCAGTATGGGTGGACCTCACTAGAATGGCGAGGACGTCAGTATGGGTGGACCTCACTAGAGTGGCGAGGACGTCAGTATGGGTGGACCTCACTGGAACGTTTCTGGGGGAAACGCTGTTTGCATAGAAGGCAATCAGGGTGTCGAGTGAGGGCGTCGGGTGAGAGTGCCGGGTGAGGGTGTCGGGTGAGGGTGTCGGGTGAAGGTGTCGGGCTCATCGAGTCGACCTTCGAGGTAATTTGGCAATGCAGCAGTTCGCCTTTGTTGGTCTTCATCGCATTTACCTCCATGTGATAAGTATACTGTCCTATGATTGGCCAGTAGTGCGGCTTATTTAATTCCTCCACGAGGAAAAGGGTAAACTCTTCCCTGAATGCTCCATGTTTTAGGAGCTCCGTCCCATTCTTCCGCTGGGCCTGGTCAGGTCCAATGATGATACATGTGTGATGAAACATGTGCGATGATACACGTGTGATGATACACGTGTGATGATACACGTGTGATGATACATGTGTGATGATACATATGTGATGATACATGTGTGATGATACATGTGTGATGATACACGTGTGATGATACAGGTGTGATGATACACGTGCGATGATACACGTGTGATGATACACGTGCGATGATACACGTGCGATGATACACGTGCGATGACACACGTGCGATGACACACGTGCGATGATACACGTGCGACGATACACGTGCGATGATACACGTGCGATGATACACGTGCGATGATACACGTGTACTGATACACGTGTACTGATACACGTGCGATGATACACGTGCGATGATACATGTGCGATGATACACGTGTGATGATACACGTGTGATGATACATGTGTGATGATACATGTGTGATGATACCCGACCGACGCAGCTTTCGCTCCTAATCTGATCGTTGGTGAGGTACCTCAAATTGTTGGCATCGGTCATTCGCAGGGAACCCCAAGGAAAGATTTGACACTGTTTTTAGCCTGGGCTCAATTCACCTAAATAAATGTACTTTTTCTCACCCTTTGGGTGTTGCTGGCCGGGGACCCTAAACTTGCTGGTGTTAGTCATTCCATAGTCAGGGAACCGCTTTAGCCTTTGCGCCACTCCCATCAATAAATGTACTTTTTGGCCCCTTTGACGGGTGGTTTCAAGGGCAACCCCCCAACTCAAACCCGACAGCATACACAACATCTTAATTTCATGGGCCGCGCCATACTGATAGATAACTCTACGTCACGAGTGTGGTATTCTGGCAACAGTCGCTCGCCAAATGAAAATATATTTGTATACGCATATTCCTATACTTGCCAATAGGATATGGACATGCTGTTTGCGTTCAAACTCAAATTATATAACATATTTTGGCCTTTGTTTATTAAACTAGTCCTCTTCCTGGCAAAATAACTCGTTTGTTTGAGACTTTGTGTTGGCTCTAGTGCACCGCACCTCACCTCATCTCACACACCACGCACGCACGCACGCACGCACGCACGCACGCACGCACGCACGCACGCACACGCACACGCACACGCACACGCACACACACACACACATACACACACGCGCGCGCGCACGCACACACACACACACACACACACACACACACACACACACACACACACACACACACACACACACGCACACATACACCGTCAGACGTACTTGGGTGAGTGAGCCGAGTTCTACTTGCGTCTCCTCGACATCTCTCACTGGCCCAAAGCGGTTCTTGATGGTCGGACCGTTGTCGTCGACGTCTCGCACCAGTATTGTCACCGGCTTACTAACGACTGTCGCGTTGTCTGTCGCGTTTTGACGACGTAAGCGACAGTCGACCGTCAGATGGACTTCACTGACCACTTCCCTGTCCAAAGGCCCGTTGATGTTCAGTTCGCCAGTGACGCTATGGACGCTGATGTTTGAAGACACGGGTTCTGAATAAAGAATTTTAGGATGAGCTGAAGTTGGCTATCTATTATATTTATGTTTGTAATATTTGGAATTTGTCCAACTTAGTCAATATGAAATAGAAATGTGAAGAAACCGACATTTAGAACATTTAGACGATTATGATATAGTACCTGGCGTTGCACGGGAAAAAAGTCAGTGACTGCAAAGGCTTAATTAAGACTCCATGAAATAATGAAGCCTACACGCTTGTCGCAGCATGTATGTAGCAATTTTTAATATCTTTTAAGTTATTGCAGTTTGTCTATTCCATCACAGAGGTGTTATGGATAGTGACACGTTATGTCCTGTGTAACTAATTAGGTCGGTCACCGTGTGTCCTGTTTTACTAATTAGGTCGGTCACCGTGTGTTCTGTGTTACTAATTAGGTCGGTCACCGTGTGTTCTGTGTTACTAATTAGGTCGGTCACCGTGTGTCCTGTTTTACTAATTAGGTCGGTCACCGTGTGTCCTGTGTTACTAATTAGGTCGGTCACCGTGTGCGTTAACTTTGCGCTGATGTTTTACATGACGCATTTGAAGACAACGCAGACATCACTTTGGAAATATACACTGACGTTCCGTGACTAATGGCTGGAGGACGTATTCAGTGTCACTGAGATTGGTAACACCGATGACACGAAACTAGCTTGTACACACTGAACTTGTACACACTGAACTTGTACACACTGAACTTGTACACACTGAACTTGTACACACTGAACTTTTTTTGGACCGTTTCATTGTTATTTATCATGACATCACGTATTGCTATTTGAGTGTATCTATGCAACTGCTACTTAACCATATGTAGTAAAACGATAGTTATGTCCATACATACATTCAATCTGTTTGGGGACCATGCCAAATACCTGCATGAAGACATGCGTACGTCTGATCGTCTGTCAACGTATATACTATTTTGAACGTTTTACGCGACCCCAATCGACATCGATGACAATAATAGAACACTCTCGCGTAGGGAGGGTTTCTCTTCCCGTGACAGATGCATTGTCGTCGTTGGGGATATTTCATATGTCACAGGTTTCAAATAACGTATGTTGTCGCTGTGGGAGATACGTTATACATTCCCCAAAGGCATGGAAAGGTCTCCCTATAAAACCACCGAGTGAAAACTGACAGATTTGCATCACACCTAAGATTGTGTGTTTTATGGCTGGGCTAACCTTTAGCGCGCATATATCTGTTGAAACTAATTAAACGGCACATAAAACAAGAGTGACGCGTTTCTAATGGCGTGAAGGCACTAAATACCACGACGTGGTCTTAGACACGAGTTATATTGAATCGCGTGACCGACGTAAAGCGTATTCTCAAACGAAGACCTTACCTCTCGTATTCTCTAATGGAGGCCTTATATGACTGACACACGACGTATTCTCTAATGGAGGCCTCACCAGACTGATGCACGACGTATTCTCTAATGGAGGCCTTATATGACTGACACACGACGTATTCTCTAATGAAGGCCTCACCAGACTGACGCACGACGTATTCTCTAATGAAGGCCTCACCTGTCTGACACACGACGTATTCTCTAATGAAGGCCTCACCTGTCTGACACACGACGTATTCTCTAATGAAGGCCTCACTACACTGACATTGAACGTATTCTCTAATGAAGGCCTCACCTGTCTGACACACGACGTATTCTCTAATGAAAGCCTCATCAGACTGACGTACGACGTATTCTTTAATGAAGGCCTCACCTGTCTGATGCACGACGAATTCTTTAATAAAGGCCTCACCTGTCTGATGCACGACGTATTCTCAAACGAAGGCCTCACCTGTCTGACGTACGACGTATTGCCTGCGAACACCGCCGGTTCGGTAGCCGACGACGGCCAGCATCGAGTTGACGGTACCTAGCACCGACGGGCCGCTGTTCTCGTACACTTCAAACGACAACTCGTCGTGGTCTCCGAAGCACATATGTTGGGCTTTGTCTGGGTCGGTGAGGTTGACGCCCCGGGCCGGTTGGCTGGACGGCCTGCACACTGAGTCGTCGCACACGACAATCGTCACGACGGTCGAGACGCGACTGTCGTCGTCTGATATCATCGCATCGGGAATGTGGCACTCGACGTCCACGTTGTAGATCGTCGGCTCTGGAGATATAGACAGTTCTTATAACATATAAACGAGTACCTGGCCGTAGACAGTAGTGGATATGTACATGAGTGAATAGTCGCGGTAATTGCAGCGTGTCTGAATACTTCCCAGCGAAGTTGATTTGATGTTGGAAGAAACAGATCTGCCGCCAGGGGGTGAAGTGTAAATGCATTGAACGGTCACAAGGACAGGATACAGCGCTATATAATAATTTATATAATAACTTATACAATCACTTATATAATAACTTACCTATACAAGAACTAACCTCTTACATTTCACGCCAAGTGAAAACTAAATGTTGGGTATTTTATAATCTCCTATTTAATTAAAATGTCTAGGAACGTAGGCGAAATAAAGTTTGACATTACAAATGTTTCACAAGTCTTTATAAATATTTCGCTATGGTTTTTTGCTCATAAGACACCGGAAAAATGCAATAGGTAAATGGGTTTGTTTTCCACTGCTGTGGCTGAGGGCAGAAACACAAAACAAGATGACTCCTGTGGATGAAGGCAGAAACACAAAACAAGATGACGGTTGTGGCTGAAGGCAGAAACACAAAACAAGATGACTGTTGTGGCTGAAGGCAAAAACACAAAACAAGATGACGGTTGTGGCTGAAGGCAGAAACACAAAACAAGATGACTGCTGTGGCTGAAGGCAGAAACACAAAACAAGATGACTGTTGTGGCTGAAGGCAGAAACACAAAACAAGATGACTGTTGTGGCTGAAGGCAGAAACACAAAACAAGATGACTGTTGTGGCTGAAGACAGAAACACAAAACAAGATGACTGCTGTGGCTGAAGGCAGAAACACAAAACAAGATGACTGTTGTGGCTGAAGGCAAAAACACAAAACAAGATGACTGTTGTGGCTGAAGGCAGAAACACAAAACAAGATGACTGTTGTGGCTGAAGGCAGAAACACAAAACAAGATGACTGTTGTGGCTGAAGGCAGAAACACAAAACAAGATGACTGTTGTGGCTGAAGGCAGAAATACAAAACAAGATGACTGTTGTGGCTGAAGGCAGAAACACAAAACAAGATGACTGTTGTGGCTGAAGGCAGAAACACAAAACAAGATGACTGTTGTGGCTGAAGGCAGAAACACAAAACAAGATGACTGTTGTGGCTGAAGGCAGAAACACAAAACCAGATGACTATTGTGGCTGAGGGCAGATGAAGGTGGCGATGGTTTCCGCCGTATGCGACGTCTTCTGCGCAAGAGGATAGAAGAGAGCGACTCATCGAAATGTTATATTTTGCGTTATCAGTTTCGTTGTCCTTCTCTGCTTTCTATATTCCGCCTACCCTCAACATATTAGTGTTGTTCTCCTCTTTACCCATGTAGTCCGGGGTGAGGCTGGCACTGATACCGGTCGTCGATTTTCCCCCTTCTTCTTCGTCACTGGTCCTATTTCAGTGCCGTCTCCACCAACCGTCTCCACTCCCCCAATCAGAATTTATTCAGGGTGAAGTAAAATACACATAGTTTAAACAGCAATATAACGAATTGTATACCAACCTGTGAGTTGGAACGAATCGTTGAGAGGCAGTCTGACGTATAACCACAGGCTCGTCTTGGAGATTCCAAAAGGACAGTCGTCCTCGCTAAACTCGCCGGCCTTTGCTTCGCCGGAGATTCCAACAGTCAGCCCACCAATACGACACTCGACGGATGACGTAATTTTCGGCGTCGGCGATTTGAGGACGTAGAGTCGGACGATTTCGCTGCCCACCGGGATAGACTCAGGAATGACGACGGAGTTGAGGGGTTGGGAGAAGTAGATGGCCGCGGGAAGGGAGGACGCTCCTGAAACAAGAGACATTGTGAATCTGGCGGCCCATAATTTGAGATTCATTTATGTATGTTAAATGTTATCGATATGTAAATTTATCACATAATGATATTTACCCGTGTTCATTACATTCATGAGTGAGTGTGTGCGTGTTTGCGTGTTTGCGTGTGTGCGTGTGTGCGTGTGTGCGTGTGTGCGTGTGTGTGCGTGTGTGCGTGTGTGTGTGTGTGTGTGTGTGTGTGTGTGTGTGTGTGTGTGTGTGTGTGTGTGTGTGTGTGTGTGTGCGTGTATGCATGCATATACACACACACGCGCACACGCACGCACACACGCACACACGCACGCACGCGCGCGTACATACGTATATTCGTACATTCGTACATACGTACATACGTACATACGTATATACGTACATACTTGCATACGTGCATACGTACAAACGTACATACGTGTATACATATGTACGTATGTACGCTGTATCTGGTACGTACGTACGTACGTGCACATACAGCACATATTCCACACGCACACACGCGCGCACGTGCGCACGCGCACACGCAGGTTTCAACAGCCAGCTGAAGCACTGATTGAATCAGCTCGTGTCGGTTACGTCTGGCGTTGCGTTTTTGCTTTGAAACCAACATTATGCACTGCTTCCATGGAAGCGGATCAGTTAACATGTCCAATCACACTGCTGTGAGCGGATCAGTTAACATGCCCAATCACACTGCTATGAGCGGATCAGTTAACATGCCCAATCACACTGCTGTGAGCGGATCAGTTAACATGCCCAATCACACTGGTTAACATAAACAAGATCCACTTTTATTTTTGCTTAAAGATTATTTATTACCACCACCACTGAGGGGTTAGTCGTGATTTATAATGAAGACAATACTTGACACATTTGAACGGGAGACAGACTATTTCAATGTAATCTGTAAGCGACTCAAAATTATATAATAACGTTTAAATAAAGATTGATACGTAGTTCTTGAATACGATATGAATATCGTTTCGTCGTGTGTGCGATACCATTGATAAAGAACAAACAAATAGTTGTCTGACGTCGATAACACGACATCGAGTAGCGGCAGTGATGCATCGCTCATAGTGGCGTAAATGACGTCATCAGTCATCCCTTCGTCGCGAAGCGATAATAGGCGTTTAACAGAGATAGCCATCGTCGTAGCGAAACAACAATTGGCGTTTAACACAGATAACTACCATCTGTCACCGCCGCCAAACGTAAGATGCATTCCTTGTGTAGCCGTCGACGGAGGTTGGAACATGCCGCACACTGCACCACTGAACAAGATCCGACGCAATTCGACCGTCGCGTCGTAGATAATCGTAGATAATCGTAGATAGTTGTGCAGTGTGCGCGTGTCTGCGACTACGATTGATCACGCTCCGGTCTTACGTCGCGTTGGTATCAGTCGACTACGATTTCCATAGAGAATAAGCCAATGTGAGAGCAGTAATGTTGTTGATAGTTCGAGGGAAAAATATAGGTGGTGGATCGTTGTTTGTAAAATAACACTAGGTTAACGTACAATTACACGGTTTGCAGTTATGAACAGTCGTAGCAGCGCGCGGCGATCAGTCAGAGACCAGTCACCGGGTCGTGACGATCATATTCGATTGGTCTACGACAGTCACGTTACGTCGGGTCTTGTTCAGTCGTGGTCAGTCGTGAGGCGCGCGTCGGGTTTAAGGATGCTTTGGCTCCGTCTTTACAACTCGCAATGTGTCAAAACCTGCCGTAGGCGGGTAATCAATAAAGATATTCTTTCTAGCATGATGATGATGATCATCATCACCATCATCATCATCATCATCATCATCATCATCAACAACAACAACACTTAAACATATGTTTGTAGCATATGCAGGTATTTCCGCTCATGTGTATGCACGTCTCTGGTGTAGCATAATACATAAGGACATGCACTGATTATGTTTGTTATGTACTGTTGTCTGAACTGTCACGACAAGGTTGCATCAACATATGCAACTATAATAGGTACACTATAATAGCGAATAACATAAACACAACGTCATCATCCGTTGAGACAATGAGACACAAAAGCGCCGTTGATCAGTTTGACGTCAGCATTATGACGTCAGTTAACGAAGCAGTTTAATTTAGAAAAGAATTGCTATTATCGCGGACAGACAATAAACGCTTTTGAGTTGTTGCTGTTGTTAGCGAGTATTGATATGGGTAAAACACGTTTGGCAAAATCCTACGTTAAGGCATTGCTTATAAATCATCTATAGCAACATATATATGTGCTCGTGTGGAAAAGTGTCGTTTAATCTGTTATTTATCTCGAGGAAGAAGAAACGAACGTTAACAACACTTCTTGCACGTGTAATTCCCACTCATTGGTCGCACTGCAATAACTCGTCTGATTAAAGCTCTTTTTCTCACACCAGGCACGTTCTGTCAAATCCAACCGTAATTTTTTTCTGCCACGCACTAATTTGAATTACTCCAGATTTGGAGAAGCTGTGGTTAAAACAATATTTTTTATTGCTTGAAGCGATCTCTGCACGCGCCGCGCTATTCCCACCCACACGTCACAAATTGCCTTTGCGCACTCGCGCGATGACACTAGTCGTGGCAGTCTAAATAACAGAATAAACATTTTCTTGTCTGCACTTGGGTCTATCACAGTAATATAGTCGCACCCCGCCCTATGATGATGTAATAATAGTCGCACCCTACCCTATCGTCTTTCGTGTATATTTCGTTAGTATATTTCGAATGTTGCCAAACAAACGTGAATTTCTGCGGGAGGTTCGACATGTCAGCATGCGGGAGGTTCGACATGTCAGCATGCTAGTGTTTTCATTTTTTAGACGTATTTAATATCAAGGTGCAACGTGCCCTTAACACTTGAACATTCTTTTGAAGGTATCCGATTGTTGGTAAATAAAATGATAGATAAATGCAGAAATAAACGACCTGTTTTCTATTTCGGTTGAATGTCATATCTTGAGCTAACTCGATTGTATAATATTTACAATCCAAAATAAAGCAGAATATCGAACTATTGAAATGCTTCGCTTTCCGTCGTTTGTTTGGACTTATTGAGTGGTTTATAATCAAATGAACGTAAACATGTGGTTTACACGATTTAGCCTCGTGTAATTTAATGTTCGTTTGGTAAAATAAACCGCCCAATAAGTCCAAACATAGGACGTAAAGCAAAACATTTCAGTGGTCCGATATTCTACTAGGTCATCGATTTGACGAGCCGTTGCTGTCGCATGCGACCAGATTGCAACTAGATCGTTCCGTGTAGACCGAGCGGCGACGGTTAGTAAGGAGAAGTTACGGATAGGTCTCCGGACAGGGCGTCTGCTGCTGTGACAAATGCGGGCGCCAACAGCCTAACTGCACTCGCCGCTACCAGCCTAACTGCACTCGCCGCTACCAGCCTAACTGCACTCGCCGCTACCAGCCTAACTGCACTCGTCGCTACCAGCTTAACTGCACTCGCCGCTACCAGCCTAACTGCACTCGCCGCTACCAGCCTAACTGCACTCGCCGCTACCAGCCTAACTGCACTCGCCGCTACCAGCCTAACTGCACTCGCCGCTACTCCATCGTCTCGGGTTGGACATCGCTTATTTATTTGTCATTCAACGCCGCAGACCGACCCTTGACGGACGACATCGTTTGTGCTATCACTGACGGCCAGTGCCGCTGAATAATGTGTCAATAATGTCTTGGGACGCGGACATGCGGTGTAACACCTTCTGTCGAGGGGTGATCTTATCCAATAACTGGGATGAACTTCTTCATCTCGTCTGCCGCCGCCCAGTCACTGCTGGCCTATTTAATAAAAGTCTTTCGATTACAAACGGCGGTAGATAAATGGCCGATGCACTGCTAGCGGGCACCTGGCAGTGTATGGGTCTGTAGCGGTCAGTATGGTTTGTCGTTTACTACTAGTGTGTTGTGGTACAGAAGCATACGTTAGGCGATTAACAGTTTAAGTTGTTTGTAATACTTAAATAGTTAGGGATACATAAATAAGAAAATATGGTACTGAAGAAATGTCGAGCTCATTCTGTCGTGCAAACGCGATTCCGGGAATTATGACTCACCGTGTATACGTGAATTATGACTCACCGTGTATACGTGAATTATGACTCACCGTGTATACGTGAATTATGACTCACCGTGTATACGTGAATTAAGACTCACCGTGTATACGTGAATTAAGACTCACCGCGTATACGTGAATTATGACTCACCGTGTATACGTGAATTATGACTCACCGCGTATACGTGAATTATGACTCACCGTGTATACGTGAATTGTGACTCACCGTGTATACGTGAATTATGACTCACCGCGTATACGTGAATTAAGACTCACCGCGTATACGTGAATTATGACTCACCATGTATACGTGAATTATGACTCACAGTGTATACGTGAATTATGACTCACCGTGTATACGTGAATTGTGATTCACCGCGTATACGTGAATTATGACTCACCGTGTATACGTGAATTGTGACTCACCGTGTATACGTGAATTATGACTCACCGTGTATACGTGAATTGTGACTCACCGTGTATACGTGAATTATGACTCACCGTGTATACGTGAATTGTGACTCACCCTGTTCATGTGAATACATGAACAGAGAAATAATCCATCGTCTCAAATGATCTGTCTCTTTATCCATTTTGGACGTGGAAAAATTGGGTGGCTTAATGTAAATAAAATAAAATATGATATCTAATATACAAAATAAAGAAAAAGACAAATTGAAATTATATTTACTTTGTATTATGCGAATCGAATGGCATGAAACATCAGCTCACGAATTCATTGTTTGTCGAGGACGAAGAATTAGTAAGAAAGGAAAATAAAGATGCTGCTGCTGCTGCTGCTGCCGCCGCCGCCACACCACCACCACCACCACCACCACCACCACCACCACCACCACCACCACCACCACCACCACCACCACCACCACCACCACCACCACCTCCACCACCATCACCACCACCACCACCACCACCACCACCACCACCACCACCACCACCACCACCACCACCACCACCACTACTACTAATATTAATACTAATAATAATAAGAAGAAGAATAATGGATTTATTGACATAGCATTTGTTTATGCTTTGTTTTCCTGCACACGAGAGACGCTGTTCGACGACAGACAGATCGGGGCGAACAATAACATTTAGGCGCATTATGTCCAATATTTAAAGGGCTCACGGGAAGTTGACATTGTTATGTGGTAGCATGTGACGTTGTGTGTGGTAGCATGTGACGTTGTGTGTGGTAGAATGTGACGTTGTGTGTGGTAGCATGTGACGGTGTGTGTGGTAGCATGTGACGTTGTGTGTGGTAGAATGTGACGTTGTGCGTGGTAGAATGTGACGTTGTGTGTGGTAGCATGTGACGTTGTGTGTGGTAGCATGTGACGTTGTGTGTGGTAGAATGTGACGTTGTGTGTGGTAGCATGTGACGTTGTGTGTGGTAGCATGTGACGTTGTGTGTGGTAGCATGTGACGTTGTGTGTGGTAGCATGTGACGTTGTGTGTGGTAGCATGTGACGTTGTGTGTGGTAGAATGTGACGTTGTGTGTGGTAGCATGTGACGTTGTGTGTGGTAGCATGTGACGTTGTGTGTGGTAGCATGTGACGTTGTGTGTGGTAGCATGTGACGTTGCGAACGTTTATTGATCATCAACGGCTTTCATTGGTTAATTGATGTGGAACAAGCGTACGTATATTCATATATCCAATTTCTCAGTATAACAATTTAATTTTTCATATTTTACTCTTTATTGTTCCGTAGTATATTTACTGTCAGATATTGTATATAACGGGAATATGACAGACTCGTCCGGTGGAAAAGTCAGCTTCAAAGGTGAAGATTTACTAACATGTATGCGATAGAGCGGCCTCTACATATATATCGGAACACTGGCATGTGTTAATGAATCGCCAAATCATGTCTTCGAAAATATTAAAAGGTCATCGCGATAGTAACACATTTGTGTATAGATAATTATGTGTAACCAACCAATATGTCTAACCAACCAATATGTCTAACCAATCAATATGTGTAACCAACCAATATGCTATAAATACTAATACATTCAGGGTTAAATTGTCCAGTAAGACAATCTTTCATTAACCAATCGTTGTAAAGTCCCTGTAATAACGTAACAACAACTAGTAATAAGTCCACATTCTAACCCTAACTGAAACACATCAAACGCTTATCTGCACTGACAGTCTGGGCTCGTTGATGGTTATCGTCACGCCGATGCAAAGTCCGATGCTTGAGACAAAACAAACCTGTTCGCTGCCCAGTTGTCCCATTGTCAGCCGGGGTCTTGTGACTCGCGTGGCCAAACATAATATAATCACCTCGTGAAAAGGACAACGCCGACTAATTCTTGTCCTGCTGCACTGCATCGGCTGTTGTCGTTCTCCACTGCTCCCTGTCAGCAACCTTCTCCCTCCACTTGTCTTCCATTGCTCCCTGTCAGCAACCTTCTCCCTCCACTTGTCTTCCACTGCTCCCTATTGGCAGCCTTCTCCCTCCACTTGTCTTCCACTGCTCCCTATCAGCAGCCTTCTCCCTCCACTTGTCTTCCACTGCTCCCCGTCAGCAACCTTCTACCTCCACTTGTCTTCCACTGCTCCCTATTGGCAGCCTTCTCCCTCCACTTGTCTTCCACTGCTCCCCGTCAGCAACCTTCTACCTCCACTTGTCTTCCACTGCTCCCTGTCAGCAGCCTTCTCCCTCCACTTGTCTTCCACTGCTCCCCGTCAGCAACCTTCTCCCTCCACTTGTCTTCCACTGCTCCCTGTCAGCAGCCTTCTCCCTCCACTTGTCTTCCACTGCTCCCTGTCAGCAGCTTTCTCCCTCCACTTGTCTTCCACTGCTCCCTGTCAGCAATCTTCTCCCTCCACTTGTCTTCCACTGCTCCCTATCAGCAACCTTCTCCCTCCACTTGTCTTCCACTGCTCCCTGTCAGCAACCTTCTCCCTCCACTTGTCTTCCACTGCTCCCTGTCAGCAACCTTCTACATCCACTTGTCTTCCACTGCTCCCTGTCAGCAACCTTCTCCCTCCACTTGTCTTCCACTGCTCCCTGTCAGCAGCCTTCTCCGTCCACTTGTCTTCCACTGCTCCCCGTCAGCAACATTCTCCCTCCACTTGTCTTCCACTGCTCCTTGTCAGCAGCCTTCTCCCTCCACTTGTCTTCCACTGCTCCCTGTCAGCAACCTTCTCCCTCCACTTGTCCACTTGTCTTCCACTGCTCCCTGTCAGCAACCTTCTCCCTCCACTTGTCTTCCACTGCTCCCTGGCAGCAACCTTCTCCCTCCACTTGTCTTCCACTGCTCCCTGTCAGCAGCCTTCTCCCTCCACTTGTCTTCCACTGCTCCCTGTCAGCAACCTTCTACATCCACTTGTCTTCCACTGCTCCCTGTCAGCAACCTTCTCCCTCCACTTGTCTTCCACTGCTCCTTGTCAGCAGCCTTCTCCCTCCACTTGTCTTCCACTGCTCCCTGTCAGCAACCTTCTCCCTCCACTTGTCTTCCACTGCTCCCTGTCAGCAACCTTCTCCCTCCACTCGTCTTCCACTGCTCCCTGTCAGCAGCCTTCTCCCTCCATTTGTCTTCCACTGCTCCCTGTCAGCAACCTTCTACATCCACTTGTCTTCCACTGCTCCCCGTCAGCAATCTTCTCCCTCCACTTGTCTTCCACTGCTCCCTGTCAGCAACCTTCTACATCCACTTGTCTTCCACTGCTCCCCGTCAGCAATCTTCTCCCTCCACTTGTCTTCCACTGCTCCCTGTCAGCAACCTTCTACATCCACTTGTCTTCCACTGCTCCCCGTCAGCAACCTTCTCCCTCCACTTGTCTTCCACTGCTCCCCGCCCTATAACTTGACTGGGTAGTACAGGGAGTCATAAGTGACTGGGTAGTACAGGGAGTCATAAGTGACTGGGTAGTACAGGGAGTCATAAGTGACTGGGTAGTACAGGGAGTCATAAGTGACTGGGTAGTACAGGGAGTCATAAGTGACTGGGTAGTACAGGGAGTCATAAGTGACTGGGTAGTACAGGGAGTCATAAGTGACTGGGTAGTACAGGGAGTCATAAGTGACTGGGTAGTACAGGGAGTCATAAGTGACTGGGTAGTACAGGAAGTCATAAGTGACTGGGTAGTACAGGGAGTCATAAGTGACTGGGTAGTACAGGGAGTCATAAGTGACTGGGTAGTACAGGGAGTCATAAGCGACTGGGTAGTACAGGGAGTCATAATTGACTGGGTAGTACAGGGAGTCATAAGTGACTGGGTAGTACAGGGAGTCATAAGTGACTGGGTAGTACAGGGAGTCATAAGTGACTGGGTAGTACAGGGAGTCATAAGTGACTGGGTAGTACAGGGAGTCATAAGTGACTGGGTAGTACAGGGAGTCATAAGTGACTGGGTAGTACAGGGAGTCATAAGTGACTGGGTAGTACAGGGAGTCGTAAGTGACTGGGTAGTACAGGGAGTCATAAGTGACTGGGTAGTACAGGGAGTCGTAAGCTCTTGCAGTGGCTGTCTTTTCTCCCGTGCAACGCAGGACACCTCCACCCGGCTAGTGACTTAATAAGACTTGATGTTTCTACGCCTGGTAACAGTACGCTTCCTCATTGTTATAATTTAATCTTGAAAAAGATGGATCTGGTTGTCGTGAAATAAACGACAGCTCACAAGTGAAATAAGAAGAACTTACAGTAAATGAAAGTTGTGCACGATATTACCGCAGCAGGGAGAAAATAAATATTCCTTGAC